>CANTUT010000487.1:2500-65000 GCA_947687605.1 Reutealis trisperma
GTTGTTCTCACTGAGGCACAAAAGAAGTCCATTGGTGATAAAAAAAAAAAAAAAAAAAAAAAACTGAAGGATCTGAAGGCAAAAAATTATCTTTTTCAAGCAATTGACATATTAGTTTTTGAGACTATCTTGAACAAAGATACAACAAAGAGCATTTGGGACTCCTTAAAGCAGAATTATCAAGGGACAACAAGAGTCAAATGAGCATAACTACAAGCACTTAGGAGGAAGTTCGAAATTCTTCAAATGAAAGATGTTGGAGTTGCTTAGATTTTTGGTTAAAATCAAAAGCAAATCAAGAAAACAATGGCTCTCCTTATTTGTAGCAAGATTTGTAGGAAGTTTGTCTAGTATTAAGTAGATTAGTTGTTGACTAAAAAAAGCCATTCTCTTCCTATAAAAGAGAGGTTGATGTTGCTGTATAAAAAAAAAAAATTACAAAGTGAGAAACAAAGAGAAAGAGAGTTGTTGTGACAAAGAGAAATAGAGAGAGTTGGAGAGAGATTTTTGTAAGAAAATTATGTTGAAAATGAAGAAGAAAAAAAGAAAGAAATTTTTTGTTCTTTGTTTTGTGTTTTTTCATGAAATATTTTGTTTTCTCTTCCTCTCCAACTCCAACAAATGGTATCAGAGCCTTCATCTTAAGGGGCCTGTTATTTGTGAGTTTTAAAAGAAATTTGAGATTTTGGGTTGTGTTTGATAGAAAAAATGAATGTTTGAGAACTAAATTTCAGCTTTGTGTTGTTTAGTTCAAGTTCAAATATATCTCTATCAAAGATATGCTTGTTTTTCATAAAATTCCTCCATTTCAATGGTGAGAAGCATGTTGATTGTTGGTTGTTGAAGGGACCTTCATGTCCTTAAACTGAATTTGTTGATGAAGAGACCGGCAAGTCTCAAAACTTCACAGATGAAACGACTAACATGTCGTAAAACTGTAGAATTTGCTATTGAACGACCGACATGTCTATAAACTGTAGAAAAACTTATTCAAAAGGACCTAGAGCATATCCAGAAACTGCTTAATTTGCTTAACTTTGTTGTGGAAGGGACCTAGAAAATTTACCTGAAGAATATTTGGTTGTTTCTTTATGGAGAAGAATTACAGTGAAGGAGGAGAGTTACTTTGATAATGTTGATTGCTTGTTGAAGATGAAGATTTGAGAAAAGCTTTATCGGTGAGAGGCCACTAGAACAATGAAATGAAGATTGAAGAAAAAATGAAGAAAAGATGATGTCGAGATGCTTAGAACTTAAGCAAAAATCTCAGCAAAGAGGAGTGTTGGAGTTGCTGAGATTTATGGTTAAAATCAAAAGCAAATCAAGAAAACAATGGCTCTCCTTATTTGTAGCAAGATTTGTAGGAAGTTTGTCTAGTATTAGGTAGATAAGTTGTTGACTAAAAAAAGCCATTCTCTTCCTATAAAAGAGAGGCTGATGCTGCTGTATAAAAAAAAATTACAGAGTGAGAAACAGAGAGAAAGAGAGCTGCTGTAACAAAGAGAAATAGAGAGAGTTGGAGAGAGATTCTTGTAAGAAAATTATGTTGAAAATGAAGAAGAAAAAGAGAAAGAAATTTTCTGTTCTTTGTTTTGTGTTTTTTTCATGAAATATTTTGTTTTCTTTTCCTCTCCAACTCCAACAAAAGAAGGAGAATCAGTGAATGAATACTTCGCTCGAACTTTTGTTGCGCGATTTCTGCAAGTGCACAGGTCGTGAACAAGTAATATAGTAGTGAAATAAGTGTCGATCCCACGAGGAAGGGTTGACAAGTACCAAAACTATTGAATATTCTATTATTTAGAAAATCAATTATGAGAAGTCGTATTTTAAGCTAAAGTAAAGTTCAAGTAAATAAATGATGATAATATGAAATAAGATTAAAGGCCTAGGATTTAGAATTCATCAATTGATTACCTATGATTACTTTATATTTTTTTAGATTGGATTATTTTTGCTGGAATTAATGATTAGATTTCTCTAAACTATATGATGTTTTCTCTCAAGATACAACATGTGTGCTCATATTAACCTTATGTCTACTCTCGTGATCATAAGCAATTAACACAAACCCATTAAGTTTTATGGAAATCCTTTAACAATCACAAAGGAGTATTCTTATCTCTAAGCAATACATTCCCTAGGTCAATTATCCTAATGAACTAATATTGTGCTTCCACTCTCGCTACTTCAAACAATATTTTAAATCATGCAATTAATGGCCAGTTAATTACAAGCATTAAATTCTAAGATAAAAGATTAATTCCAACAATCAACCCAATCAATTAAATATAAATAATCATATGCAAATCAAAAGATTACATCTAAATCCTAGAAAAATAAATTTAGCTATTCATAATTAAAAGAGAAGAAACAATTAAATTAACAATAAAAATAATAAACATAATAATAACTTATAATTAAATTCAAGAGTAGAGTTTAGAGAGAACTTGTTTTGAGATACAATCTTTGATAAACTTGAGCTCCAAATACTCCTCCTTTTGATAAAAATAACATAAACAAAAAAGAAACCTAATCTATTTTTTTTCTCTCTAAATATTTTTTTGATGGATTTCTTTGATGCCATTTCCCTTTGCCAAACATGATATTTATAAACATGTTTAGTGGAAGAATTCAAGTTCCATTAAAATTCTTACATCAAAAATTCAACATTGGTGGTTAGGTTGGCCACCAACCATTGAATTCCTTCATCAATATTCAAAAATAGTTAAGTTGGCTACCAATCATTGAATTTTGGCCACCAACCATTGAATTTCTTAATCAATATTCAAAAATGGTTGGGTTGGCTACCAACCATTGAATTTTGGCCATCAACCATTGAATTTATTTCTCATAGATTGAAAACTTGAATCATTGCTTACATCATTATTTTTACTGCATCATTTTGATATGCAAAAATAATAAAAATACTTAAAATATGTTATAATTTATTTATAAATTGTAGAACTATTTATTTCTAAAAATAAGCAATAATATTATTGCATTATCGAGAATTGAGCTAAAATTTAAGTTTAAATAATTAAAATAACTCTAAAAATATAGAGTTATCACACTCCCAAACTTAAGTTTTTGCTTGTCCTCAAGCAAAAGAAAATTTAAAACCTAAACTAGTCCACTTTCGTAGGAAATTACGATTGCATTTAGCGAATGCAACAAGCCTTTAAACCTCTAGGTGTCCTGTAGAGGACAAGTTATAGTCTCGTGAGGGCTTCCAATGGTGATACCCACAAACACCTTTAAAACTCAAATTTTTCAACTATTTATTTCAAAGATAAATAAAATATCACAAAAAAAGAAATTTAATCCTCGCGTGCTTATGTTAATTTTTTTTTTAAAGGTCTCAAGAAATTAATATTTACAAACAACATATCAATAGTATTGCAAGTCAAGCTTCTATCTCAGGTTCAAAATAATCCTCATCTTAATCATGCCTTGAATAACTATACATTAAATCAACTGCAAAGAAATTATTGCACTTCAGATAGGCATATACACACTGATATCTTTAAATGCCTCTATCAAAAGATATAAAATAGATGTGCAAATCTCATAAGCATGTTAATCCAAACAATCTCCACTAATGGAATTCACAAATCAAGAGAGATCAATAGGTCTTAACTAGGTTTGTAATGGGGCTAACACAAGGTCTTTTGGCTGAACAAAGAAAAGGCTAAATGAACAAAAGTAAGATAATTATACCAAGTTTACAAAACAAAATCAATAGCTCAAATAAAGGGATTATGTTAATGAAGGATCCCTTCCATCTTAAGCATCATTCTTCTTCAATATTTTCTCCTTTTAAGCCCCTTTCTTCTTCTTCTATATTTTTTTTTCTTTTTTTTTCTTTTTTTCTTTTTTATTTTTTTGCCAACAACATTATTCTAAAGAAAAGCAAGAATACTAACTTTTATTTTATTCAATTTTCTTGCTTTCCCCCAAACTTATTTTAAGCAGAAGGTGATCTTTTACAATGAATAATACTCTCAGTTATTAGCGATCCTTATTTTTTTTTTTAAAAACTTCAATAATTCCCTTTTCTTTATTAGAATGTAAATTTGACAAAATTATCTCACAAATAGGGTGAAGGATAACAATTAAGGTTACTTAACAAAGAAAGAAAGCTAAAATTAACAAGGCACAAAAGGGTAAACTAGGGAAAAAAATTAAAATAAGGGTGGATATAAGTAATAGGCTAAACAAACAATGCCTAAATCATGTCTTTCTTTCAAAATGAATTCAAAATTTCACCTCAAAAGTTTGCAAAAACATGTTCTAAGATAGGTGAGGCAATTGAAGATAAAAAATATGTAGAAGCCCTCTCTAAGTAAGCATACACAAATTCAATGCAATCAATATAATGCAAAGCAAAACAAAATATAATCTTAATAAAAGTTAATTTTACCTCAAAATAGTTGTTTGACCTGAAATACTTTAATAAATTGTCTATAAATACCAATTATAATTAATCATTGGCCTTTTATCAAATTATTTAATATAAGCATATTTTATCAAAAAAAATTAAATTTATTCATCAAAACACAAAAGAAATGACTGAAAATAAAAAAAAAAAAACAAACTAAACCTCCCTTAAACTTGCAATTGACATTGTCCTCAATGTCAAAGAAATAAATCAAAAGAAGAAATACTTCCTCGTGTAGAAAATTGGATTTCAAATTGTAAGCAGGGTGTGCATTCCATCTCTTTGTTTCCTATAAAACATCATGAAACAACTAAAAGCAAGTATGAGAAATTAATCACAGAATTTTATTTTTTTTTTGTATATAATTTTTTTTAATTTTTTTTAATTTTGGAGAATAAATAAATAATTAAATAAATAAAGAAGTTAGAAATTTGGGTTGCCTCCCAAAAGCGCTTAATTTATAGTCTTTAGCTAGACTTTCTCAGAATTTTGATCACGTGGCCTCTTTTAAGGAGTAAACCATCCCTTGTTCCACCAAATCTCCACTGAAATAAGGTTTAAGGCATTGTCCATTTACTTTGAATGTTTCTCCCACATTGTTTTGTAGCTCCACAGCTCCATGATGATGTACCTTTACTACTTGAAACGGTCCTGACCATCTAGATTTCAACTTCTCTGGAAAAAGTTTCAAACGTGAGTTAAAAAGCAATACCTGTTGGCCTTCCTCGAAATGCCTCTTACGGATGTGTTTGTCATGCCAACGTTTGGTGCGCTCTTTATAAATCTTGGCATTTTCATAAGCTTCCAGTCGTATCTCTTCAAGCTCACTCAATTGAAGTAACCTCTTGCGACCAGCAGCTTCCACATCCATATTCAACTTTCTTATTGCCCAGTAAGCTTTATGTTTGAGCTCCACAGGTAAGTGACATGCTTTACCAAAGACAAGTCGGTATGGAGACATACCAATTGGGGTCTTGAAAGCAGTCCTATATGCCCACAGAGCATCATCCAATTTGAGTGCCCAATCCTTCCTAGAGTTATTCACTGTCTTTTCTAAAATATTTTTCAATTCTCTATTTGAAATTTCCACCTGACCACTCGTCTGAGGATGATATGGAGTGGCTACTCTATGGTTGACTCCACTTTTCTTTAATAAAGCGTCAAAAGCCCGGTTACAAAAATGGGAGCCTTCATCACTGATAATGGCTCTCGGAACACCAAATCGAGAAAAAATATTCTTCTTAATAAACCTCAGCACAACTCTAGAATCATTGGTAGCACTTGCAATTGCTTCAACCCACTTTGACACATAGTCGACCGCTACCAAAATATATCAATTATTTAGGGATGAAGGGAATGGCCCCATGAAATCAATCCCCCAAACATCGAATATTTCAACCTCTAAAATCCCATTAAGCGGCATATCTTGCTTTCTAGTTATGTTCCCTGTTCTTTGGCAATGATCACAAGACATCACAAAGTTTCTAGCATCCTTATACATATAAGGCCAATAAAAACCACATTGCCATACCTTTGCAACTATCTTATCTGTGCTTGCATGCCCTCCACTTTCCTTAGAGTGACAATGCTCCAAAATGCTTGGAATTTCCTCCTCTGGCACGCATCTTCTAATCATCCCATCTCCACAATACTTGAAAAGTAATGGTTCATCCCAGAAATAATACTTGACATCTGCAAGAAATTTCTTTTTCTGATGATAAGAAAAATCACTAGGAATAATTCCACTCACCAAGTAATTGACAAAATTAGCAAACCATGGAGTTGATCCCTTCACTACCCATAACTGCTCCTCTGGAAAATAATCATTGACTGGCTCATCATTTTCAGCTGTTCGCTCCCGTTCCAATCTAGACAAACGGTCTGCAACCACATTCTCCACTCCTTTCTTGTCCTTGATTTCTATGTCAAACTCTTGAAGCAAAAGTATCCATCTAATCAATCTGGGTTTGGCATCTTTCTTGGACATTAGGTACCTAATTGCTGCATGGTCTGTGAAGATTATAACTTTTGACCCAACCAAGTAGGAGCGAAATTTTTCTATCGCCACTATCATTGCCAACATCTCCTTTTTAGTAGTTGCATAATTTTTCTGTGCATCATTTAAGATCTTGCTGGTGTAGTATATCACATGTACCTTTTTGTTCTTTCTTTGGCCTAAGACAGCTCCAATTGCAAGGTCACTTGCATCGCACATGATTTCAAATGGCAAACTCCAATCGGGCGATGCAATAATAGGAGCTGAAATCAAAGCTTTCTTTAACTTGTCAAAAGCACTTAAGCACTCCTGGTTAAAATCAAAAGTAGCATCTTTATTAAGCAAATCACAGAAAGGCTTAGCAATTTTAGAAAAATCTTTGATAAACCGACGATAAAAACCGGCATGGCCAAGAAAACTTCTTATCCCTTTTACATTAGTAGATGGAGGCTATTTTTCAATAGTCTCTACCTTTGCCCTATCTACTTCAATTCCTACTTGAGAAATTTTATGCCCCAAAATAATTCCCTCTTGTATTATAAAATGGCACTTCTCCCAATTTAGCACTAAATTGCACTCAACACAACGTTGTAAAACTTTTCTCAAGTTTTCTAAGCATGTATCAAATGAAGAACCATACACAGTAAAATCATCCATGAAGACCTCCATGGACTTCTCAACAAAATCAGAGAAAATAGACAACATGCAACGTTGAAAAGTAGCAGGGGCATTACACAAACCAAAGGGCATTCTTCTATATGCAAAAGTACCATAAGGACATGTAAAAGTGGTCTTTTCTTAATCTTGAGGAGCAATAGAAATTTGAAAATACCCTGAATAACCATCTAGAAAGCAAAAATATGCATTACCTGCAAGCCTTTCTAACATTTGATCAATAAAAGGTAAAGGAAAGTGATCCTTTCTGGTAGCATTATTCAGTTTTCTATAGTCAATGCACATTCTCCAACCTGTTACAGTCCTAGTGGGAATCAATTCATTATTATCATTTTTCAAAACAGTCATCCCACCTTTTTTAGGTACTACATGCACAGGACTAACTCAAGAGCTATCAAAAATGGGATAAATTATTCCTGCATCTAATAACTTAGTAATCTCAACCCTAACTACTTCTTTCATGTTTGGATTCAACCTACGTTGATGTTCAATTATAGGTTTGTGGTTATCCTCTATCAAAATTCTATGCATGCAAATAGCTGGACTAATTCCTTTAATGTCAGAAATATTCCAACCTACTGCTGATTTAATTTCCCTCAAAATTCTCAATGTTTTCTCAAGTTGAACATCATTCAAGTTTGCATTCACAATCACAGGTAAAGTATCATTGGGACCAAGAAATGCATACCTGAGATGTGCAGGAAGTGGTTTCAACTCAAGAACTGGTGCTTGCTCAATTGATGATGGGGGAAGTGACTTACCTTTTTCCAATTCTTCAAATTATTGTCTCCTATAGAAAGGCATAGGTGAACTCCCCTCAAAAAGATTAGTAATTGTGGCAACCTCATGATTTTCACTCTTGCTAGTTGCTCCATTAACCAAGCATGTTTGTAGGGGGTCCGCAAAATGCTTTTCCTCCAAGACTTTTTGAACTTCCTCATCAATGACATCAATTTGAAAGCAACAATCCATGATGGTAGGTTGTTTTTCTGCTTTAGCAATGTCAAACTCAATCTCCTCATCACCTACTCTCAAAGTCAATTTGTCATGTTTTACATCAATTAAGGCTCCTGCTGTTGCTAAAAATGGTCTTCCAAGAATCAACGGGATCTCAACATCCTCATCCATATCCAATACCATAAAGTCCACAGGTATATAAAACTTACCAATTTTTAACAAGACATTTTCAATGATACCTACTGGATACTTAACAGAACGGTTAGCTAATTGCAAGGTCATTGTGGTTGGGGTTAGCTCACCCAACCCTAATGTCTTACAAACAGATAAAGGCATAAGGCTAACACTAGCTCCTAAATCACATAAAGCCTTTTTAAATTCAGTGGTACCAATTAGACAAGGGATAGAAAAGTTACCTGGATCTTTGAGCTTTTGTGGAAGTTTGTTCTGAATAATTGCACTGCACTCCTCAGTAAGTGCTACCACAGCATGCTCCTCAATCTTCCTCTTGTTAGACAGTAAATCTTTAAGGAACTTCACATAGGATGGCATTTGTGTCAAGGCTTCAACAAACGGTATGTTTATGTGAAGTTGCTTAAAAATTTCTAGAAACTTCTCATATTGTTTGTCTAACTTTTGCTGCTTCAATCTTTGAGGATAAGGAATGGGTGGTGCATAAGGCTTGACTTATGAAGGTTTAGATACCTCCTCTCTTTTTTCTTCTTCAGCTTGATTCATTGGGGTATCTTCTTTTGAAACTTCACCACTATATTCATTTGTTTTCTTTGGTACCATTTCTTCAAGTTGCTTGCCACTTCTCAAAGTAATTGCCTTGCATTGTTCTCTAGGATTAATTTTAGTTTTGCTAGGCAATGTACCTTGAGGTCTTGCATTAAAAGAGTTAGCCATTTGTCCCATTTGAAACTCCAAATTTCTATTTTGGCTAGCAATTTGATCGACTTTCATCTCCAACTTGTCATATTGTTTCTCCAATTTGTCAAACCTTTCAGAAGTGGCTCCAATGAATTTCTCCAAAATGGTTTCGTAGGAAGGCTTGATTTCTTGTAGTGTTTAGGATGGAATTTGATTTCTCCCTTGAAAGTTGGATTGGTATGGTGGCCTTAGATTGCTTCCTTGATTTCCTTGATTTCCCCATGCTAAGTTGGGTGGTTCCTCCATCCTGGATTGTAAGTGTTCGAGTAGGGATTATTTTGTTGTCTATTGGGGTTAGAGACAAATTGGACTTACTCTACTCCATGGCATTCAAAATTATGATGATTACCCCCACATAAGTCACAAACAATTGGATGACTACTTGATGGGGCATCTCCAATGACTTGGCAATTGCATCAACTTTTGCTGCAAGAAGAGAATACCCATCATCCTGTTGAACACTTGCAACCCTCCTTGTTGTAGTCCTTTCATTGGACCAATGGTAGTTGTTAGTCGCCATTTGCTCAAGAAGATTATGAGCCTCGATAGTACTTTTGTTCATAAGAGCTCCTCCGGCTGCTGCATCAATTGTGCTCCTTATTTGATTTGAAAGACCATTGTAAAAAGTTTGCACTATCATCCAGTCTGGGATACCATGATGAGGACACTTTCTTTGCAAATCTTTAAACCTTTCCCATGCTTCATATAGTATCTCTCCATCAAATTGAATGAAACTAGTAATATCATTCCTTAGCTTAGCAGTCTTTCCAGGAGGGAAATATTTTGCCAGAAAAGCACTTGTGAGTTGATCCCATGTAGTGATTGACCCTGGGGCTTGAGATATCAGCCAAGTTTTTGCTTTATCCTTAAGAGAAAATGGGAAAAGCCTCAGTCTAATGGCATCATCAGTAACACCATTCATCTTGATTGTATCACAGATTTCTAAGAAATTTGCCAAATGAGCATTGGCATCTTCCATGACTCCTCCTCCAAACTGGGACTATTGAACCATCTGAATGAGTGAAGGTTTGATTTCAAAATTGTTGGCTGCAATAGTGGGTCTTTCTATGTTGGATCGCATAACTGAGTTTGGCATAGCAAATTCGCGCAGTACCCTATTAGCTCTATTGTCCGCCATTTCTTCCTCTGCTCCTTCAAGTCTTTCCTTAAACGTTTCTTGCTCAAATTCTTCTCCTTCTTCCAAAGCCTTTTACTCGTTGGCCTTGTCTGCCTTCTCTTTTCTAAGTCTCTCCTTTTTGGCTTTGGTTAAAGCCTAACACCTTCGCTCGATTTCAAGATCCAATTTCTCTAAAATTGCTTCAGGATCGTTTCTCATAAACACCTATACGAGCTGTACAATAAAAAAAATAAAAATTCAGTTTTAAAAATAAATCAAGGTGTCTAAAGTAATAGAATATATAAATTATATTAATATTGCCAAAAATTGCCTTCCCCAGCAACGGCGCCAAAAACTTGTTGCGCGATTTCTACAAGTGCACAGGTCGTGAACAAGTAATATAGTAGTGAAATAAGTGTCGATCCCACGAGGAAGGGTTGACAAGTACCAAAACTATTGAATATTCTATTATTTAGAAAATCAATTATGAGAAGTCGTATTTTAAGCTAAAGTAAAGT
Source organism: Reutealis trisperma (assembly GCA_947687605.1). Classification (NCBI taxonomy): domain Eukaryota; kingdom Viridiplantae; phylum Streptophyta; class Magnoliopsida; order Malpighiales; family Euphorbiaceae; genus Reutealis; species Reutealis trisperma. Next base: position 13,138 of record CANTUT010000487.1, read on the forward strand.
TCAAGTAAATAAATGATGATAATATGAAATAAGATTAAAGGCTTAGGATTTAGAATTCATCAATTGATTACCTATGATTACTTTATATTTTTTTAGATTGGATTATTTTTATTGGAATTAATGATTAGATTTCCCTAAATTATATGATGTTTTCTCTCAAGATACAACATGTGTGCGCATATTAATCTTATGTCTACTCTCGTGATCATAAGCAATTAACACAAACCCATTAAGTTTTATGGAAATCCTTTAACAATCACAAAGGAGTATTCTTATCTCTAAGCAATACATTCCCTAGGTCAATTATCCTAATGAACTAATATTGTGCTTCCACTCTCGCTACTTCACATAAATATCTTAAATCATGCAATTAATGGCCAGTTAATTACAAGCATTAAATTCTAAGATAAAAGATTAATTCCAACAATCAACCCAATCAATTAAATATAAATAATCATATGCAAATCAAAAGATTACATCTAAACCCTAGAAAAATAAATTTAGTTATTCATAATTAAAAGAGAAGAAACAATTAAATTAACAATAAAAATAATAAACATAATAATAACTTATAATTAAATTCAAGAATAGAGTTTAGAGAGAATTTATTTTGAGATATAATCTTTGATAAACTTGAGCTCCAAAAACTCCTCCTTTTGATAAAAATAACATAAACAAAAAAGAAACCTAATCTATTTTTTTTCTCTCTAAATATTTTTTTGATAGATTTCTTTGATGCCATTTCCCTTTGCCAAGCATGGTATTTATAGACATGTTTGGTGGAAGAATTCAAGTTCCATTAAAATTCTTATATCAAAAATTCAACATTGATGGTTATGTTGGCCACTAACCATTGAATTCCTTCATCAATATTCAAAAATAGTTAGGTTGGCCACCAACCATTGAATTTTGGCCACCAACCATTGAATTTCTTAGTCAATATTCAAAAATGGTTAGGTTGGCTACCAACCATTGAATTTTGGCCACCAACCATTGAATTTATTTCTCATAGATTGAAAACTTGAATCATTGCTTGCATCATTATTTTTACTGCATCATTTTGATCTGCAAAAATAATAAAAATACTTAAAATATGTTATAATTTATTTATAAATTGTAGAACTATTTATTTCTAAAAATAAGCAATAATATTATTGCATTCTCGAGAACTGAGCTAAAATTTAAGTTTAAGCAATTAAAATAACTCTAAAAATATAGAGTTATCAACTTTCACTATAGTTAACAAGATGAGAAATCATTGTGAGGATATGAGAGATGTCATTGTCATTGGCTCAAAAGTTCAACTATGTTGTTTGTTTAATTGAGGAGTCAAATAACATTGATACTCTAACAATTGACCAGCTGTAAAGTAGTCTTTTAGTGCATGAACAGCGCATGAGTGTTCTTGTAATTGAAGAGCAAGCCTTGAAGGTAACACATAAAGATAGACCAGGAAGAGCAAGAGGATGACGTCATGGAGGATTTCATAGTCGAGGAAGAGGCTCATCATCCTTTGACAAGTTCATGGTGGAATGCTATCATTGCCATGCTTGGACATTACCAATATGAATGTCCAAACAAGCAGAAGGAAGTGAATTTTACAGAAGCTCAAGAAGAAATGCCTTTGATGGCATATGTGGAGAATAACCAAGCGAAGAAGGAAGATGTATGGTTTCTTAACTCAGGGTGCAGTAACCGTATGTGTGGAAAGAAAGAATTGTTCCCTGATTTAGATGAAAATTTTAGAGAAACTGTAAAGCATGGAAACAATTCTAGCATGGTGGTAAAGGGAAAAAGCAATGTGAGATTTCAGTCAAATAAAATCTCACAGATCATTACTTGAGTATTCTATATACCTAAACTGAAGAATAATTGTTGAGCATTGGTTAGCTATAAGAAAAAGGACTAGCAATCTTATTTCAATATGAAAGGTGCAAGGTCTATCACTCAGAGAGATGTTTGATTATGGAAACAACAATGTTCTCAAATAGGATGTTTATTCTACATACTACTCCTTAGCCACATGTGTCATCTTGTTTTTCCACCATCATTGAAGATCCAACTCAGTTATGGCACTGCAAATATGGACACCTAAGTTTTAAGGTTTGAAGACTCTTAAACAAAAGGAGATGGTGAATGGTCTGCCTCAACTCAAGACTCCCTCCAAGATTTGTAAAGATTGTCTGGTAGGGAAGTAAAAAAGAGATCCATTCCTAAAAAGGGGCACGTGGAGAGCATCTAAGGTTCTACAGTTGGTTCACGCCAACATATGTGGTCCAATCACACCCATTTCAAATAGCAAAAAAAAGATATCTAATCACCTTCATTGATGATTATAGTCACAAGACCTAGGTGTATTTGTTAGTAAAAAAATACACAAGCTTTTGAAACCTTCAAGAGCTTTAAGAACCATATGGAGAAAAAAACAAGTGCATTCATAAGGAGGTTACATACTGATAAAGGTGGTGAATTCACATCCCAAGAATTTACTGCCTTTTGCAATGAGAATTGAATAAGTAGACAATTGACAGCTGCATACACACCACAACAGAATGGGGTTGCAGAGAAAAAGAACAAAACTATTATGAATATGGTTCGTATCATGCTTTATGAAAAGAAGATTCCAAGGACTTTTTGGCCAAAAGCATTCAATTGGGCAATTCATGTGCTAAATCAATGTCCAACGCTTGCAGTAAAAGATAGGATTCCAAAAGAAGCATGGAATGGAGTAAAGCCATCAGTGGAGTTCTTTAGAGTTTTTGGATGTGTATCTCATGTCCACATACCTGATGCAAAAAGAACCAAGTTGGATAACAAAAGTGTGAGCTATGTTCTGCTTAGAGTATGTGAAGAATCGAAGGTGTACAAGTTGTATGATCCAGTTACCTAGAAGATCATTGTGAGTAGATATGTTGTTTTTGAAGAAGATAAAAGCTAGAATTGGGATAAAAGGCATGAGGAAACAATAGCAGCCAATTTGGAGTGGGGAGATAAACAAGATGATGTTGTTAATGTTGAAATCAATGAAGCAGAAATCAATGAAGAAGCAGAAGAAAAAGTGGAGAACTCAAATGAGTTGACTAATGAAAGCTCACCGACTCAAATAAAAGAAGAAATAGATAACGACCTATTTGGATGAGGGACTATGAGAGTGGAGACATGACTAACTTGGTTATATGTGTAGCTGCTAATCCAATATGTTTTGAAGAAGTTGTAAAGAGTGAAAATTGGAGAAATGCCATGGATTTGGAGATAAAATCAATAGAAAAGAATAAGACATGGGACCTGATAGATTTACCACTAGGAGAAATGAAAATTGGTATGAAATGGGTGTATAAAACAAAGCTCAATGAGAATAGGGAAGTAGGCAAATACAAAGCTTGACTTGTTGCAAAAGGGTATGCTCAACAATATGGAGTGGATTATAATGAAGTATTTGCACCTATAGCAAGATTAGATACCATTAAGCTAATACTTACACTTACAACTCAAAAAGGCTAGATCATTTATCAGTTAGATGTAAAATCGGCTTTTTTATAATCATCAATGAAGGTGATTAGATATCTTTTTTACTATTTGAAATGGGTGTATAAAATAAAGCTTAATAAGAATGGGGAAGTAGACAAATACAAAGCATGGCTTGTTGCAAAATGGTATGCTCACCAATATAGAGTGGATTATAATGAAGTATTTGCACCCATAGCAAGACTTGATAGCATCAAGCTAATACTTGCACTTGCAGCTCAAAAAGGATGGATCATTTATCAGTTGGATGTAAAATCGACTTTTCTGCATGGTGAATTAAGTGAGAAAGTGTTTATTGAACAACCACGTGGATATGAAATCAAAGGCTATGAATAGAAAGTATACAAACTGAAGAAGGCTCTCTATGGACTAAAACAAGCTCCTTATGCTTGGTATAGTCGCATATAATCATACTTTATGAAAAAATGTTTTCAAAGGTGTCCTCATAAACCCTTTTTTTTCATCAAAATGAGCACAGGAGGTAAAATTCTGATTATAAGTTTGTACGTTGATGATATTATATTTACAAGTAATGATAAGTCTATGTTTGTTGAATTAAAAAAAATCCATGATGGTTGAATTTGATATGGGTGATTTGGGAAAAATGAGGTACTTTCTTAGAGTTGAAGTAGTGCAAAGGACTGATGGCATCTCCATTAGTCAAAAGAAGTATGTAATGGAAGTATTAGAAAGGTTTGGAATGGACAAAAGAAATATGGTCCTTAATCCAATTATTCCAGGAGAAAAGCTTCAGAAGGATGAAGAAGGTGAGAAAATTGATAGCATTTATTATAAGCAGATAGTAGGAAGCTTTATATATTTGACTGCTACACAGCTATATGTTATGTTAGCTATTAGTCTTATCAGTGGGTACATGGAACATCTTACAAAGATACATTTGCAGGCAACAAGAAAGATTTTAAGGTATTTGAAAGGGACAATTGATTATAGAGTGTTCTAGAAGAAGGGAGGAAACAAAGAACTTGTTGCATATATAGATAATGACTACGTAGGAGACTTGAATGATAAGGAAAAGCACTTCAGGATATGTATTTCTCTTAAGCTCCGGTGCAGTATCTTGGTTATTTAAGAAGCAGCCTATAGTATCTTTATCCATTACAGAAGTTGAGTTCATAGCTACAGCTGTATATGCTTGCCAAGCAGTTTGGCTAAGAAGGATTTTGGAGAAGCTTGGTCATACACAAAGCAATTCCATTACTATCTACTGTGACAATAGCTCAGCAAATAAATTCACCAAAAATCCTATGATGCATGGACGCAGCAAACACATTGATGTACATTTTCATTTTCTTCGTGAACTTACAAAAGATGAAACAGTACAGTTAATTCATTGCAACACTCATGAACAAGTTGCATATGTGATGACAAAACCTCTAAAGCTTGACACATTTGTAAAGCTGCACAAACTAATAGGAGTGTGCTCATTGCTGGATGTAAACTAATTATTAACAATAATCAGCTTAAGGGAGGATGTTAAAAGTAGTTGAACTATGTTTTTTTAAGTTGTGTAGTTAGGATGTGTTGAATAAATCCCTATTGTTAAGGGATACTCTGTTAAACTATATTTTGCTTGTTTACCACACTTTTAGAAGGTTGTTGTGTGGGCTACATCTTTTTTGATTTTTTAGTTGCTATAAAGGCGATTTAAAAGCCAATTCCTTTATTCAATAATATATCCTCAAGCTTCTTATCATCTCAAACATTTAAATTCTTAACAGTTATATAGACTATTGTATGCTTATATTTTTTTTTTCTCTCTTAAATTAATATTTAAATTTCATTCTTTGTTTTTTTTTTTTTTTCTGAATTTTCATTCTTTCCCTTTAATTAAGGTCAAATTTTAATTCTTTCTCTTCTAAATTTTCATTATCTCTCTTCAATTAATACTTAAATTCTAGTCTCTTTCAAATTTGAAAATATACATTAGATTATTATTATTATTATTGGGATTAAGGAGTGGCGACACCATATGTAGAAGAAGGTGGGCAGTTATTTTAAAAAAAAAATCCTATATATATATATATATATATATATATATATATATATATATATATATATATATATATATATTATTTGTGAATAGTCTTGATTGCCCCCTTAAAATAATAATTTACCCACCTTATTATTATCCTTTTCCTTTAAGAATTTGAATTATTTTACCCTTTTGCCTCCCTTAATTCTAAAACATGGCTTCGCCACTCGGATTAAGATCGATTTTATCTTGTTTTAGCATGAAAATGATAATCTTTTAGTATTATATTAAATTTATCTCTTAAATTTTAATAACTATAATTATTTATATTAAGAGCTAATTTAATATCATTAGTACAAATAATACTAATTTTAAAATTAGAAATAAATAATTTTTTAAATTAACACATGATATTTATTTTTTATATAATTTTTACAAGGTTAAAATTTAGTTTTTTTAAATTAATTTAAATTTATAAAATTAAATGATAAATAATTATTATTTATTGATGTGAAAAATATTATTCTATATATTTATTTATTTATTTTTGAAAAGATGTTGTGAATGAGCTGGTGGAAAGTGGATCCCACTTTCTATTCACATAATTTTTAAATCAATAATTGATGATATAATAAATCCACACAATTTTAGTCATTCTATATTAATTAAAGAAAATTTTTATTCTTCAAAACAGACAACTTCCTAAAGAATCCTTTAATTTTCACCATCCATTGTTCTTCATCAAATCTCCACCATCCATTTACTTGTTTAATCAACCATCATCTCGCCTTTCTACACATTTGCAAGAAGCAAAAACACTTTCATTTCTTCATTAAGAGAATTCGGCCACTTTCCTCCAAAAAGAGACTAAAGAAATTCAAGGTAAGCCATTCATAAAATCTCTATTAACGATTTGAACATGATCATTGTATGTTTTCTTGGTATTAGAATGTGCAACAGTCGATTCAGTCCTAAAATAGCCAAAACAAACTAACTGAAATATATGAGAATTGACAACTAAATCGCACCTAATATAATGAAAAAACCGATTTATTTTTAACCGTAATGCTCAGTCGGTTTGGTTTGGTTTGATTTTGGTTTTTAATTTCAATTTGGGCCAGTCCATTGGGCTTTTATTTAATAAGCTTTTTTATTTATTTTTCAAATCTTGTAACTGCATATTTTAACTTTTTAATATAAAGTAAAAAAAAACTAAAAATTAATATATATAATTAAAGAGATAAAAAATATTTTAACAACTTAATAAATACTAAGTAAATAAAGTGAAAATAAAAATAAATAACTAAATAAAACAATTTAAAAATAATATAAATCAGGAGCTTTAAATATTAAATTCACAATTTAATCAAATTTAAAGCCCATCCCCCTTTACATTTTTACAAAATTACAAAAGCATATTGTAAAATGTAAATAGTATATACATTTCCATAAATCAGCAACATTAAGTATATTGCCAAATCCCTCCAAAAGAAATACAATACAAATAGTCAGTGTATTTATAGCAAATTAACAAACTGCACACGTGGAATTCAATTGTGGACTCATATTTAGTTTTTAAATTCATGTAGAATATGACTAAGTTAATCTGATTGCATTGTTAAATTGCAAAACCATTTAACATTTTTTTCCATACCAGTGTTTAACTCAATACAGGCATTCATTGGGTAAAATGCAGTAGAGATCACTAAACTTTTGCCTGTTTTCTGTTTTGGTCACTAAATTTTAATTTCTTACAATTTAATTACTAAATTTTAATTTTTTTTTCACCGGCAGGTCACTAAGACAATTCCCATGAACAACTCACTAAAAAACTGATGTGGTACTCCAAGTAGAATGACGCGTCATCAAGGTTGATGACATAAGCATCCCACATCACACAAATAAATATATTTTAATTTTAATTTTTAATTTAAAAATATGATTTTTTAAATTTAAAATTTTAAAAACATCTCAATATGATATGGCATGCTTTTGTCATCAATTTTGATGAAGTGTCATCCTATCTGGAATGTCATGTCAATTTTCTGATGAGTTATTTCATTGGAATTATTTTAGTGACTCGCCAGTGAAAAAAAAATTAAAATTTAGTGATTAAATCGTAAGAAATTAAATTTTAATAACCAAAACAAAAAATAGGCAAAAATTTAGTGACTTTCAGTGCATTTTACCCGGCATTCATTCAATTTCAGCGGGTGTGGAAACTTCATCATTGCTCAAATAAGAAAAATTACAAAAAGCAAAAGGCTTCGTGATAAGGCCAATTATTACAAAGCAATTTGAATCACATCATTACTCAAAACAAAAAGACATAACAACAAACCAAAGCTTACCATAATGCTAGTGCCACAATGTCAAAGCCAATTTCCAATACCAACAAGGCAACAAAATTTATCAGGGGTAAAAAGATTGCAAAAGCAACTAGCTGCATCTGCCTCTAATTTCACAAACAACAACAAGCAAAGCAGAAAAGCAAGTAGTATTAAACAAACAGAGACAAAAATGTAATAAAGTTAGAGAACATTACAAAAATTTCCTAAAAAAATGTAGAGTTGGCTGAAGCATAGGCTGCCAATGCAAAAAACAGCAGCAATTGCCTAGCCAATTAGAAATTACTTTGAATATGATAAAAAACTAAGAGGTATATGAAAAAAAAAATCAGTATTCACAACTGCATCGTGACAAACAAAAGAATTAAATTTAGATTGTTAGATCAAAATATAATAAAACAATATCAAAACACAAAGGAACAAAATGATAAAGGAAGCAAAAAATGACTCTACAACAAGTCTGTTAGTTTGACCAGCAATAGAGTGGCCAAGTTCCATATTTGGCAATTTTATAACATTAAAATATAATTTAATACAGACATTGCTAAGTCACAAAAAGAACAGCAACATATATAAATCAAGATATATAAAAAATGAGCACCTTTTTCAAGACTTTCCAACTCATTAAGGAACTCCTTAATAAATATTGGCTTATTTGAAATCCTAAGTCAATCTTGATAGCATATCAGTACTTCCAGTATCCTATGAGTTAAAGAACTCCTAAAACAATCTAAAACTCTCCCTTTATACTAAATGCACTCTCGAAACCCACAATATTAATAGGAACAATAAGCACATTCCTAGCTAGTCTAGATAGCACATGGAACCTATCTGAATTGAGCTTTCACCACTTCAATAAATGCATATTGTCCTCCTCCCTTGTTGACTCACTAAGATAAATTTGAAGCTCATTTTGTTTATTCCTACCAATTCCCATCTCCATTTTATGTTATTTAAATTTAAATTTCACTAAAGATGTTTTGGAAATGGAAGAAGAATCAGACCGTGATTATGATGATTGGGACTGTGAATCTGATTGAGAGGGAATCTTAGGGTTATATATTTGTAAATATTCATTAAATATGATATTAAAATCATTTTTAATCCTAGCAAATATACTGCTACCTAGGTTTGACCCCTACATTTGCTCAAATAAATACTCCATGTATTCAAAGTTCTCTCTAAGGTCTAAAATACTTGTAAAGAAAATCAACTTGTTCATCTTTTCAGGATCTCCAGTATTTTTTATACTTGCTTTTCATATTTTGGCCTAATAATGTAAGTTCCAAGTCATCACTAGAACACAGTGATTTCAACTTAAAGTTGAGCTTAGAGATCTCAGAAAAAAAGGTGTTGGCAGTCACATAAATGTCATATTATAAAAAAGCTCTAGGCAATTAGATATTTTTTTACAAGTAGACCAATTAATAATATTAGATAAATTGGCTTGACCCAAATATGAACTGATTGAGGAATCTTGTTCCTCACATCTTTCAAAAGATTTTTCATATTCACATGTTATTTTCAACATCAAGTGGGTGGAGTTCTACCTACTTGGAACATCTAGACAAAGAGATGCTTTATATTGAATATCAAGCATTTCAGAAATTTCTTTAAATTTTCTTAATCTTACAGGTGAGTTTTTAATATATATGACACAATCTCTAACTTTCTTTATAGATGGATTAACCTTTTTTAATCCATCTATGACTATCAAATTTAGAATGTGAGCAATACATCTCACGTGCAAATACTTAAAGTTAAAGATACTTCCAACCCAATTAAGCAATCTTTTCTTTAAAAAAGAAACAATAATATTATTAGAGCTTGCATTGTTGATAGTTATTGTGAATATATTGCCCAATCAAGCAAACAAGTTTTAATGGCCTTACCAATATATTCATCCCTATGACTTGACACATGAACAAAATTAAGGATTTTTTTTATGAAGTTTTCACTCATCATCAATGAAATGAGTAGTCAAACATATGTAATTTATCTTTTAGATACTAGTCCAAATATCAGTAGCAAGAATGACCTTCTAAGAATGGGACTTAATAAAAGTTTTAATTTTATTTTTTCATTCAGATACTTGTTAGAATAGTCCCTAGTTAAAATTTTCCAAGATGAGATTTTAAACATAGGACATGCAATATTCATAAAGACCCTAAAACCCTCCCCTTCTACAAACTTAAAAGGGAGCTCATCAATAATTATTATATAAGCAAGAGCATCCCTCGTGGCATCTTGGAAAAATTTCCAAGTATCTAAAGTACTTACTCCCTCAGACCCTTCCCTCAATCAAATTCGCAGAAAAAGGAGTAGTATGTGAAAGGGTCAACAATTTTTTTCTAACATCTTTACTTGGAGGATTTTTTAAGCATTTTAGCATATGATTTCTTAAATTAAAAGTGCCATTGGTTTTAGGATCACAGACATAAGACTTAACAAACATAAGACTTAGTACAGTAGTGATATGTGGCACTTACCATCTTATCGTCAGAGTTATTTGTTTAGTAAAGTGGTCCTAAACAGGAGACCTGCTTTTCATTTGTCTCTTTTTCTTAGTTAGTTACAGTGTCAAAGCTGTTGCTTCTTGATTTGCTTCCACTATATTAGGTTGACCATCAATAGGACTAGATACATTGGCACTGCTGCCAATGGATCTAGTGCCAATGTATCTAGTCCCATTGCTCTCATTAGATATTTGTAAAGAATAGATCCAAGAATCACTTAGTAACTAATAATTATTAATATTAATATTTATGTCATAACAAATAGTCCAAATATAAGTAAAACAATTCAAACGATGATTAATTTAAGGAAAGCAACAGAGTCATAATACCATACAATAGTCCCTTAACCTTAAACCCTGAAAAAAAAATTTCAAAACAACATTAGTATAATAGTATTAGAGTTATGAAATCAAAGAATACACATTAAACTAAATCAAATTAAATAGTTAATTAATTACCTTTATATTGAGTCTCTAAATGAAATAGGACAAACAAGCCATTTGACAATTGATTTATAAGTGATAAATTAATTAATAATCTAACAACAGAACACCTTAAGGATAAAAATAAATCATAACTTAAATAAATAATAATTAAATGAATAAATATTAAATAAATAAATAATTAAAACATAAATAAGTTACTAATTAAATAATTTAAAACAAATAAATTTATTATAAAATAAATAAGTAAATGATTTACAGAAATAATAACATATAATATATTAAGTATATAATAATTTAAATAAATCTATATTTAAAATATAAGTAATACAAAATAGCTATTTAGTAAAAAAATACTCTCTCCGTCTTAAAAAGGTTGTCTATTTTCTTTTCTTATATAGTTCAAGAAAATATCATTAATTGCTTGCCAACTTAAAAATTTTATTATATTTTTCCACTTATGTCATTGTGTATACTAATTTATTACTTTATTTATTATTAATTTTGAGAATACACACATTTCAATTAATAAAGATAAAATGGATAAATTCTATAACTATTTTTACAGTAGGCAAGTGTTTTGAGATATCCTAAAAAAGAATAATAGACAACTTTTTTAAGACGGATGGAGTATATTTTCTATATAAATAAATAAAATATTAGTTAATTATTTTTATAACTTTATCAAATCAAGCTCTAAATAATGAAAAAGTTCAGAAAATAATGTATAAAGTTAAAAATAATTTTACATAGTATATATTTACCAGAACAAAATCACATATTTACTCAAAATTCATAGAAAATACAATAAAATATTAAAGAGGACAAAAAAAAAAATTAAACTCAATAGTCAGTACTTGTATTTTTGAAGGCTTTGTTTCTCTGGAACTACATAGATCTATATTTTATAGAGTCAGATCCTTATATGCAGAGAAGGATCCTTATATGTAGAGAAGGAAAAGAAGAGATTTATTTAAAAAAAATAAGTAAAAATAATAAAAATAAATGAAGATCACAAATTTTTTGCCTAAAGATTAAATTTTTACTTTTTAAAGAGACTCAAAAGTCAAAATCACTTTCTAAGAAAGGAGCTTCCACCATAAATGAGTCTTAGACTCTCAGTGACTTAAAGATATATGCATAATTATATCACAGATTCTCATTGTCTCAGTAATTCAAGAAGGGTTAAGATTAGGGATTTATTGAAAAAGGAGAAACATTCGTTCATTAGAAGGGTCTCAGAGAAAAGCACTTCCACCAACCACCACCACTTTAGGTTAGGGTTAGGGTTAATGTAACTGAGTAAGGGGCTTCAATCACACATAGGTGAAGAACAAAGGGTATGGTGAAAAATAAAGGGTATGGAAATGAGAAAGGGTTAGGGTTAATGCCTTAGAGAATAAGAGATTAGAATGAAGAAGACTAAAGAGAGAAGAGAAATGTGAGGTGTCAAACGAGAGAGAGGAGAGAGGTAAGAGAATAAAAAATTCTAAAGCGGCAGAAATGAGAAAGTGTGAGAGGCGGATAGGTTTAGAATGAATATATAGTAGAGCGAAACAACACGGTATAGACATAAGGTATTTAGGGTTATTGTAATTCAGTTATTTCAGTTGGTTCAGTGCCCTCATTTAGCATAACCCAACTGAAAACTAAAAACCGAAAACTGAATTTTTCTATCTCACACTCTATTCTAATGATGTTCATATTAATCAACTATAGTGATTAATTTTATTGGATGCCAACTTATCATAATTTCATAATGTATAATTTTTTAAATATTGTATATTTATTTAAAAAATGCAAATTTAAAGTAAAAAATGGTAGGAGTAAAATTTATTGTAAGTAATGATTTTAATATGAATTAATAAGGGTATTTTAGAGCACTACTTAATTAACTATCAATCAAAAAAAGGAAAGTGGATAATATTTTGAGACTAAAAAAAGAAAAAATACAAAACATTTTAGAATGAAGGGAGTAAAATGTTAAAATTTATAATTTATTGAATGATATTGGTGGTTGTTAAATTGATGAGAGATAATGAAAATTTTGATGTTAATTAAAGAGAGATAATGAAAATTTGGAAGAGAGGGAATGAAATTTAAATATTAAGAGGGAGATAGAAATCCAAATTTGGAAGAAAGAGTAAAATTTGAATATTAATTAAAAAGAAAGAATGAAAATTTGACTTTAACTGAAAAAAGAGAATGAAATTTGAATATTAATTCAAGAGAGAATGAATATTTCATAATAGCACAATAATTTATAAAACAAAAAAATATTATCAATTTCACCTTAAAAAGAATTTAATATTACTACTAAATCCCATTGATTTGTATTGATATCTTTGCTATTGATCCATTTAACAAAATCCTTTGATTTTTTATTTTTTTTTGTAATTTAAATTGAATTATTAGTACTCATCCTACCTATAAACCCTAATAAAATAAAGGAAAAGTATAAAAAAATATCATAAGGTCATTTTCACTTGGAGTTTATGAAAATATTTTTGATAAAATAAAGTTTGAGTTTTTTTTTTTTTTTTAGAATTAGTGGTCTATAGTCTTAGAGCATCCCTAACATTGCTTTTTATTTCAAAAATCATATTTTATTTAATAGAGAGCATGTAGTTGATAAAAAGTAGAAAATTTTATTTAAATTCAATAGGCTCTCTATATTTTACTTTATCCTATAAGTATTAATTATTTTCATTTTCAGTCTTTTAAATTTGTCTAATAGAAAAAATAGCATTAAAATTATCTTAAATAAAATATATAGAAATTTGTATTGTATTAATTAAAATTAAAGTAGGGAGTAATATTTAGCTATCTATATGTGGAGAAACGAACCAACTCTCTTCTTAAATTTCTAAAGATAAAGAGTTCATCAAAATTTTAATTTTTGAGATAACTCTTTATAATAAAAAATTTCACATATATAAATAATGCATTTAGGATGCTTTTTTAATATTTGAGATAATTTTTTACAATAAAAAGTTTGATATATATATATATAAAGTGCATTAAAAATATTCTTAATACCATTAAAAATTGCTTACATAACATTCTCGGAAATTCTATAATTATATATTTTCTTCGTTTTAAAAAGATTATTTATTATTTCTTTTTAAAATATCTTAAAAAGTGGATAATTTTTTTATGACGAAGCCAATATTATGTAAGTGTCATGATAAAAGTCTTATATCATGTGAATACCGTATTAAAACGCCATATTAATATAATGTTAAGATTGTAGATCTCAAACTAATATAGTGAAAACTTCAAATTCCATTTTGTGGAAAAAAATTTCAGAATACCTCAAAATGAAAACTATTGTAATAAGATGGGAGTACTTTTCTATAGTTTATTATTATTATTTTTTTTAGTATTGGAAAGGAAAATTGAAATATAAATTTATGGTCAGAGAGCACGTTACACTGGCACAGGGGGAAATGTTGTGGAATATTTCTGGACTGCAACAGAAAATATTTCTACTCTCGATTTCTTGAGACACTAACTTTAAAGTTTGAACAAATCGGGGCCCACAGTTCAAAGTTAAAAAAAAAAAAAAAAGAGTTGTGGTAAAATCATAAAACCTTGATTTTGATGATGATGATAGTCGCCTGAGCTTTTCCCGGCAGCTAAGAAGTGGGAAAATGTCAGGTTCTCAGGTGAAGAAATGCGTCCTTTTCTATAAGCTAATATCGCTTTCCATTCTGCAACAAAAGAAGCTGGTAAGTGTTAGCATCTCTGTCTTTCTCTTTCACAAGACCTACCCTTTTATTTATTTTTTAATTTTTTCAGAGTTCAAGAAGTAGTCTTTTATTATTATTAATATTATTTATTTTTAATTCTTGGGGTTAGAAATAGAAGTATTAGGCCAGAATTTTGGTTCCGTGTAGTTGGGTCATTTGATTAAAAATAATTTTATTGGATAAACAGTCATTTAAAATAAATGGGTATTTGAATTTGACATTTTATGTTTATTTTTTTTATAATTTTAAAAATTGCAAAAAGAATAAAAATTTATCTATGTTTCAAAGTTTTACACTTTTTTTTTTTTTTTAAAGTATATCAGAATTTAAATGATTTTGTATAAATCCCTCCCAATCAATTCAGGATTCAAACTCTGAATCTCTTGATTGAAATATAAATCTATTTTCTTGGCTTATGTGATGATTGAAAGCTGCAGCCTGCAGCTGGCTGTGATTTTTATTTTTCTGGGGAAAAATTTTCAGTTGTGGACCGTCTCTTTGCTTGATGATGGTTTTCTTTCTGGCCTGGTCTTTTTCTCCTTTATACTTTGGCTAGAGTGGTTTAGGTCAAAATTGGCAATGCCAAATAGTAGTCAGTCTGTCCAAAAATGTTAAGCTTCTGAAGCAGTTTCAAAAAAAAATAGCTTTTTGGGATAATTAATCTACTCATAGTATCTCACTATTGCTTTGTTCAGGTTTTCCCTGCTTCACTTCAACTATATATGGTTACTTTTCTTTATACATTAAAAATCTTTCAATATTTGCACTGATTCTATTTGGTACAATTCTGCATTTATTCTAGAACCATTTTCTGAGAAATAGGTTAGGTATATTTTCCAATTGGTCTTATGCTGTTTCAGAACTTAATTATTGTAGATAATTTAACTTCAGAATAGTTCATGAAGAGCAAAACCCAACTTCCTTAAATGTTCATATTCAATGGCCTTATGCTGTTTCAGAACTTAATTATTGTAGATAATTTAACTTCAGAATAGTTCATGAAGAGCAAAACCCAACTTCCTTAAATGTTCATATTTAATAACTTTTCCCTTTCAAGAGTTATACTGTAGCTGGATGTTGCTACCTGCAGAGGATACCAAAGAATTTTGTCAAGAAATTTGGGGATGAACTTTCAGGTTTTGCTACACTTACTGTTCCAGATGATAGATTATGGCTTGTGACGTTAAGAGAAATTGACCAGAAATTATGGTTTTGTAATGGTTGGCATGAATTTGTAGAGCATTACTCCATTTGCTTTGGTCATTTCTTGGTCTTCCAATATGAAGGGAATTCAAATTTCACTGTTTATATGTATGTTTTACAACCTTATAAGATAAATGATCTTTGCACCGCGGCAACGACTGTCAAGAATGAGCACCATAATGTACTTGATGAAGTGGAAGATGATGACTCTGTTGAAATCTTGGGCTATACTCCTACATGCGTCGCTTCTAATCCTTTGAAACACAATATTTTCAATGAATGTGTGGAGCAAAATACAACCTACAAAATCTACAATCCTCCATCACCACAGAATTTCTTTAATAGGGATAAATTCAAGGACTGCATGAATGGGCTTGGTGAAGCAAGTCAGAATCCATCAGGGGGTTCTGTTAAATCAACATTGCCACTTCAATCTACTCAAGGCATTGGTGTTAAAAGAAATGAGCTTCAAGATTCTGAAGATGACATGAGGCTGCAATTCTTGGATAAAGTGAGACAAAACATTGAGAAAACTATGCAAAAGAAGCAAAGAATTGATGAAGAAAACCTGCGCCATTCAGGGGCTGCTGATATATCACTGAGGTCAACTAGATCAAGTCAAGATGTAGGAGTTCAGTCAAATTCCATGGACCATAAAAATTCTGCAGATGATGGGACACAAAAGTTTTCTTATAAAGCAGCAGCAGAACACCTTGGAAAGGTTGAAGGGAAGAATAAAAAGATTGACCGTAGTAAGCTCTTTCAAAAATTAAGAAAACTCTTTTTCCCCTCTCAGTATTGCTTGAGAATTGAAAATCCTCATTGCTTGTTGATTAAAAGAAACTGCAGGTGAGCAGCAGCGCGCAACTCTGGGCAAAATTAAAGCTGAAGCCTCCAGAGTTTTTAAAACAGCTGGAGTGAGAAAGAGAAGTTTAACAACTGAGGAAAGAAAGATGGCAATAAATGCAGCCAATGCATTCAAGCCGGTTAATCCTTTCTGTAGGGTTGTTCTGCGTCCATCTTATTTATTCAAGGGATGCGCCATTGTGAGTCTTTAACCATCGTATGCTTTAGCTAGCTTTTAAATTTACATCATACTCTGATTAGCCTAAGTTGCTGAGTTCTTCTTTTTTGTTTGATGCAGTATTTACCATCCTGCTTTGCCAAGAAGCATCTAAATGAAGTTTCAGGAAAGATTAAACTTCAGTTTTCGGACGGGAAACAATGGCCAGTTCGATGTGCTTACAGAGAAGGTACTGCTAGACTATGCCAGGGATGGTATGAATTCTCAGCAGAGCATGGGTTCGAGGAAGGAGATGTTTGTGTGTTTGAGCTGCTGAACTCAAAGGATATTGTGCTTAAAGTTACTGTATTTCGCACTGCTGAAGATTCTGGATGTATGAACCAGCATTGACAGCACAGAAGACAGAATATGATGATGGGTAATATCTAAATTAAGAAACTTTGGCAAGTAACATTTTGTTTCAGGGTGAACTGTTGGTTCCCTAATGTTGTATTCAATGCTGTTTAATAATAGATATTACAGTTCATACTATCCTGAGCATCTGTCATTGTTTGAATGCTGTTATATTAGCAGTGGATAATACATATATGCAATAGGCGTAGCGACGATTCCAGAAACAGAAATGGCAGGTTACCTAGAAATACTTTTAGCATGTAATTTATTGAAAGGCAACATTGTTTATTGTGGTGATTAAACTCAGTATATTGAAACCATTCTTAATTGGTTTGCAATGAACATCAAGCACTGGCCGGTTAAAGACTAGTTTGACATTGCTATTGTAAAAAGCCGACTTTGAAAATTTAAGAAAGGATCTTTTTGAGTTATTGGATTTTTACGTATTTAAAATTGATATTGGACAAAGTTTCAAATCTTTATCTGAAATCAATCTTAAACAGGCAAAGATGAATTGATACGTAGATATTGTCGGTTGGTTCAAAATGATTCTTTCTTATTTTCAGTTAAAAATCAGTTTTTTGCAATGTAATGACAAACTAGCCCCACATTTTACTGCTTCACTCTGGAGAATTGTATTGCTAATTAAACTTAATGATTCAATCTTGATTTATTTTATTGGATTTTTTTTTTCAAAATTAAAGTTTTTTTTTTTTTTCCCTAGAATGAAAGTCTAACGAATTGAAATAGACTACAAAACAGGAGTAGTCATCCTCTTTAACGTTTCTTGTTAAATTAACGAGAAATCTTTGTGGTTTGGAAGACTTTGAGACTTCTCTTTTTCGTGGTTTGGGAGATCTTGAGACTTCTCTTTTCGTGATTTGGAAGATCCTGAAATTTTTCTATTTATTATTTTTTATAAACTGTATTTTTCAATCTATTTTAGTAAAATCATCAATTTATCTGCTTTTGATTAAAAATAATTTTTTTTTAAAATATAAAAATTTTTGTTAAAAAGTGTTTTTATCAAACTCAATGCTAAATGGGTCTTTTGAATTGATGGTTTAAGAGACTTTCACTCTTAAAAAGAATGAGAATACCAACAAAATTTATACATAATTGGCTTTTCAAAATTGAAGTTTATTAACCATGTTTATAGATAAGTTACTCAATGAAATTAACCTCAGTTAACATGCATTCAATTGTTGTTTAGTGTGAAATATCTGCTCTTCATCAACATTACATGATGAATTCATATATGACAAAAAGAAGAGAAATTATTGAAGGCATTTTTTTTATATTTTACTTTGTATATTTTATTTTAATCAGCGCGACTTAATCAATCAAATTTTTATTTATAAAATCTTATTAGTTGTAAAATATTAAACGAAATTCGGTTTTAATGATATTATAGTTATGCTAATTAGGAATGGCCAAAATTGATATAAACATGCCATATGATATCCGTTGATCTTAATCGTCCTGGTCTGCTTCCAGTAGTAAGGCACACATATGATTCCTCCTCCACCTCAGTTGGTCGCTGGTCAGCACTTGGTACCAGATAAAATGAAATAACATAAAATCCTTATTTATTCTCATTAGTAAATTATTGCATAGAAACCAACGGAAATTCTTGATCAACAGAAATTTCCCGGCAAAAAGAAAAAAAAAAAAAATCTGAGAAAGAAGAAATGTCACAGTCAGTGGGACCAGAGGGGTCTTCTGATTCTCCGGCGAGAGGAAGTTGCATGTTCTACAAGTTGATGGTTGCTTCCATTCTCCATGATAAGAAGCTGGTACTTTCCATTCACACTCTTTTCTTTTCTTTTTTTTAATTTTTAATTTCTTTGGTTACTGAGAAAATTGAAAACCCATTCTGCAGAACCTTCTTATTTTCTGAATAGAAGTTTCTTTATAAGTTTATTTTATTGTAATATTTTTTATAATAGTCACTTTTTTTTTAGGTCAACCACCCACATCTGTGTGAAAATTGAAAGATACAAGTTGTGTTTGGTTGGTGGGAAAATTGGGAGAGTTACTGTTTTACTGTTACAATTCTTCTTAGCTTTATCAGGTTAATTGACTGACTCTGACATGTAATTGAAGTAAAGAAGTCTTGAAACTGCGTTTGACCGCTGGAAAAATCAAGAAATCAGTAAAGAAAATTAAATGCACATTCCAGAGAAAGAAGTAAAAAAGGGGAATTTCTGATTCTTTGCTTTTGTCTTGTGGAAATGGAATGGGAAATATTTCAAATTTTTATGTATATATTTTTAATAACTAAGTAAAATTTGTTCTTTGTATTAACAGACTACTTATGTTGTAAAGGAAGTTTTAGAGTCTAAAAATTCCACCCTTTAGAGAGTTTCTTCTATTTCTGTGCTTGCAATTCGAGGTTGGTTCCCTTTTGCACTGTGATGGCCCTTTTCTGAAATTCTATCATGTTCTGGTTATCAGAATCAAGGAACTATGATACTCGTTTTGCTCTTATGTTGTAGTAACCCTTCAACATATTAAAAATCTTAATGTATGATCATCTAGATAAAGTTTAGAAAGTTTCTAAAACTTATCGCCTTCAGAAAGTTGCACTTTCATTGATATGAACTGTGACTTTATTTTTTATGCCAACAGAGAATCCCAGAAAAGTTTGTCAAGAAACATGGGAGTGAACTTTCTTCTATTGCTACACTTACTGCTCCCAATGGTCGTATCTGGCTAGTAGAACTAAAAAAAGTTGACAGGAAGTTATGGTTCCAGAATGGTTGGCATGAGTTCGTGGAATACTATTCCATTCGTGTTGGATATTTCTTGGTCTTTAGATATGGAGGGGACTCAAACTTCAATGTTTATATATTTGATCTGACAGTTTCTGAGATAAGGTATCCATGTAATGTTCCTGGTAGTTTGCAGGAACCATGTCATAATAATCAATATCTAGAAGCCCAAAATAAACATGTAATAGATGATGGCCTTATAGAAATCTTGGGTTCTGGCTCTTCATGCCACACATCTATTTCCACCAGAAGTAATTTTTTTGATAAAAATGTGCATTACAACTGGACTATATCTGGAAACTATGAGGCTTACATAGAAAAGCTGATTCAAAGAAAGAATGCATATGATTTTAGAGAAAAAATTAAATCTTCTCAGGACATAGGTGTACAATTTAATGAGAGTGAGCTTACAAGTATTGCTGATAAAGTTGGTTTGCCTGCCTTCGATGAAGCAGTAGGGAGAACCAGAAGAACAAGACAGAGAACTTATCCTAGTAAGCTCTATAAACTTAAAAGTCATCTCTATTGTATGTTTCAACTTCTTTCTCTACACTAGTAATTCATTCAATGTGCAGATGAACATGAGCCAACATCATATGAAAAATCACCTCATATGAAAATCAATTCTGAACCTTTTACAAGGAGGTGGAGAGCTGTAACACCAGAAGAGAAACAGAGAACAATTTGTGCTGCTGATATGTTTAAGTCTGATTATCCTTTTTTCAGGGTTATCTTGCGACCGTCCTATGTATATAGGGGATTTCTTCTGGTGAACCCTTGAACTGGATAGTTTAATGATCTTGGATTTTCTTTGCAATATGCTTACATAAGGATTCTATGTTTTGCTTGTGCAGCACATACCATCCAGCTTTGCTCGAAAGTACTTGACAGTAACAGCATTCGTCACACTTCAGGTTCCTGAAGGAAAACAATGGCCTGTTCGGTGTGTTTGTTGGCATGGGGGAGCTAAGTTGAGCAAGGGATGGACAGAATTTGTGTGGGAAAATAGTTTGGAGGAAGGAGACATTTGTGTCTTTGAGCTGATTAATAGGAAGGATATTGTGCTGAAAGTTACCACATTCCGGGTACTTCAAGATGCAACACCAGTTAACCAATTTCCAAGTAGAATCACGCCTAAATTAGAGAGTAGTGGGTGATTTCTGACTTGCAAAAATCTGTCAGGTACCTCTAACTTCTTTTGTTATTCTGTTAACTGATCTTTATTCAGCCAGAGACTGGTCTTTGATTAAAAACAAGCTTTTGCATCATCAATAATGAATTGATTATTCATAATGGGTTATTTAAATTTGATCCTTGTGAAACCGAGTCCATGCTGCTAGCAAGAGGATCCACTTCTTCTTTATATATTTGATGTTTCACGGAATTAAATTCTCTTTTCCCACACCCTCCTTCCCTTTCCCCTTGTTTTCCAAATAATATGACTGCTTAATATATCACAGTTTGCGAGCTCTATCATTGTCAGGTGAAAGTCTTTGCATTTGCAAGTAGGATTTAATTGTGTATAAAAAATGCAGAAATAAAAAATTTCACACAACAGAGAATGAAAATTTATTTAGTCTCAGAGTATGTAACTAACCTTATTTGGGCACTTTATATATATGCAATACAAGACTGCTACCTAAATAGTATAAACTATTATATGTTATCTTCAGTAATATATGTGTATACATTACTTGATGATGCTCGGTTGTTTTCAGGAGTTCGCTGCATTAATGCAAAGGGTATTCAAATTTCCTTGTTTTTGTACATACCATGTTGATAAAAATGTAAGCAATGCACTTTGTAATTTTTTCTTTTTTTGGTGTTCTATGTTCAAGAAATGGGAATTGTATCTCTCCAGATGCGGTGGGTATCTCATTCTACATGCTAGCCCCAGCATCATCATAATAAGGTTTTTATAGATTCTTGAGCAAACGGAAATCGAACAGACATTTTCTTAGTTGAATGGAATTGTTTTCTTCTATTTTATGTGACTGTCTTGGTCCAGGAAATTAAGTCAGAAAATTATTCAGGATTGGAATGGCAAGTTGTGGTTTAACTAGCCTGCAATGAGATATGGGCCAAGACAAATGAAAGGGTTTGAGATGTATGGTGGCTGGACCTGGAAAAATTACTATGGTGGGGAAACCAGCCCAGATTAACAGAATTGCAAGTGCAGATTTTCAAGTTTATGAATAATAATTAACCAATAATAAAATCAAATGAAAAATAATTAATCTTGTTAAATGGCAAGTTGTGGTTTAACTAGCCTGCAATGAGATATGGGCCAAGACAAATGAAAGGGTTTGAGATGTATGGTGGCTGGACCTGGAAAAATTACTATGGTGGGGAAACCAGCCCAGATTAACAGAATTGCAAGTGCAGATTTTCAAGTTTATGAATAATAATTAACCAATAATAAAATCAAATGAAAAATAATTAATCTTGTTAATTTTATCAGATTGATTATCTTCTCCAAAAGTTTTCTTCTCTTAAGTTTTATTCCATTGTTATTATTTTTTTTTTCAATTGCATATTTCAGAAATTCCATTAAATTAAGCACTTCGCAGTCTGATGCATCTCCAAACGGGACTAGCAAATTGTAGTACACAATGGACTGTCATTCCAGTGGTAAAGGAAGGGATGAAACAAATTTCTCAAGACCCTCTTTCGGTGTGTTCAAGAAAACAACCGAACAGGCCCGATTGACCTGACCCGACCCAATTATTCAGGTTTGAATTTCAATTTGTCGGGTCAGTTTATTAATACCTCAGATAAAATTACTTGGTCGGGTTGTTTGGATCTATGGGGTTGCATCTTTTCCTTCTAAGTTAACAATCGTTTCTTTCATGATTTCTTTCTTCTATCTCCCATTCGTTCTCAGTAGTTGGATTTGCCGTGTATTACCGATAACTTGATCGCTATTCTTCTTTCCTCTATATTCCATTTGGTTTTTAGTCTGTATGAGTTGGCTTTGCTGTTCATTACTCATTTCCTCTTAGTTAAGCTTGATCTCCTTGGTTCTCGTTGATCGGCGGATTAATTGATTCTTGCTTTTGTCATCAAATTTGAAGATTGGGGTTTTTTTTTTTTTTTTTTTTTTTTTTTTTTTTTATGGTTTATATTTGATTGATTATCGGGTTATTTATAATTTGTTGATTTTCATTTGAGTTTATGGGTTCTATTAGACATCCTCGGGTTGGGTCGGGTCGGGTCGGGTTTCAAGACAAGTAGTCAAGTAAGGGCGGGTGAGAGAAAAAATTCGACCCATGAACAGCTTACTTATTACAGAATTGAATATTAATTTTGGATGTGATTCAACATAATAAAATGTAATTGAAAAATTAGACATTCCATCTCATTAATTTGAATTACAATGATAAAGAGACTAAATTAAAAGAAAATTTTATTGAAAAATACGTTGCTTAATTATTAGATAGTACAAACCATACGATTAGGCTAAAAGCAAAGGTATCAAGAAAAGTTTAACCCAGAGCCATGTAGTTTCTCCATTGTTATACGATCGAGACGAGCAGCCATTTCAGGTGTAAGGTAATTCTTCCAATCTCCAGTTTCACCTTTCCTGAAAAAATCACAGCTTGGAATAAAGTATTTAGAAGAGCTTGTAGATTTGTTGACCTCCAAACCGCTTAAATTCTCAAAACTACATAGCCTTACAATTTGTTCCACCAAGCCTTGATTCTCCTCCTCAATTGAAAAAGGTGTACCTAAGAACTCAGCCAGTCTCTTAACATGAACCAAAGGGTCTCTTTTCATGTCCTCATACTTGAGAAACAAGATCTTGTCTGGTGCTTCTAAGCTAGCTTCCCAGTAACTCAATACATGATCCCAATAAGGCCCATAGTGAGACAATCCTTCACAAAAGGATTCAAATCCAATTAGACCTTAATTTTTGCGCGAAGTGCCACTTAGAAACAAGAACATCTTTTGGATCACGCCAAACGTAAACAAAACGACAAGTCGTGGAGTTTGGAAACAAGGTGTAAGGGATGTGAGTAGCAAATAAGACAGTTTGATGATGATTTCGATAAATGTGATTGCAAATGTATCCCTCCAAAAAGGGATCAAGTTCTCTGGGACTACTCTTAAGCGAAGGGTGGGTAGCAAAATCAAAAGAGTTTCTTTTGACAATAGCAAAAATGAGAGCTCTAAACCATGTAGTGCCAGATTTGGGATAGGTCGCTAAGATTATATAATCATGTTTGAATTTGAAGAAATTGTGTTGAATGAAGATGAGAGCTTTTATAGGTAGAAATGGTAACCAAAAACCTTGGTATTGTTGGAGATGCTCAAACCACCAACCATTTCCTTTGGGAAGGGTTTGCATTATTTCATTGTAGTGTTCCAAGGCTTCAGATTTTTCTTGCTCGCTCTCATTATGAGTTTGTTCATGATCATGAGATGCCTATGTAGGAGAACAAGTAGTCAAAACGAAGAATCAATTTTGTGCAGTGTCTATGATAGATTATGCTTTATACGAACGCAGTGAACAGAAATTAGCTTCTTTTTTTATTTTTTTTATTTTTTTTAAATAACTCTCATTATAGTAATAAAAAAAAAATTATGGAAACTAACCATAAAAAAAATTAGTACTGGACAATAATTAGACCTTATAATTATTTCCTCTATTTCATAATATTTATCGTTTTAGAGAAATTTTTTTTTCAATTTATGTCATTTTAGAATTTTAATAAAGTATTAATTATTTTTTAAAATTTATCTTTCATTTATTTTTATTAAATATTTTATATTAATTATTTTTATTTCTTTATATTAAAATTAATAAAAGATATTTTAATTTTTTTATTTTAAAATTATGATAATTTAATAATTTTATTAAATTATATGTCAAAATTTTAAATGATAAATATTATGAAATAGAGATAGTATTAAGTAAGTAGACCATTTGTAATTAATGAATTAATTGGAATTACAGACAAAGATTAATTTTATCAATAAAAAAAAGTTGAAAAAAAATTGAGTTCGCATGCAAAGCTGTCTTCTGCATCATTGATTAGAAGTGAAATTGCATTTTATATATATATAAATATATATATATATATATTCAAAAAAAAAAATCTTCTGCTTTATTTATCGTACAAAGGGCCTTTCTAACAGCTCATTTCTCGCTGGATTAACGACATGTTTCTGAATCTTTTCAGGGAAAAAAAATTCAGCATGTGGAGGAAATCATTTCGCGCACTAAGAAATAATAATAGTGTCTAACCAGAAAGATAGCCCATGATATGCTGTGGGCTCACTTCGTTTTAATTGTATTATTGTGTATTAATTATACAATAATCACCCCACTGACAAAAAGTTTGTTTTTGGGGTTGGTTTCAAGGTCTTGAAGGGGTTGGAAGTTTTTGATGTAGTCCACCTGAACTCAACAGTATTGATGTGTTAATAAAACATATATTATTAGGTAATTTGAATAGGAATTTCATATATTTAGTTTCATATTAGGTTTATTACATTGAATTATTTTAAATTTGTGATTTCATAAAAATTTTAAAGATTTTTTGTAAATTTTAATTTGACTTGAAAGACAAAAAAAGAGTGGAAGTTGAAGATTGAAAATATAGAGGCCGCAACAGCTGTGGATGGTATTATACTGGAAAAGCTTATTTTGTTGTGCCCCTTCCTAAGTGTAGTGGCCTTGACGCATTGATGAGTCAAACACCATTGTTAATTCTGAAATTAGAACTTTTGGATCTAGTCACAATAAGATGTGGCAAACTCTTATAAGTACAACACGAGGAAATCAAGTTAAGGAGAGATGAAACTTTGGAGAGGCTATGAAGGAGATTAAGTCAAGAAAACACAATATTGAAGATTTAGAGATTGAAAATTGAGAGTTTTTCTTTCCTATTCTCTCCTTTCTTGTATTTTGATTCTTCTTCTTCTTGGTACTCTGTTATTGTCTTAATTATGACTAGCTAAGTTTTATAGTTAGGGATTGATTCTTTGAAACAAAATTTCATATCAATCATATACAAAATCTAAGTCTCTATGATATGTGGTATTTGAGGTAAAATACACTGAATGCCACTAAACTTTTATCTGTTTTTTGTTTGGTCATTAAACTTTAATTTCTTACAACGTAATCACTAAATTTTAATTTTGTTTCACTGACAGTTCACTAAAATAATTCTGATGAAATAACTCACCAGAAAATTGATATGGCATGCTAAATAGGATGACGCTTCATCAAAATTGTTGACATAAACATGCCACATCATATTGAGAGGTTTTTAAAATTTAAAATTTAAAAAATCATATTTTTAAATTAAAAATTAAAATTAAAATATATTTATTTGTGTGATGTGGGATGCTTATGTCATCAACCTTGATGATGCGTCATCCTACTTGGAATATCACATTAGTTTTTTAGTAAGTTGTTCATCGGAATTGTCTTAGTGATCTGTCGGCAAAAAATAAAATTAAAGTTTAGTGATTAAATTGTAAGAAATTAAAGTTTAGTAATTAAATCGTAAGAAATTAAAGTTTAGTGACCAAAACAAAAACCGGGCAAAAGTTTAGCGATCTCTACTGCATTTTACCCATGATATTTGTTGCTCTTTATGTCTTCTTCTTTTTTTTTTTTTTTTTTTTTTACCAAATCTATGAATTTAGTTGTGTTATGTGTTGAAATATGGTAAGGCCATTGATCTACAAATACTTGTTTAATTGCTAATTGATGAGAGACTATAATTAGTGATTAGATATCCTTAGAATTTGCTTAAAGCCATATTTGGGTAATTATTAATAATTTGATTAGCTGAGAATTAATTGAATTTTTTTTGTGATTGCTTGAATTTTGATTTAGTTGATTAAATATTTGAGAGAATTTAATCAATGTTAATGGATAACCTGTAACATATCATGACTTAGAACTTATAAGTAATTGGAAGATTGAGTGTGGATAAGTATTAATCCCTAGCAACTTTATTATTATTGTTAAATCTCTTAATTAAATCTTGTGCTTAGATTATTGTTAGTATTAGAGTTAATATATTGAATTTTAATTAAAATTAAATTGAAGCCTTAAACAAAAGAAAAAGAATAGATAGTTGGATAGATTATTAATCCTTGTAGAAATGACACTCTACTCATTCTATATTCTATATTACTTATGAACTCCATGCACTTGTAGACATAAGATTTTGGTGCTGTTGATAGGGAATTAAAGTGGTTTAACACCATAATCAATTTAATTTTTTTTGATTAAATGTAAATTTTAGTTTTTATTTAATTTTTTATGATTTTGTTTTGCATATTCTTTTGAGTTCTCATTTGGTTTGTTCATAATTTTTTTTCTTTCTTTGTTTTTACTTTATTTTTTTTTAGTTTGTCTTTATTTAGGTACAAAATATAAGAATTTGGCTAATGGATTACTATAATTATTCATGGCTATCAACAGAAGCTTATGAGGTAGACTTGTTAGCATAACTAAAGGATCAAGTCAATGACTTAGCCCATCAGGTTACTATTTTGTGTAGTTATCGAGAACAACCCCAACAAAGGAGCTCACATTTTCATCCTTACCCCTCTTTTGAGCATTATAATTGCACTTATTGAGAGAACCTCAATTTTGAGCCTTAAATCCATCCCTAACTTGAAAATTCTTATGCTACAAGATTTTGTGATCAATTTCAATCCCACCTATCTTTCCAACAGCAATATAATTTTCAACTAGCCATGGATAGATTTTGTGCTATGGGAAGTGAAGGGTTATGTGAATCCGAGGATGGAAACTTGATCCTACAATATTCAGTTGATAGATTCATGGCTAAATGGGGAGTGAAACATGATCTTGAAATCCAACTTTTAGAAACTTTCTTAATTAGCAATGAACTTATCTTTAGGACTGATGGAGTGGTTGAGCAACCCCAACTTAAGGAATTGATAAAAAAGGGAGGAATTCGTATACCCCAAACACCATTACTTGGGACCCAAACTACAAATGAACTTACATCGTTGCCACCCCTCATTAAATGTTTATTTTTTGGAAAATCAAATACCTGGATAGTACTTGTATCTTTTAATTTTCTACAAAGAGGAAAATCATTAATGTGGAGGTTTTGAAACAAAAGATGAATGAATTTGGGTGAATCATCTTGCAAGAAGTGGAAGGAGTTGATGTGAATATTTTGATAGATGCCATATTTGAAGTTGCTACACTTGTTAGTCCATGGGTGAGATTATTTGAATATGTACTTGAAAATATCAGGTTGAGGTCTGTAGATAATGAAGCAATAAGGAAATTTCTTTTAAGGTTTGCAACTAAAAAGAAAAGGTACAAGGGCCAAAATCTTCGTAGAATTTTCTCTATTTTAATATATGGAGGTAAATAATATAAGAATACATCCATGCTTTTGGACAAAGATGGATAACATCAAAATTTTAGCTAATACAACTATAAAGAAGTGTTTATTGGGAGGCAATCTAAGTTTTTTTATTTTATTTTTAATTTTCTATTTTATGTGTGTTTATTTTTAATTATCTTTTGTTGTTTATTTTTTATTTCCCCATACTTCTGTTATTGTTTTCTTTAGTCTTTTTGATTTTTAGTTAGGTGTTTGTTAGACTAAAAAAGCAAAGAAGTGAAAACTCTATTATAAAGGGCTCGATGTTGTAGAGGGTGCAACAAAAATTCAATCCAAGAATGCAATACCATCATGCCCATTACAACTATGGAGGATGCTACATTGGAGAATGAGGGTTACAAAAATTCTGAGAGTGGGATTAGTGCGCCCTCCCCAAGTATAACGATCGTGACACCATTGTTTTTCCTAAACTCAAACTTTTGGTAAGGATGACAATCCAATCCTACCATCTATTGAAAAATCATCCCAATTAGAGCTTAAACCACTTCATAAATACTTGAGATAGACTTTCTTGAGAGAGTAGGAGACATTGTCAATCATTATTTCAAACAAATTCTTAAAAGACCAAGAAATGAGGGTGTTTGAGTTGGTTCATCGAAGGATATGGGCTATAAGGTGGCAACTCTCTAATGTAAGGTTAGTTCCATCACCTCTAATTCATTGAGGGAAGTTTTTCTTGACCTTTATTACCTTTTTCATTAGTGATTGCATGTTTCACTTTTTTTTTTTTTTATTATTATGCATTGTGGGAGGACAATATGATGTTTAAGTGTGGGAGGAGAGTAAATATTTTTTGTTCTGTTTATCTTTATTTGCATATGTATTTCAATTTTGTTTTAGTTTTTATATTCATAATTTATTGTGTTGTGAGTAAGTGAATACGTTCATTTGGGCTTTTAACTTGATAATTCAACATGTTTCAATTGAAATAAAATTATGTATCACTCACTTTATAATTTGAGCATTTGAAAATGGACAAGAGTGTAATTCTATGTTAACTCTAAAATCAAGATGCTTGTTGTTAAGAATAACTAGACAAATGTCTCATATTTAGGTTGTATTTGTTAGGAGATCATGAATATGTGACTCGGATAATTATTTACCTTTCATAGTCATTATGGTTAGCTTATAAAGACCTAGTTTTTGTGGGAATATAGGAAATAATATAATAATAATAGGGTATTTAAAAAAAAAAAAAAGATGGAGCATAAAACGTACTCGTTAAGGTGAGATGGAGTGTAATATTAAGAAACTTTTTGAGCAAGCTTTTTAATATTTAAAAAATATAAAAAAAATTATTCTTATTAAATTTCTTATTTAATTAAATATAATTAATTAAATATTTAGTAATAATTATTTTATTTTTCCTTATTCTAATTGAATTTATTCTTTCTCTATTTAAATTAAATTAATATAATTAGATAATTAAATTATTTAATCATAATAATTATATAATTATAAATTTCTAATATAATATAATATAATTATTTTATTTTTTTCTTATTCTAATTGAATTTATCATTCGTTATTTAAACTAAATATAATTAGATAATTATATTATTAATTAATAAATGACCAAATTATATATTATAAATGCACAATTAGAAAGAAATTAGTGAGAATTCTTACTTATCCTCCCTTCCATATATATATATATATATATATATATATATATATATATATATATATATATATATATATATATATATATATATATATTTAGTTACTTAAAATATTTTTCTTATTGTTTATTTTAAACTCACTTTTGGTATTTATCTAAATTTTTTTATATTTGATTATAAACACCTCATTGCTCTTTAATATAATGTCATTATAACTGATAATTTCATAAATTATAATCGTATTCGTATTTTTATAAATAAAAAATGGGTCTCCAAAATTATTAAAAATAAAATTTAGAAATATTATACTCACAAATCTCATAGCTCATAAACTTTTGATATATGTGGATTAATTTGAATAGTACTAAGTTTCAATATTGATAATTAAAACTTGACTATAGAATAAAAAATTAAAAAAATATTAAATTTAAGTTAAGTGTTTCAATGTTGATAATTGAATCTTGGCTATAATATAAACAATTAAAAAAACAAATATTAAACTTAAATGTTTATAGAATCGCAAATAAATTAATTTTTTTAGAAAAGAACAAACTCTTATAAATAAAAAACTTTGACATTTGATAATGCAATAATAAGATTTTGCTCATTATTAGTATTTGAGTAGAATCAAAAATATTTTTTCTAATCTATAATAGAATTTCTCAAAGTCAAATTAGAATATTTTTAACTTATTAATATTCGAACAATCAAAATCAAATTAGAATTTTTCTAATATTTAAAAAAATATATAAATTATTCTGATTGAACTCATTTATACAAATTATTTTTTTAGAACATGCAGATTATTATTGATGATTGAAACAATCAATTTTAAAATTTATAGTGGGACAAAGTAATAATTTACACGACAAAAATCAAATTAGAATTTCTCAACTTCTAAAAAATTTAATTTATAGTGGGATAAATTAATAATTTGCACAATAAAAGTCATATTAGAACTTTTCTAATTTGTTAATATTCAAACAATCAAAATAATTTATAAAAAAGTTCTATTATCTAACAAGTACCATAATTTAAAAAATAATATCATATAATATTCATTTAAATTATTTACATGTCATATAATATTTATACTAATATTTAAAATATAAATATTTACATATTAAATTATATCTTAAAACAAGTCACAGCGAGTCATAATGGAAATCAATGTGCGGAACACGTTAGAAAACAACTACTACATATATATATATATATATATATATATATATATATATATTGATGAGGGACAAAATATGCTGAACTAGGGCGAGCCATAATGAGCAGTATAAGATCAGTCAGGCCTAGTTCAAGGAAAGAGTAATCCGTTTCTTACCTATAAAGCAAATCCAAAGCGAACTAATAATGGCAACACATATTTAGTATATAGTTCAAATTAGAATCTCATACTCTTTGTCCGAACTGAGCAAGAATATATTATGTATAAATACCTTAATTGTAAAGCTTAAAGGGGTGGATTTAATCATATTATAGCTCAACTATATTCAATGAAATCCCCTTAAATAATCAGATTATTCAGTTCAACCTCATTCTATCTATTTTACTAATTTAATCCAATTCTATTTAGCTTATCCAACTAATTCTTATTTGATCGAAATCAGCTCGACCAAATTGGCGTCGTTTATGGGGAACGATTAATTGAACTATATTCCCAAAAAAGAAAAATCATTCACAATTTTTATCTCCATAATGGTAGGCAATAGTCATGACAACCAAGAAAATTTTCTTAGGGACCCTAGGAACAATCGAACTCTTTTTGAGATTCATAGTTAGGATGAGGCTCGCACTCAAGCTATAGGTCGCATAAGACCTACTGATATCAATGCAGCATTGTAACAACTCAACTCTGCTATTTCAGGAACAAGTAATAAACCAATCTATGGTGTTGACACCAGAAGCAGCATCCGCATTACAAATGCTATTGATAGCATTATAAACTCCCAAAAATACCCCAACACCTAACATCTAGGTTAGCACAGAAATAGTGTGAGATGGAGATATGAACTGAATATTAGACTTTAATCGAATGCTCAAAGAAGATATAGAAAGGGATCGTTCAACTGAGCAAAGCAAAGGAAAGATGTCTAATGTAAATGGATCTCAACTCGGAGAACCATCTCATACTAATAGAGTTACCCTTTTACCTAAAAGGACACATCTTACTAGTTAGGAATGAAGTGGTCAAAGTCAGAGCCAAAGCCAAGAAAAATGAGGTGCTTAAGAAAGAGATGATCAAGATTAGGATAATAGAAGACATAATAAAAAATTCATGGACTATGAGCAGATTTCCTCCGAATCCTTATGATACAGTAAGAGTCAAGATGAGCAAGAAGTGGCCAATCAAAGAAACAAAAAAACATGTAAGGAACACAGTTAAAAAATTCTTAAATGAGCTCACTAGGGAGATAGGAAGGAAGTCTGTGGACAAAAGATTTAAACTAGCGCTCAAATCTCCCTTTACTAGATCAATCTAGGAATATAAGATGCCCAACAAATTCAAGCCTCCAATGCTAAAAAAATATAGCAGTGAGATAGATTCTAGAGTCTATATGATGGACTACAAACATGCCATAGAACTTCAAACAGGGAGTGACGAAGTACTATGCAGGGCCTTTTGAGGATCACTAAAGGGAGCAGTGACCAGGTGGCTTGATAGTCTAAAAGAAGAGAGTATCTCTAATTTTGGCCAGCTCGCCATAATTTTTATACAAAGATTCACGGCTAGCATCCCTGTAGAAAGGCAAACTCAAAGTTTGGATGCTGTCACTTAAAAAGAAGGGGAGTTCCTAAGGGACTATGTGGCTCACTTCAATAGAGAAGCTCTAAGGGTCACCCATTTGGATCAAGCCCAAGTGGTGGAAGTATTGCAAAATGACACTAATCATACTGATTACTTCAAAGGATTATGTAGACATGCCCTTACCATTTTAGAAGAGGCCATGGAGATCAGTCAAAAGTACATTAGACAGGATGATGCCTTCATTTTCAAGAAAAAAAAACAAGGGAAGTCCCAAAAGGAGAACCTAAAATAAAAAAAAACAAGACAAAGTATCTAAAAAGAGTTTGGTAGGAGGAAAAAAAAACAACAATAAAATTCAAATGTCTTAAGTTCTAGATTTATCTAAAATGACTCCTTTAATTGCAAGCCTAGCTGAGGTGTTCGCATCATTCAAAGACAAAGATATTTGGATTCGCCCCCAACCTTTGTTAAAACTAGTAGACCAAAGAAATAAAAATAATTTTTTTTTGTTCCATAATACCCATGGGCACAATACCAATGACTGTTGGCAGTTGATGGTAGAAATTGAGAGGTTAATCAAGCAGGGGTACATAGGGAACTTTGTAAAAAGCAATAACAACAACCCAAGCAGAACAAATAGGGATAAAGGGAAGCAGCCAATCAATGATGAGTCAGCTGGGACAATTAATTGTCTGACTGGGGGCTTGATGAATTATTAAGTTGTAATCAAACCAAGACCTCCTAGAGGAAAAAAGAGACCCTTGAGTTCATTTTTTACAATAGTGATAACTCTATATTTTTAGAGTTATTTTAATTATTTAAACTTAAATTTTAGCTCAATTCTCAATAATGCAATAATATTATGACTTATTTTTAGAAATAAATAGTTCTACAATTTATAAATAAATTATAACATATTTTAAGTATTTTTATTTTATTTTTGCATATGAAAATGATGCAATAAAAATAATGATGCAAGCAATGATTCAAGTTTTCAATCCATGAGAAATAAATTCAATGGTTGGTGGCCAAAATTCAATGGTTGGTAGCCAACCTAACCATTTTTGAATATTGATGAAGGAATTCAATGGTTGGTGGCCAACCTAACCATCAATGTTGAATTTTTGATGTAAGAATTTTAATGGAACTTGAATTCTTCCACCAAACATGTTTATAAATACCATGCTTGGCAAAGGGAAATAGCATCAAAAAAAATCCATAAAAAATATGTAGAGAGATTTTCATATGTTTTCTTAGAGTAGATTAGTTTTATTTTTTATTTTGATCAAGAGGAAGAGTTTTTGGAAGCTTGAGTTCATAAAAAATTGTATCCCAAAACAAGTTCTCTCTAAACTCTATTCTTGAATTTAATTATAAGTTATTATTATGTTTATTATTTTTATTGTTAATTTAATTGTTTTTTCTCTTTTAATTATGAATAGCTAAATTTATTTTTCTAGGATTTAGATGTAATCTTTTGATTTGCATATGATTATTTATATTTAATTGATTGGGTTGATTGTTGGAATTAATCTTTTATCTTAGAATTTAATGCTTGTAATTAACTGGTCATTAATTGTATGATTTAAGATATTGTGTGAAGTAACGAGAGTGGAAACACAATATTATTTCATTAGGATAATTGACCTAGGGAATATATTGCTTAGAGATAAGAATACTCCTTTGTGATTTTTAAAAGGATTTCCATAAAACTTAATGGGTTTGTGTTAATTGCTTATGATCACGAGAGTAGACGTAAGGTTAATATAAACACACATGTTGTATCTTGAGAGAGAACATCATATAATTTAGGAAAATCTAATCATTAATCATTAATTCCAGCAAAAATAATCCATCTAAGATTATAAAGAAATCATATGTGATCAAATGATGAATTCTAAATCCTAGACTTTTAATTTTATTTTCATATTTATCATCATTTATTTACTTGAACTTTACTTTAGCTTAAAATACAACTTCTCATAATTGATTTTCTAAATAATAGAATATTCAATATTTTTGGTACTTGTCAACCATTTCTCGTGGGATCGATACTTATTTCACTACTATATTACTTGTTCACGACCTGTGCACTTGCAGAAATCACGTGATAAGTTTTTAGCGCCGTTGCCGGGGAAGGCAATTTTTGACAATATCAATAGATTGATATACTCTATTACTTTAGATTTTGTTTTTCTTTTCAATTTTTTTATTATTTTGCAGGACTTTTATATTAAAAAAAAAAAAGAAGGCTTTTCACAACTTTTAATGGTGTGATGGAGGAATGATACTAAATAAAGCAGCAAACATGTATGGTGAGAATGGTTTTAGTAAGTTAAATGCTAAAATCGATACATTGGTTAACTTAATTGATAAAGTTGATGCAAATAGTTTGTTTAATTCATGTTTGAGTTGTGATTTATGTGGAGGTAATCATTTGAATTTTGAGTGCCAATATGCAGAGCAAGTACAATTTTTCCCAAATTATAACAGATATGAGAATTATCCATATTCCAATATAGACAACTCAGGATGGAGTGATTATTCGAGCTTTTCATGGGAAAATCAATGCGATCAAGGTAACAATTCATGGTATCCTTATCAATATGATTTTCAAGATCATGCACCATTTGAAGAGCACAAACCATCTTATGAAGTGGCATTGAAAAGATTCATAAATGCTACTCATGAACGATGTGAAAGATTGGAAGATAGGATGGATCAATGGGCTAGCCATAATACAACTGATGATGTACAAATGGAATAATTCTCTAGTCCATTAGATACTCAAAGCCATGAAAACCTGACAAGCCAAATTGAAGAACATTCTAGAGAGCAATGCTTGGCAATTTCTTTGAGTGATGATAAGGAAGAGACAATTGATCAAGGAGATACTTCAAGCAAGTAAGAAAAAAAGGAAGAAGTTGAGCCTAATTTGCCCAAGAAATATTATTCTCTTATAGATAATATTTGTGGAGTGGTTGAAATTGATGGGAAAATTGAAAAAGGATTTGAATAAGAGCACTCAAAGGAAACTTTTTCAATTTGTTTGGTGAATACAACATCATATATGTCAGACCATAAAGAATATCAATTGATGACTTGGAAGAAAAGAAGAAGCATTCACCACCATTAACTGAGCACTCACCAACTCTTGATTCAACACCACTGCCTTCTTATCTCAATTTCTTGAGAAAATTCAGAGCAAGAAAAAGAGTTCGTTTGAAAGCTTTTGGAAATTATGAGCCTAATTGTGAAATATTAAATAATTCTTGTCTTAACCTTTTTCCATGCAGGCTCAAATTAAGCTGGCTGGACTCATTAAAATTGGCAAAAGTCTATCTTTCCACAATTATCGAGATGATATACTTGGTGTATTATCCTCCATGATGAAGATCTAGCTATAGTCAAGCTAAAGACTATAAATTAAGCTCTTTTGGGAGGCAACCCAAATTTCTAACTTTTTTACTTCTTTTTAATTTCTTTTGTTCTTTTGTTTGTTTTGTTCTATTTTAATTTTACTTTAGTGTTGTTATTAAATAGCTTATTAGGAGGAAATCTGAGTTTTCTCTTTATTAGGTTTCTTTTATTTCTGTTTAGTTATTTCGTTGTAAGTTTTCTCTTTCATTTTCTTAACTAAGTTAATCAGATATGGAAGCATCTCTTGCAGCACTAAAAAACAGGTTTCCAACTCTTCCCCAAGATGTACCCAGGAAAATTGATGAACGCAGACTAGAAAGAATGAAGGCATTTAGGCATCTGAATCTTCCTGAGGATATTCGCTGGATCATAGAAGCCAAAGTACGATTGGCAGGTGAGATTGATGACTCATTTATTAAATGTTTGCCAAGTACGGGGAGAAGTTCTTACTCAAAGAAGATGAGAGCTAAAAGAATGGGGGTCTGCTACAAGTGTGCAAGATGGAATTGCAACACACGCTGTAGAAATATTGGATTTGCATCCATAAATCGAGAAGACAAAATTAAATTCATAAAGGATGGACTGAGTAAGGAGTCTATGGATAATATCCTTCAGACTCTTGAGACGCATCCTTGTGGATAAGTTCAACGCACTCTTTTAGATTTATGGGAACTATTCAAGGAAGAGAAGCAGCGTTACAGTATAGGGAATCTGATGATAAAAGACCCTGTTTGCTAATTAATAAGAAAATTGGATGGGAAGTCTATCTTGGACTCATAGAAGGCGTGTAAGCCGTTACTGGACGTAAAACCAGAGGAAGATGTGAGCCAAAATCACAACTACTGTTTATAATCAGGTGTATCACTAACTCTTTTATTTTTTTCAATGCATTATTTTTTTCTACATCCTGCAGTAATTTTTTACTTTTTAGCATCTAGATTTTATTTTCCTACAGATTTTTCTACTGTCGACAACTTTTTAGTCTTTCAATGTCTCCTTTTAGCTTTTCAATATTTTCTTTTTGACTTTTGTACTCACGCTGCAGATTTTTCTACTTTCATTAATTTTTTAGTCTTTTAATGTTTGCTTTTAGTTTTTCAATGTTTTCTTTTTGACATTTGTACACACAGTATTAATTATTTTTATTTTTATTATCATTTTTGTTTTTTATACTTTTTCTATCAACAATTATTTTATCCCATTGAACTGTTCTTTTACTCTTCTAGTTTCTTTATATGCATATTCATTATTGTCAATATGCACACAACCCTTTCGAGAAATCTGTGAGAGAAAATGGCAGAATCCTCAACACGCAAATTCAAAACTATTTGTGTCTTTTGTAGTCCAAACTCTGGCAAGAAAAGAGAGCACTTGATAGTAGCTAATGAACTTGGTAGGATTTTAGCTGAACGAAAAATTGATTTGGTGTTTGAGGGAGGTAGTTTAGGGTTAAGGGGTTGTGTCGCAAGTTCTGCATATATTAGAGGTAGTAAAGTCTTAGGAGTAGTTCTAAAGACTTTGGCTCGAAATAAACAAATCATTGGTGGAACTATAGGTAATGAGTTACAGGTCAATAACATGTACGAACGAATGGCATACATGAATTTCAATGCTGATGCTTTTATTGCATTACCTGGTGGTTTAGAAACATTTGAAGATATTTTCACCATTGCATCTTGGACCCAATTAACTGTTCTTCAAAAGCCATTGGGATTACTTAATATTGATGGTTTTTATAATGGTTTGTTATCTTTTCTCGATCATGCTGTGGAACAGGATTTTATGACACCAGCGAGTCGACACATCTTAGTCTCTGCTTTAACTATTGATCAATTGATTGATCAACTGCAAAAATTTAAATCCGAACCTGATCCATTGATGGCGTAGGTAGTTTGACACCCCAGGGCTAGTAGCAGTAAAAAGCGAGGACTAAATCTGAATCTCCGATTATAACTTCCCTAACTTTTGTAGTTTTTTTTTATCGCATTTTTTTTGTTTTGTGTGTGTTTTTTTTGTTGCACTTGATCAAGCAAAGTTTTAAGTTCGATTCACTAAATGTAAGATGGCTGAGTAAATAGTTACTTTTGTACTCTTGATACGCATCTTAAATTTATGTGATTTTCTTTTAAAAAAAAAAAAACTAGCTAGCTAAATAACTAACTAACTAACTCAAGAGTTATTCATACAAGATGGCTGAGTAAAGAGTACTTTTTGTGCTCTTGATACGCATCTATATTTTTTTTCTTTTTTCTTTTTTTTTTAGTTTCCAAAATAAAAAATTAAAAAAAATAAAAATAAAAAAAATAAAAAAATTGATATTTTCTTTTTGTGTGATTAATTTCTCATGTTTGCTTTTAGTGTTGTTTCAAGATGTTTTACAGGAAGCAAGGAAGTGAAATGCATATCCTGCTTATAATTTGGAATCCACTTTTCTACAAGAGGGAGTATTTTCTTTCTTTTGGTTTGTTTCTTTGACATTGAGGACAATGTCCATTGCAAGTTTGGGGGAGGTTTAGTTTGTTTTTTGTTTTCAGTCATTTCTTTTGTGTTTTGATGAATAAATTTAAAATTTTTTACTCTTTTATTGATAAAATATGTTTGTGTTAAATAATTTGATAAAAGACCAATGATAGATTATAATTGATATTTATGGACAATTTATTAAAGTATTTTAGGTTGAGCAACTATTTTGGGTAAGAAATTAACTTTTATTATGTTTTGCTTTGCTTTGCATTATATTGATTGCATTGAATTTATGTATGCTTACTTAGAGAGGGTTTCTACACATTTTTATCTTCATTTGCCTCACCTATCTTAGAACATGTTTTTGCAAACTTTTGAGGCGAAATTTTGAATTCATTTTGAAAGAGAGATATGATTTAGGCATTGTTTGTTTAGCCTATTACTTATATCCACCCTTATTTTAATTTTTTCCCTAGTTTACCCATTTGTGCCTTGTTAATTTTAGCCTTCTTTTCTTTGTTAATTAACCTTAATTATTATCCTTCATCCTGTTTGTGAGATAATTTTGTCAAGTTTACATTTTAATGAAGAAAAGAGAATTATTAAAGTTTTAAAAGAAAATAAGGATCTCTAATAACTAAAAGCATTATTCATTGTAAAAGACCACCTTCAGCTTAAAATAAGTTTGGGGGAAAGCAAGAAAATTGAATAAATAAAAGTTAATAATTCTTGCTTGTCTTTAGAATAATGTTGTTGAAAAAGAAGAAGAAGAAGAAGAAGAAGAAGAAGAGGTGGGCTTAAAAGAAGCAAACATTGAAAAAGAATAGTGCTTAAGATGAAAAAAAGATCCTTCATTAATATAATTCCTTTATTTGAGCTATTGATTTTGTAAACTTGGCATAATTATTTTACTTTTGTTCATTTAGCCTGTTCTTTGTTTAGCCAAAATACCTTGTGTTAGCCCCATTACAAGCCTAGTCAAGACCTCTTGATTTGTGAATTCCATTAGTGGAGATTGTTTGCTTTAATATGCTTATGAGATTTGTACATCTATTTTATATCTTTTGATAGAGGCATTTAAAGATATTAGTGTGTATATGCCTATCTGAAGTGCAACAATTTCTTTGCGATTGATTTAATGCATGGTTATTCAGGGCATGATTAAGATGATGATTATTTTGAACCTGAGATAGAAGCTCGACTTGTAATACTATTGATATGCTGTTTGTGAATATTAATTTCTTGAGACCTTTGAAAAATTATTCAAACTAAGCATAAGAAGATTAAATTTCCTTTTTGAAATAAATATTTGAATGTTTAGAGTTTTATAGGTGTTTGTGGGTATCACCACTAGAAGCCCTCACGAGACTATAACTCGTCCTTTATGGGACACCTAGGGGTTTAAAGGCTTGTTGCATACGCTAAATGCAATCGTAATTTCCTACGAAAGTGGACTAGTTTAGGTTTTGAATTTTCTTTTTCTTGAGGACAAGCAAAAACTTAAGTTTGGGGGTGTGATAACTCTATATTTTTAGAGTTATTTTAATTGTTTAAACTTAAATTTTAGCTCAATTCTCAAGAATGCAATAATATTATTACTTATTTTTAGAAATAAATAGTTCTATAATTTATAAATAAATTATAACATATTTTAAATATTTTTATTTTATTTTTGCAGATCAAAATGATGCAATAAAAATAATGATGCAAGCAATGATTCAAGTTTTCAATCCATGAGAAATAAATTCAATGGTTGGTGGCCAAAATTCAATGGTTGGTAGCCAACCTAACCATTTTTGAATATTGATGAAGGAATTCAATGGTTGGTGGCCAACCTAACCATCAATGTTGAATTTTTGATGTAAGAATTTTAATGGAACTTGAATTCTTCCACCAAACATGTCTATAAATACCATGCTTGGCAAAGGGAAATAGTATAAAAAAAAATCCATAAAAAATATGTAGAGAGATTTTCATATGTTTTCTTAGAGTAGATTAGTTTTATTTTTTATTTTGATCAAGAGGAGGAGTTTTTGGAAGCTTGAGTTCATCAAAGATTGTATCCCAAAACAAGTTCTCTCTAAACTCTATTTTTGAATTTAATTATAAGTTATTATTATGTTTATTATTTTTATTGTTAATTTAATTGTTTTTTCTCTTTTAATTATGAATAGCTAAATTTATTTTTCTAGGATTTAGATGTAATCTTTTGATTTGCATATGATTATTTATATTTAATTGATTGGGTTGATTGTTGGAATTAATCTTTTATCTTAGAATTTAATGCTTGTAATTAACTGGCCATTAATTGTATGATTTAAGATATTGTGTGAAGTAGCGAGAGTGGAAACACAATATTATTTCATTAGGATAATTGACCTAGGGAATGTATTGCTTAGAGATAAGAATATTCCTTTGTGATTTTTAAAAGGATTTCCATAAAACTTAATGGGTTTGTGTTAATTGTTTATGATCACGAGAGTAGACGTAAGGTTAATATAAACACACATGTTGTGTCCTGAGAGAGAACATCATATAATTTAGGGAAATCTAATCATTAATTCCAGCAAAAATAATTCATCTAAAGATTATAAAGAAATCATATGTGATCAAATGATGAATTCTAAATCTTAGACTTTTAATCTTATTTTCATATTTATCATCATTTATTTACTTGAACTTTACTTTAGCTTAAAATACGACTTCTCATAATTGATTTTCTAAATAATAGAATATTCAATATTTTTGGTACTTGTCAACCCTTCCTCATGGGATTGACACTTATTTCAATACTATATTACTTGTTCACGACCTGTGCACTTGCAGAAATCGCGCAACAAATAGAAGTCGAGAACTAGCTTGCAGTGGAGATGGAAGCAGCCTACAATACCCCCGTTCAAACCCCTTAGTCATAGAGATTGTGGTTGCAAACTTTCTAGTTAAGTGGATCTTGGTTGATAATGGTAGTTTGGTCAATCTCCTCGCCGCTGATGCATATGCCAAAATAGGGCTACAAGAATATAAGCTACAAAATGTAGGGACACCAGTTTGCATATTGGATGGAAGGAAGGTGCCATCAGCAGAAATAGCCACGTTACTTATCACCTTGGGTATGGCTTTAAAATGTATCACCATCATGGCCAACTTCATGGTAGTTAAGCTACCTCTGGCATATAACATTCTCATAGGAAGGCTTTTCCTCTATGATCTGGACACTATAACCAATATTAGACATCTAAAAATGATAGTCTCTAAACCTAAAGGTAGGGAGGTCAATATCAATGGGGTATAGGAGTGAGGACAACCAAAGAGAAA
The DNA here is from genome assembly GCA_947687605.1 of Reutealis trisperma. Lineage (NCBI taxonomy): Eukaryota > Viridiplantae > Streptophyta > Magnoliopsida > Malpighiales > Euphorbiaceae > Reutealis > Reutealis trisperma. The sequence goes on from CANTUT010000487.1 coordinate 55,101, forward strand.
AAAGCCAAAGAAAATAATTTTCTTTCATATAGAAGAAGTGGCACTGGTGAATACATTGAATGACATTCCTGAATAGCAAACTAAACTTGTGAAAAAATTGGAGAAACTACCCCTAAGAGGAAAGCAATCAGGAAAATATCTGCTAATGAATGCCTCACTTGAAAGGGAACAAAAGGCCCAAACATATCAATTCTTAATATCCAACTCAACTAATTTCACATGGTCCTTAATAGATATGAAGGGCATTAGCCCTAACATCATGACTCATAAGTTGAACATAGATCCTGCATTCAAGCTAGTTAGACAAAAAAAAAGAGATGTTTTGGGCCAAAAAGGCAAGCAGCTATAGATAACAAGGTGGATAAGTTAATGAAGGTAGGATTTATAAGGGAGGTGAAATACTCGGACTAGCTTGCCAATATAGTATTGGTAAAAAAATCAAATGGGTCGTACAAGATGTGCATAGACTTCACCGACCTGAATAAAACTTGTCCAAAAGACTCTTATTCTTTGCTCATGATCAACAAATTGGTGGACTCAACTGCAGGATACAAATATTTATCCTCGTTCGACTCAAAATAGGGATATCATCAAATTTGCATACACCATAGTTATGAGGAAAAGACCTCATTCATAACTAAAAAAGGAGTCTACTATTATGTCTCTATACGTTTTGGATTAAAGAAAGCCATAGCAATCAACCAGAGATTAGTTAACAAGATGTTTAAAGAACAACTCGGCTGGAACCTAGAGGCATATGTAGATGACATGATTGTCAAAAGCAAAAGCTTTGAAGACCGCTCGAAGGATTTAGTCAAAGTAATGAGAATCATGAACAAATATGGAATGAAGATAAATCCTGAAAATTACGCCTTCTTCATCCAAGGGGGCAAATTCTTATGATGCATGGTGAGTGAAAAGGGGATTGAACCAAATTCAGACAAAGTCAAAGCGATCTTGGATGTGCCTACATCTTGCAATGTTAAGGAAATACAAAAGCTCACAGGCATAATTGTTGCCCTAAATAGGTTCTTATCAAGATTCGCTCTCCTTTTTCAAAAAATTGAGAAAGTCGGCCAATATTGAATGGACTAAAAAATGCCAGCAAGCCTTTAATGAACTAAAAGCATACCTCAGTTTGGAGTAAGTACTGAGCTGACTACTATCTAGAGAATAACTATTTATCTACCTATCAGCCTCACAGCAAGTAGTAAGCTCAATCCTAATTAGAGAGGAAGGAAACAAACAAAGACCAATCTACTATTTTAGTAAGGTGTTGCATGACATCGAGCTGAATTACCTTCTTATTGATAATGTAGCCTATGTGTTGGTGCTATCCACAAGAAAATTTAAAGTCTACCTATAAGCTCACCAAGGCGTGGTGGTAATTGACCAGCCTTTGTAGAAAAATTACACAAACCAGATATGTCAGGTTGAATGTCGTGATGGTCAATGAAATTAGGATAATACGGCCTCTAGTATGAACCTAAATCAGCAATCAACGTATAAGCCCTTATTAATTTCATATTAGAATGCTTGTTTGACTTCAAAGAACCAAATAATGAAGTCAACTTGTCAACATAAAGAGTGGAGGTAAAAGAGCAAGTTGGAAACCAAGGATCAAAGTGGGCGTTGTTCGTTGATGGAGCTAGTAGCAAAGATGGTAGCAGCATCGGTATCATTCTAAAAAATGGCCAAGAATTCTTACTAGAATATGCACTTGGATTGGGATTTGAAACTATAAATAACACAACAGACTATGAAGTTACAATCCAAGGACTAATGTTTGCAGAACTACCTCCAATTGCAGTCACTTTGTGTCTACAATGATTTGCAACTCATTATTGTGAAACCTTAATTTTACACCTCATCATTCAGTCGTAGCCTTGATTGAGATTTACCCAAATCATCTTCACCTCTAGCATTAAGGCTAAACAGATAGTCTTGATTGAGATTTACCCAAATCATCTTCACCTCTAGCATTAAGGCCAAATGGCCGAACATATAGCCTTGATTGATATTTACCCAAATATTCTTTACCTCTAACATTAAGGCCAAACACATAGCCTTGATTGAGATTTACCCAAATCTTCTTTACCTCTAACATTAAGGCCAAACAAATAGCCTTAATTAATATTTACCTAAATCTTCTTTACCTCCAACATTAAGGCCAGACAAATAGCCTTGATTGAGATTTAACCTATATCATCTTTATGTCCAACATTAAGGCTGAACAGGTAGCTTTGATTGAAATTCAACAAACTTTCTTATCTCCAACATTAAGGTTGAATGGATAGTCTTGATGAAAATTCACCATACCTCCTTTATCTCCCACATTAAGGCTGGACAGATAGCCTTAATTGAAATTCACAAAGACCATTCTTACATCCAATGTCAAGGATGGACCAATAGCCATGTACAAAATCTCATCCTAGAGGGCCTCCTCCCAAAGGACCTGATAAGGACACATAAGCCTAGAGTCTGACATGACACATTTTCCCAATGTTCACTATTATCAGAATCACCTTTTGGTCAAAGCCAATTCTGATAAGGGAGCAGCTGTGAACCCTTAATTTTACATCTCATCATTCGGCCGCTGCTTGATGCCTAATAAGATTATTGCGCTATACAGAGCCAGCATGACAATCCCGCTAGCCGGTTAATGGGTAGGGGTCAAGGGGGCAGCACCTCTTGCAAGGGTGCAAGGGGTAGTGCCCTCGAAGTTAAAAATGGAATTGCAATCACTTTAGTACGAGGATATTTAATTTTCAAACACTAGCACTTTTTCTACCATCACCGGACCTTCTATATTAGATAGTATTTTTCCAAAACTGATTGGATTTTCTCTCTAACTGACTGTTAAAATGTTCTAAAATTAATTTTGAATCTATTGACACTGACTGATAATTTTTGTGAACTTTATAACTCCCTAAAAATGATCCAAAAGTTTCAAAACTTGACCGAGTGAAAAAGTAAAATTCCAGTCAGCACGTCCACCAAGGCACAGGCAGCACCGAAACTGGTATAGGAGGCGCTGGTGACCCTTCTGGCGGCATGCTGCTCAAGTCGCCGGCGACGCCGAGGCCTCCGATGGAGCGCGCCCCACTGCCCCCTGTAGTCCCCAAAATAGCTCCCAATATGATTTTTCAACTTTTTTTTTAGCTCTACCCTTTTGGTCTTTTCACTTTTCCACTTCCTAAACTACCCTCACCCACTTTTTCTATAAATACCTCTCTCCACTTCTCATTTCTTTTTACTCCTTGAATTTGAGTAGATTGTTATACTCAAATTCCTCTCTTCTTCTCTCTCTAATCACTTATAATTAATTAATTAATCTTTTTAATTAATTAACTACCTCACTCTAACCAAGTTAATTAATCTTTTTAATTAACTAAAATTCTCTTTTTTTAATCACTCAATTAATTAGTTAATTAATCTTTTTAATTAATTAATTAATCACTTTTTAAAATAAAATCAACATTTTCTTAAATTCACCCTTTATCCAAATTAATTAATTAATCTTTTTAATTAATTAATCCATCCACCCTTTTTATCATATTAATTAGTTAGTTAATCCTTTTAATTAATTAATTAATCCTCCAAAATCAATCATTTTCTTAACCCACCTTTCATCCAAATTAATTAATTAATCTTTTTAATTAATTAATCCATCCACCATTTTCATCATATTAATTAGTTAATTAATCATTTTAATTAATTAATTAATCTTCTAATCCATCCAATCATCCGATCATGATAAAACTGAATTTCGATCCAGTAAAACTCTCTACCCACTAAAAGCAAAGGTATTACCCTTTTTCCTCATTCTCAACACACTTAAATCAAAATCAATCTGATCAACTCCTAAACCCTTCTACTTAATTATGGAACGAACTATGTAGGTTTTCATCCCCATTCAAGGGGGTACATAGACACGTTTGGAATCTAAATCCAAATCTCTATCAATCTCTTTTTCCCTTTTAAACTTGTGGATATTTTATTTTAATTTTCTCCTCGCACTCATGGCATATTCATGCATCATATTTACAATTATCATCTTACAATATTTGTCATTCATGAAATCAATTTTTCAAAGTCAAATTAAACTTAAGAGCCAAATTTATATTATTTAAAATAAAAAACCTAGTCTCAAAGCTCAACCTAATTCGAGACTAGTGATTTTTATCCTTGGGTAAATTAATTGCAAAATTAGTAAATTGGAGTCAATTTGGGTTTTCTCCTTAATGTTTTTCCAACTAAATAAAATTAAGGTGACAACTTCTAATATCATTTTCAAAATCAACCAATCCAAACCTGAGAGTTCCATCATGAGTCTAAACCCGAATGAGCATTTCAGTTTTCTCTAGTGGACTGGGCCAGTGTTCGGACGAGGCCTTACAATTATTAGGCAAATACTAGGAGAATTTGAGACCAAAAAATCTATCATGATCGACTACTTACAAAAGACAAAGGCTATAATTCAAAGGATAAAAGAAAAAGGAGCTGAATTGTAATTTCACAAGATCTTATGAGAACAAAATGGCCAAGCACATGGCCTTTCTAAACTAGCAGCCTCTCATCTGGTTGAGCTACCCAGAAGAATCTTTGTAGGATACTTGGCACACCTACGCATCCAAAGGGGGAAAAAGTAATGGACATAGATGAAGAACCTTCCTAGATAGATCATACAAAGAACTACTTAGAGAAAGATGAACTGCCCGTTGATACCAAAGGCAAGAAAAGTAAAATTTCGAAGTGCTCACTTTTTCGTCCACTATGGTGTATTGTATAAAAGAGCCTTCTCCTTTCCTTGGCTAAAGTGTCTTAGATCAAGTGAAGCAAAATATATCCTCCAAGAAATACACGAAGGATGTTGTGGAATGCATATAGGAGGAAAAATCCTAGCTGTTAAAATTATCAGACAAGGGTACTTTTGGCCTCACATGAAGGACGCAATCGCCTTTGTCAAAAAGTGTTCAACCTGCCAAAAATTTTCCAGTCAGAACCATGTACTAGCAGTACAAATGGCAATCAGTAACCCATAGCCATTCACGAAGTGGGGGATAGACATAGTAGGACCTTTTCTCCTGGCATCATGACAAAGAAAATTCTTACTTGCAACAGTAGAGTACTTCCCCAAGTGGGTGGAAGCTGAGCCTCTGGAAAATATGACTGTAGACAAAGTCGTAAGTTTCCTATGGAAGAATATTATTTGTTGATTTGGCATACCTTATTAGCTCATCAACGATAATGAAAAGCAGTTTGACAATACCAAACTCAGGACCTTTTGCCAAGGACTTAACATAAGACAATACTTCTCATCAATAGCTCACGCACAAACTAATGGACAACCAATGGTGACGAATCGGACTATCCTTCAAGGGTTAAAGTGGAGACTGGACACATTTGGCCAAAGTTGGGTAGACCAGCTCAGTTACATCCTTTAGACATATCAAACAACTCTAAGGCAACCTATAGGGAAACTCCTTTCAATCAAACATATGGAAAAGAAGCAGTCATCCCAGTTGACATCAGCTTGCCCAGCAGGAGAGTTAACTTTGTTAATGATGAGATGAATGATTAACCAAGATGAATAGATCTAGACCTCTTAGAAGAACTTAAAGAAAAGGTAACTATCAGAACAACTGCATTTAAACATCAAGCGAGCAATTACTTCAACAAAAAAGTAAAAGCTTAGGTGTTCAATGAATGAGACCTAGTCATAAGATACCTTGAAGCTACATGCAAGAGAGAGGGAATAGGCAAGCTCGCATTGAACTTAGAAGGACCCTTCAAAGTATAAAAGTCATAGGGCTAGCTACTTACAAACTTGTAACCATCTAGGGGGTGGAAGTTCCTTATACTTAGAACATCCAAAACTTAAAAATACACTATTAATAAAGAAATCAAAAGGCCCTTTATTTCTCAAAATTATGGTTTCTTCCTAAAAGCAATAAAAATTGGGAGATCACTCTCTTTTGAGGGAGCAAGTGCCCATAAAAAAAAGGGAGATTGATCTTTGTTGAGGGAGCAACAGCCCATACAAAAAAGGAAAAAGAGACTACTTTTTGTTGAGAGAGTAAGTGCCTAAACAAAAAAGAAAAGGGAGACTACTCTCTGTTAAGGGAGCACATGCCCAAACAAAAAAGAAATGAGAGATCGCTCTTTATTGAAGGAGCAAGTGCCCAAACAAAAAGAAGTAATCTGAGAGATCGATGTCTGTTACAGAAGCACAAAGCCCAACCAAACATCCTGGAGCAACTCATCAAAATCTCATAAAACTTATGATACTCTAAAACAGCTACCAAGAAGGTTCTGGTCTAAGTAATATAAAAGAAAGTAGAATCGCTTTATACAAGAAAATGCAAAGTAATAAAAGGCCTTAAAGAACTTAAAGTTTACAACTCAAAAAGAAAAGATGGTATCTTGGAGTTATGTTTGCCTCAACAAATCCAAACAAATGCATACTATCTTATTGAAGAAACAAAAAATTAAAAGTTAAGGCAAGATTGAAAGAGAAATGTAATTTCATTATCACTAGAATTTTTACAATTGTTCTAAAAAAATGTACAATGTAAAAAGAATAAGAGAAGGTTCATAAGGCTAGAGGAGTCTAGTTTGCTAAAGGAGTGTTCTGAGGATGAAGTAAACTAGAGGAGGCATGCAAAGATGATAAGCTGAGAATGAACACCCACTTTGGAACATGTGATAGCACTTCAGGAAACTTGTTAGCACAAGCATTGATCACAAAGTTATAGAACTGTATAGCTCGAGCCTTGGAATCCATTGCAAGTTGATGGTTATATTCAGGAGAGCTCAAGTAGTTCTTCAATAAGGTAGGTTTTTTTTGCTCTGCCTTCTTGCAAAGACATTCAAAGCTTTAAAGCTTGGTTTGGAGCTCCTCGACTTGTTTTTCAACTACTTGAGAGTTCTTCATCAAAAGCGAGTAGTCCTGGGATTACTCTTGAGGATCTACTAGTTTGGCTTTAATCTTCTCAGCTTTAGTCTTCAGCACACCTACCAACCTTTGGTGATCTTGAAGTTCAATGTCTTTTTCTTTTACCTCGAACTCCCAGTTAACCACTTGGGTGGTGAAGTTACTAGTGACACATTCTAGCTCCTTAGATTTCTTAGCTAGAAGACCTTTGAAGTGATCCCGCTTTATAGCTAGCTTTTTTGCCTTACTCCTTAATGCTTCCAGCTTAGTCATATCTATTTACTTCTTTTTCTCCTCCTCTAAAGTAGCTCATAAGGAAAGAACCTCTTTATTTAAACTCTCAATAGTCTTTTGAGAGGAAGATTATAGGTCAGCGAGAGCTGTTCATTGTGTGATTATGATATCACAATTGGAGGAGAGAGTTCGGTGCACCATTAAACAATATATAGTGAACTTGTTCAATTTCTCCCCCAATACTCTATTAATTTGTGATAGATGAGAGTATAAACTAAAGAGTTAGATAGAGCATTTAAAAAAAAAAAAAAAAGAAGAAGAGAGAAAGAAAGAGGAAAAATTGATTACCTCGTTAAGAGTAGAATTTATGTCTAACAATAGTTACTCAGGAAAAACTGGCTCTTCAAATGAAGGGATTTTAGGGTTCAATAACATAGAAAGAGTTGGTAGCTCAGTCAGATCAATGATGGTCATCATGTTATCATGAGCTAGGTCATCAATCTCTGCCACCTCGCGCTGAGCTATAACTTCGACCCCCTCATTTAAGCAATCTAGATCTTCCGTCTTAGCATTTCCAGTTGAGATATTGGCAGCATGATTCTCGGTAGGAAATTTGACTTCATTACCTTTATTTCGCCCTAGCATCATCTCCTCAACTCTAGCTTTATTATTTATAGTAGGGGGCAACTTGTCACGCAAACTCTAGCCTAGCAGAAAATCTAGATCATTAATAGGTACTGCAGAAGATGGAACAAAGGAGTCAACTTGCCCCATTTGCTCTATTAAATCTTCCACTGATATTTGTTGAATTGGAGGCACAGCTAGAGCCAAGCTAGCAACCTCTAAAAAATGTCAAAATTTGGGATGAGTCAAAAAAGATATAGAGCAAATTAAAAAGAGAAAAGTATAAGTGCTGAGCATACCCATTTGAGGTTCAGGAACTTGCTCAATAGGAGAAGAGGGCCTTTGTCCAACATAGACAGGATAACATCTTGGGCAATCTCCCTTGTAGGCACCCCCTCACGAACCCTCTTAACTATCATTTCAAAAAAATTACTATTAAAGAGAAAATTCCTAGAGGAGTCAAAGACAATTCGTTTAAAGGAAGAAAAAGAATCACCTGCAACTCAACAGACGAGTCTAGTCACTGTTAAGTCATCCTCCCCATCGCTAGACTCTAGCACATTGATCAAAAGATCAGTTGGCAAAGTGCCAATAGGTAATGGTCTAGTATTAATATCATCAGCACCGGTCTTGGCCTTGGATTTCAAATCCTCAGCTGCAATCGGAGATTTATGGGTTTTCTTCTTCTTCTTTAGTTTTTCTTTAGGAGGGGATACTTTCGTCTTTCCCCTAATTAAGGCTCTTTTCCATAGTCTTCAGCAGTAACATCTTTAAACTAGCTAGATCGCTCATCTAACAGAGGCAAGAAAGCAGCCTCATTGCAGGGTAGTGGCTTTAGATCCTTAGAAAGATCATGAATCTTCTTATATGTGTTATCTTTGTTAGTAATATACACTGCAAGATAAAAAGGAAATTGGGTAAGTATAAAAAAAAAAAAAAAAAAGGAAAAAAAATAGTAAAGGAAAAAGAAAAGAAAAGGTGAAAACTCACTCTTGATCTTTTTAATAACCAGACGTATAGTCTTACCTCTTGCATCCTTGATATGTAAGGCAAAGTCTAAGCTCACTATATCATAGGAATAGTTACTTTTATAAGAGTTAGCATGGCAACGATATCTTCAGGAAGCAAATTGTTGGGAATATCGAGTAGTCTGCATACAGCAGGCACTTGGAGGCCACCTCGGAACCCAAAACATTCACCACCTCTGAATTTCTCTTTTATCACCACAGTGGCAAAATTTTTATACCAATTCGCCACTTTGTTAGGTTTCCCATTAAAAAGGACTCTCCCTAGTTTAGTTCCAGTGCACCACCCTTAGTGATCTTTAAAACAAGTGAATCTGAAGAAACATTGAAACATACAAGCTATGGGTTGAAGTCCAAGAGCCTGACAGACAACTTCAAACTGATGGAAATCTTGAATTGAGTTAAGGGAAAGAATCATGGGGTTGTTGCAAAAATAATTAAAACATTCCCCTAGGAAGGGCAATGATGGAAATCTCAGACTGACCTCAATTTGATGATAAAAAAAGATAATATGGTCATTATCTTTTAGTATTTCCCATGTATCAGAAGCTTCAGGGTTTGTCAAAATTCTTTCATAAGGCCTGGGAAGGTTGATGGTGAATTTTTCTTGGTTCTCTAAATTCTCAACAAAAGGGTTGAGATTACATGCTTTTAAGGTAAAAGATACCTCACCCTAAGCCTTTTCCAGATCCAATTTAATACCATTATAGGCAATTTCTTCCTTCTTGAGGGCCATCTTTTGAAGAATTTCAATGATAGATGACACAAAGAAGAAAAGGAATTAGGGATTTTTAAGAGTTTTTGAGCAAGAAGCAGTTACAGAAAGTCTGGGCAAAAGAAAGAGGAAGATGAAGATGAAGAAAATAAAGCAAATGGGTTTTTTAATTTAACTTAAACACTAAAACCATGCACCAGGTAATAATTTTAAATTCTAAAATGGTGGAACGTACGCTTGTATGACGGTGATAAGGCCACGTGGTGCAATTCCAAAAAAGAAGTCATCTTTGCATTTAATGTTATAAACTATCAAGCGCATGGAAAACAGATATGGACTTTCAAAGTTCTACAGTAATGACTTCA
>CANTUT010000488.1:2500-7500 GCA_947687605.1 Reutealis trisperma
GGACAATCTCCCATACTACTTTTCTTAGGCACTTACTCCCTCAATAGAGAGCGATCTCCTAGTTCGGTTTCTTTTTTCTTTTCTTTTCTTTTTTTTTGAGTGGGCATGGAGAGGGGATGACTCTTTAGAAAAATAAAGGGCATTTTATTTCTTTATTGATAGTAAGTTTTCAGGTGTTGAATATTCCATGTATAAGGAACTTCCACCTTTTTTAAGGTTACAAGCTTATAAGTAGCTAATCCCATGACTTTTTGAATTTTGAAAGGTCCCTCCCAATTTGGTACGAGCCTGCCCAATCCTTCTTTTTTGCTTATAGCTTCAAGGTATCTCATGACTAAGTCTCCCTTCTTGAATATGCAAATTTTTACTTTCTTGTTGAAATACATACTTGCCTGCTGTTTGAATGTAGTTTTTCTAATGGCTGCCTTTTCCCTCAATTCATTAAGAAGGTATAGATCAACACATTTAGCCCCATTGTTTAATTCATCATTGACAAAGTTTACTCTTCCATTGGGTAGGTCGATGTCAATTGGGATGACGACTTCTGTTCCATATGTTAGATTAAAAGGAGTCTCCCCAATTGCTTGCCTCGGTATTATTCGATACACCTATAGGACATGACTGAGATGGTCTACCCAACTTTGGCCATACATGTCCAATCTTCTTTTTAGCCCTTGGAGGATAGTTCAATTCATTTCTTCTACTTGTCCATTCTTTTATGGATGAGCTACTGAAGAGAAGTGCTGTTTTATGTTGAGTCCTTGGCAAAAGGCTCTGACCTTGGCATTGTCGAACTACTCTCTATTATCACTGATGAGTTGGTAGGGTATGCCGAATCGACATATAATCTTCTTCCAAAGGAAGCCTATAACTTTGTCTATGGTTATACTTGCCATAGGCTCGGTTTCTACCTACTTGGTGAAGTATTCCACTACCACTAGTAGGAATTTTCTTTGCCCATATGCTATGGGGAAAGGACCTATTATATTTATTCTCCATTTCGCAACTGGCCATAGATTAATGATTGTTCTTTATTCTGCTGCTAGTATGTGTTTTCCACTAGCAAACTTCTAGTAAGTTTAGCATTTTTTGACGAAGGTAAATGCATCCTCTTTCATGTGGGGCTAGTAGTATTCTTATAAAATGATCTTGGCAACTAGAGTTTTTACTCCAATATGCATTTCGCAACATTCTTCACATATTTCTTGGAGGAAGTATTTTGCTTCACTTGGTCTGAGACATCTTAACTAAGAGAGGGAAAAGGCTCTTTTATATAATATGCCTTGGTGGACTAAGAAGTGGGTAGATCGCTGTCTGACTTTCTTTGCTTCTTTTGTATCTGCAGGCAATTCATTTTTCTCTAGATAGTTTTTGATGGGGTCCACCCAAGAGGGTTCTTCATCTATGTCCATTACCTCCTCCCCTTTTCGGATACTTGAGCAAGCTAAGTACCCCACAAAGATATTCATGGGCAACTCGATAGGATTGGTGACAGCTAGCTTGGAGAGCCCATCCGCTTGGCTATTTTGTTCCTTTGGGATCTTATGTACTTGTATTTCCACTCTTCTATCTTTTATCTTCCATATTATAGTCTTTATCTTTTTCATGTATTCAATCATGGTTGTTTCTTTTGCTTCAAATTCTCCTAGTATTTGTCCTACAACAAGCTGCGAGTCGCTATAAACGTAAAGCAATTGCAACTGGAGGCAATCTGCGAATATTAAGCCTTGGATTATAGCCTCATATTCCATAGTATTGTTAGTGGTTTTGAATCCCAATCTAAGGGCATATTCTAATTCAAATTCTTGGTCGCTTCTCAGGATAATGCCTATTCCGCTTCCATCTTTGCTGCTGGCTCCTTCGACGAATAGTTCCTATATAGGTTTTTGATATCCCTCTGCTTATAGGTCTCCATTGTCCTAGTTCTACCAACCAACATAACATGCGACCTGATGTTTCTGGTTTATGTAACATTTTTTATAAAGGCTGGTTGGTTATGATTATTCCCTGATGAGCTTATAGGCAGATTTTGAAATTCCTCATAGATAGCACTAATGTGTAGGCTAATTTCTCTATAGGGAGGTAATTTAATTAGGCACTGTTTAGCACCTTGCTAAAATAATAGATGGGTTTTTGTGTGTTCCTTTCCTCCCTAATCAAGACCAAACTTACAGCCTATTATGAGGCTGATAGATAGATGAATAATTGCTCTCTAAGCTGTGGTCGACTCAACACTTGTTTCAAGTTAAGGTATGTCTTTAGTTCGTCAAAGGCTTCTTAACAGTCCTCTGTCCATTCAAAGCTAGCTGACTTCCTTAGCTTCTTCAAAAATGGGAGGTATTTTTTTGCTGACTTTGATAAAAACCTATTTAGGGCAGCAATTCTTCCCATTAACTTTTGTATTTCTTTGATATTATGAGGTGCGAGCATGTCCAGGACTGCTTTGACCTTGTTTGGATTGGGTTTGATGCCTCTCTCACTTATTATGCATCCTAGAAACTTGCCTCCTTGAATGAAAAAGGCGCACTTTTTAGGATTTAACTTCATTTCATATTTGTTCATGATATGCATTACCTCAGCTAAATCCCTCAGGTGGTCTTTAAAGCTTTTACTTTTGACTATCATGTCATCTACATATGCTTCCAAATTTTGCCCAAGCAGCCCTTTGAACATTTTATTAACCAACCTTTGATATGTTGCTTTGGCTTTTTTAATCTGAATGGCATGGAGACGTAACAGTATATTCCTCTTTCTGTTATGAACAAGGTTTTCTCTTCATCACTAAGGTGCATGCAGATTTGTTAGTACCCTTGTTTAGCATTTAGGGAGGACAAATACTTGTAGCCTGCAGTTGGGTCCACAAATTTGTCAATCATGGGCAAGGGGAAGGAATCTTTTGGGCAAGCTTTATTCAAATCAGTGAAGTCTACACACATTCGATATGACTCATTGGCTTTCTTTACCAATACTACGTTCGCAAGCTAATCTGGGTATTGTACTTCCCTTATAAAACCTGCTTCCATTAATTTTTCTACCTCGCTGTCTATTGCTGCCTATCTTTTTGATCTGAAACACCTTTTCTTTTATTTTACTAGTTTGAATGTGGGGTCTACATTAAGCTTGTGAGTCAGAACTTCCACGTTGAACCTTTTATATCCTCTAAAGACTATGCGAAGGTGGCCATATTGGATACTAGGAATTAGTGTGCTTGGGCTTTATGTTCCTTGCTGAGCAAGGCATTTACCATTAGATGCCTTTCTGATCCTAGTCCAATGGATAGTTTCTCTAACTCTTCCACGGGTTCAGCTCATTGCTCAGGGATTTCTTTCTCTGTGATTACTATTGCTACCTCCTCTATTTGAGGGGGCATTTTCCTGATTTTTTTGCTTTTTGGTTCCCCTCATTTTTGTGTCCTATAGAAAGTGACCTCCCCTCCTTCAGTCCTAGGGATCATCATTTTTAGGTGCTTGATATTAGTTGTGGCATCTAGGCCATAGAAGAGAGGTCTTCCAATAAGGATGTTATATGCTAAAGAAATCTTGATCACCACAAAGTTGGCCATAGTGGTGACAATCTCTGGGGGTGTACCCAAGGTGATAGGCGACCTGGCTACTCTTACTGATGGTACTTCCATTCTGTCTAATATGCGAACTAGTGTCCCTAAATTTTGTAGTTCACTCTATCTCAATCCCATTTGGGCGTACACATCGGCAGTAAGGAGATTGACTGAGCTCCCATCATCAATTAAAATTCTTTTAATTAGAAAGTTCACAAATACAGCTTGTATGACTAGAGGGTCAAAGTGAGGGTAATGTAGGCCGCTGCCATTTGTCCTACGAGTTGACTCTCTAGTTCCATTGTAAAAGATAAACTTAGGGGCTTCTTTTCTTCTTCACAAGGCCTTTGCCTGTTTGCGACTTGGTGGTTCATTATGCCCCCCTATGAGGCAATTGATTACCCCTGCTGAGCCATCATTGATTGGCTGCTTCCCCTTATCTTTATTAGTCCTTCCCTGACCATCGTTTTCAATTTTTATGAAATTTCCCAAATACCCTTGTTTGATTAATCTTTCTATCTCCGCCATTAGTTATCAATAGTCATTGATGTTGTGCCTATAGGTATTGTGAAATAGAAAAAACTTACTTTTGCTTCTTTGGTCTGCTAGTTTTAGTAGGGGTTAGGGGAGAATCCAGATGTCTTTATTTTTGAATGTTGCAAACACCTCAGTTAGGCTTGCATTTAAAGGAGTCCTTCTCGGTAGGTCAAAGGCGTGAGGAGTCTAGCTTCTATTGCTATTATTTTATCTTGTCCTTGGGTTTTTCCTGGCCCTTTTCTCCTATTTTTTCATTTTGGGTTCTCCTTTCAGTGCCTCACTTGCTATCCTCTTTTTGAAAGCAAAGGCATCATCTTTCCTGATATACTTCTAGTTGATTACCATGGCTTCCTCTAGAGCGATAGGTGCATGTCTGCATAATCCTTTAAAGTAATCGGTGTGGTTAGTGCCATTCTGTAATGCCTCCACAGCTCAAGCTTGATCCAAGTTAATGACTTTAAGAGCTTCTTTATTAAAGCGAGCTACATAATCTCTTAAGGGTTTCCCTTCTTTCTGGGTGACTACTTCTAGACTTTGAGCTTGTTTCTCCACTGGGATACTAGCAGCGAACCTTTGCATAAAAATTGTGGCAAGTTTACTAAAGTTGGAGATGCTTTCTTCTTTCAAACTATCGAACCACCTAGTAGCTACTCCTTCTAACGACCCTCTAAAGGCTCTATATAGTACCTCATCACTCCCTGTTTGGAGCTTTACTGCATGTTTATAGTCCATTACATAGGCTCTTGGATCTGTTTCTCCACTATATTTCTTCAGTATTAGTGGTTTGAACTTACCAGGCATTGCATATTCCTGGACTAACTTAGTGAAAGGAGACTTTAATGCTAGTTTTAAGCTTTTGTCCACAGATTTTTGCCCGTCTCCCCTGTAAGTTCATCCAGGAATTTCT
>CANTUT010000488.1:12500-95000 GCA_947687605.1 Reutealis trisperma
TCTGCTAAAAGATGTTGTTTCCATCTTAAATGAGAAATAGATTCATAATGACAATTTTGATTAACATCACTCCATTATCACCATGAGCATCCTAATAATGAATGACATACTCACCATATATATTGTATTATTATATACTCACTGACCTTTGTCTCATTCCTTAGTTATTTAAAATTTTCAGGTAAGGTTGACGAGTCACCAAGGCAAATTCCAAACTCTATTCTTCCGCTTGGAAGTTGCTCTACTAAATTCAAATGTTATAAATCTTAGTTATATGATTATGAAGACCATTGTTTAGAGCTTTATGGTTACCCAAGTGCAATATCTGAGAAAATTTTATTTTTTTCTATTAGACTTTTGGAGTATTTATTTATTTAAATTTAATAAATATTCTACTCAGTAAAATTTCAAGAATATTTTTAAGCAATATTAAATTATTGATAAATAATAAATATTATTTATTGGTATTGTTTTGTTAATTTCCAATTAATTTGAGAAAGTAACACCTATTTATTATTTACTTATTCAAAAAAATTATGATTTCATTATTATTGAATTTATATTAAAAATCATTATTTTTAATAATTATTGATTAAGTTATTTTAAATTTTAGAAAATATTATTATTTTGAATTTATGAAAATTATTATTATTTTATTATAATTATTATTTAAAAAAATAAAATGATGATTATTTGAAATAAAGAGGAGAAAGCAATAATGCTATCCCCAACGAAAAAAAATGAAAAAGAAAAAGAGGAGATAGCAATGATGTTGTCCCCAACATCATCATCATCATCATCATTATTATTATTATATTTTATTATTATAAAAAAATTATTTTAAAAAGGGGGAGGGGGAGTTGCTGTATGGCAGGAGAGAGAGAGAGAGAGAAAGGCAGCAGAAGTAGAAATCGGGCAACCAACTTCTGACTATCGGACCGTCATTTTCTGGCCATATTTACTATTCACCACCATACCATCAGAAAGAGGAGATCGTGATCTTTCCAACACCACCTAGATCGCCGCCATCCACCACCGGACAAAGCTACACTCACCGCTAGAATGTTTGTTGGCCAGCAGCTACTGAGCCAATTTTTGTCGACTTTCTGACTTTTGTTTTCGATGATTTTAGTACCATTAGACTCCTCATTTTCCTAGCTTTTATTTGGTATATCATTTGTAATTTTTAGACTAACTTGAAATTTTGGTAGGAATCTGGTGATAGACGACAAACCGAAATAGTTTTTTTGGCAAACCTCTAACAAGCAGCATAAAATTTGGATCTCCATTTTGAAACTAGATTTTTGATATTATTTTCATCAAAATCCAACGTTAAATAGTTTTTCCAGCGATTCTCTGGTGTGCGACAATCAATTTTCTGAATCTATTTTTAGTGATTATTCTAATCTTATAATGTAATAGAATTACTTGATTAAGTAATAGAATAGATTGATATTGATTTTAAATTAAGATTATTAAGTTAATTAGTTTAGATCTGTAGTACAGAGATCGATAATGATTAAATTGGAAGTTTTATTACAAGTTGTGAATATGAGATTTGTTGCATCTCAATCGAATTGCAGTGATTGATATTTATTTGGAGATATTGCTTAGAGAGGTAAGTTATGAAATATATCAATACATAGTAACCTACCATAAATGATTTATTAAAATTCCTATTGAATTAAATTGAATTATATTGATTATTGACTACTATTGTTATCATTGATATCAGCCTTTGAATCCTTGTTATTATCCATCATTGAATTACCACTTTATTTTGTTAACTTATTAAAGTTGCTAAATATTGTTTATTGATTATTAAAAGACCATTTGGATTTAATTGTTTATTGATTATCAAAAGACTACTTGGGTCTAATTGTTTATTAATTTATCAAGAGACCACTTGTGATGAGAATCCATATACCTTGCAAGAAAATCACAAATACATGCATGATAAAGATTTCAATAAGGTTCTTCAAGGTTGTCATTTCTATCAAGATAGCTTATAAAGGCATGCCGTATAACCATTGTGCATGATTGATGGATCATTCAAGAAGAAAATAAGGTTGTATGAAGTTTCCTATAAACCGATCAAGGATATTTGGATCATGAGCTTTGCATATGAATCCAATTGTATTCAAGGAAGCTTTAAGGGCTTAATCAATCTATTCAAGCCCAATGTCAAGGTGAAGAAGCCAAATTACATTCCTATTTGCTTGGGCCTAATCTATTCAAGTTTTTACAAGGCTGTCATTCTTCATTCAAATTGGACCCTCTATATTTGGGCTTCTCAAATTCAATTTATCATGTTTTATTTAGTGTTTAGGCTACGTATGTTATGTATACAATCCAAGAGTTGTTTAAACTACTTTATTTTCATGTTTTAAGTAGTTTTTGGCCTATTTTATATTAGGTCAAAGGCCCATCCAAATTTTATAGTTTAATTAATTAGATTTCAGTTTGTAGTTAGGAAATAGCTTCTCTTGTATAGGAAGGATTCCTAACTTAACTTGTTTTAGAATTCAGTTCTAACTTAGTTATTATTTAGGAATTAGTTTCTAATTAGGAATCTTCAATCCTTGTATTGGAAGATTTCCTAGTCCTTAGCTGATTCTAATTTAGGGTTGAGCATCTATATAAACTCAACTATTCATGTAAAATTAAAAAAGTTATGATCAATAAAAATTCAGTTTTCTTAAAAGTGTGATCTCTATTTTGATTCTTGTTTGAATCAAGTTCATACAATCAAAGCTAATTACTTTGTGCGTATTATTCCAAGGTTCTCTTTTACGAATTGGTATTGTGTCGCAGAGATTATCATCCAAAGGTGATCATATTCTAAGGTGCTTTATCACAAGTTGGATTTGGGTGCAGACTGGGAGAAAACCTAGTTTAACTTTCCAAGGAGTTGCTTCTAAGTGTAAAGATAATTAGGTCTCAAGTTTAGTATACTTGGGTTTGTATCAGTTTGGTATCAGAGCTTAGGCTCTAAATCAGGTTATATCTTTCTATTTCATTTGCGTTTTCTATTTTCTTTTATTTTCTTATTTTTGTTTCTTTTCATTTTTGTTAAATTTCTTCGTTTTTGTCTCATTAATTCTATTTGTTATTGTTTTAGGTCTTAAAATTTAAAAAAAAAATCCAAATCGTTTTACCTTTTTTTTTTTTTTTTCCTATGTTCATTTGTTCCTTCGTTCATTCCATCCTATTTGTATTGCTATTCCTTGTTTCATTGGAAGGTCAAATCCATACTTACTTGGAAACCAGTTTGAATTCAAAAAGAAGGAAGTGAATGATTCATCAATCACAAGCTTGAAGACTTCAAATTTGGTTTGGCTTCTTATATTTAATCTTCAATTTGTTTTGTTAATTTTCCTTTCAATTTATTGCTGTAATTACTAAAATAAAAAGAGAAAGTCAGAATTTAAAAGAAAAGAAAAAAAGAAGAAGGAAAATTCGTCAAACAAGAAAAGAAGAAGTAAAAAGTGTTAAAATATGACTTTTTGGTGTATTTATAGAAGTTATTTAGTTCCTAGAGTGAAGGGGAAAAGAAAAGAAGCTAATTTTCAAGATTATACAAGGAGAATCAAAGATTTCAGCATTCTACAAGGAGTTTGACTAAGTCTAAGCATCCATCCAAAACAAGCTAGAATTGGTTTCCTACTCCTTTCCAAATTTTGGTTTGACTTTTCTAGTCCTATTTTCATTTTGATTTCTTATTAATTTAACTATTTCCTTATCCATTTGATTTTCTTTTTATTTCAATCCTTGTTCGTGTCTCTTTAGGTTTCCTAATCCCATTAGAATTTCTATATTGTTTTCCTAGTTCTATTAGGATTTTAACTTTTATTTTCCAATCTCAGTTAGGATTTCTATTTCTATTTTTCTGAGTCAAAATTCTAATTTTGTTTTCCTAGTTCGATTTGGATTGTGGTTTTCCTAGTATCATTAGGATTTCTTATTTCTTGTTTCATTTTGAGTCTTTAGATTTTATTCACATTGCAGCTTAGTAAAAATTATGTTAATTTGATTTTTGCAACTAATCTTGACAAGAGATTTGAGTGGAAAAAGGCTAAGTGTGAGCTCATAAAGAGAAAAGCCATAATAAATTGAGTGAAACACGAGTGATTGTGTGACAATAATTGAGTGAAACATGTGAGGGAGTGAAATGAGGTATTATTTTACTTTGCTAACATTCTTTTTTGGTTTTTTACAATGGAAGTTGATCAAGAATTTTGAAAAGAATTAATGACTATTAAGCAAGAAGTAGGTATGCGGATATTAAAGGATGAAGAATGTAATGATGTTTTTCATACAAGATGTCGCATCCAAGATAGAGTATGCCGTATGATCATTGATAGATTTAGTGTTGTCAATTTTGCAAGCCTTGAGCTAGTTAAGAAATTAAATTTGCCCATTAGACAGCATCCAAGGCCACACTCATTGTATTTGTTGAATAAATATGTCAAGATTAAAGAGCAAGTTTTAGTTTCATTCTCTCTAGGAAGGTATAAAAGTGAATATTGGTGTGATGTTATACCAATGAATGTGACACATGTTTTATTTGGAAAGCCACGGATACGTTTTAGTCAAGTAAAATAAATCAAATCTACTAACCACTATAAAGTTCCACTAAAAGATGGTAAGCATACTACACTTGCTTCTCTTTCTCAAGAAGAATTGTATAAAGATCGAGTAAAGATACAAAGAAAAAGAGAGGAAGAACTTCAAAAACAAAATGGTGTTATTGAGCTTGTAGTGACAAAATTGAGTGTGTTAAAAACGGAGAATGAAGGTGATGAGAGTTTCAAAAAGGAGGAAAGTAATGTGCAAAATGAAACAATGGAAGAGACTCATGAAGATGACTTAAAACCTTTGGAGCTTACAAGTGAAGAGTCCTCATTAAAGGTTGAAAAAGTTATTGAACATGAAGAAATTCCAATCTACAATCCTTCTGAAGTAGTTATTGAAAATAAAGCTGAATTGTTGTAAATAATGAAATAAAAGAAAAAGAATGCATAAAGAAAGAGAGTGAAAAGATAAAGAGCGAGTCTGAAAAGAAAGAATTAGTAAGTGAGGAAGAAAATGAACTTTCAAATGAGCGAAAAGAAATAATAGAAAGTTCAAATAAAAAGATTGAGGGTGAAGAGAGAAAACAAGTGAGCATAGTTGAAAAAGAAAGTATCAAGGATGTTTTGTTTTCTAACACTAACAAGCTTAAATTTTCTTTGTTTAGTTTTGTTTCTCTTTTTTAGGATTTTAAAAAAGGATTTTCATGGAAGAAAAGAGGTGATAAAAGCAATGAATTTCATACTAAGTGCTCAAGTCAAGATTCGAGAATGAATCATCCTGAGGAGAGAGGGAATGATGAGAATCCATATACCTTGCAAGAAGTTCACAAATACATGCATGATAAAGATTTCAAGAAGGTTCTTCAAGGTTGTCATTTCTATCAAGATAGCTTACAAAGACATGTAATATAACCATTGTGTATGATTGATGGATCATTCAAGAAGAAAATAAGGTTATATAAAGTTTCCTGTAAACTGATCAAGGATATTTGGATCATGAGCTTTGCATATGGATCTAATTGTATTCAAAGAAGCTTCAAGGGCTTAATCAATCTATTCAAACCTAATGTCAAGATGAAGAAGCCAAGTTACATTCCTATTTGCTTGGGCCTAATCTATTCAAGTATTTACAAGGCTGCCATTCTTCATTCAAATTGGACCCTCTATATTTGGGCTTCTTAAATTCAATTTATCATGTTTTATTTAGTGTTTGGGCTGCCTATGTTATGTATACAACCTAAGAGTTGTTTAAACTACTTTATTTTCATGTTTCAATTAGTTTTTAGCCTATTTTATATTAGGTCAAAGGCCCATCCAAATTTTATAGTTTAATTAATTAGATTTTAGTTTCTAGTTAGGAAATAGCTTCCTTTGTATAAGAAGGATTCCTAACTTAACTTGTTTTAGAATTTAGTTCTAACTTAGTTATTATTTAGAAATTAGTTTCTAATTAGGAATTTTCAATCCTTGTATTATAAGATTTCCTAGTCCTTAACTGATTCTAATTTAGGGTTGAGTTTCTATATAAACTCAACCATTCATGTAAAATTAAAAAAGTTATGATCAATAAAAATTCAATTTTCTTAAGAATGTGATCTCTTGATTTTAATTCTTGTTTGAATCAAGTTCATATAATCAAAACTAATTACTTTGTGCGTATTATTCGAAGGTTCTCTTTCACGAGTTGGGATTGTGTCGCGTAGATCATCATCCAAACGTGATCATATTCCAAGGTGCTCTATCATAGGTTGGAATTGGGTCATGAACTTGAGGAAAAACTGGTTTAGCTTTCCAATGAGTTACTTCCCAACGTAAAGATAATTGGGTTTCAAATTTAGTATACTTGGGGTTCGTATCAACTTGGGTCTAATTATTGTTATTGTTCCTACCGAGCTATTGACCATATATATGACAGAACGCCTTACTAATGGGGGACATACCATTAGGTCGTGTGCACCAGTGACCCAACTAATAGGGTAAAATATGTCAGTGTCCTACCCAGAGATGGCTATATGCTCTACACATATGCTCAGCCAAGCATACGTAATAGAAAGAGAGAAGTTACTGCTCTAATTGATAAGTTATGGATTGATATAATTGATTGATATGATTGATTGGTTTTGTCTATTTGTTGCCATTTCTTCTAGGCATATATATGTTATTGTTTCTAAACCCATTTTGTTATATATTTATTGTTCAACCCCCAGGTATGGTCATATTTTATAATTTATTGAGTTGAAGGCTTACCCCTCTTCATTGTAGATTTTTTAGGTACTAGAGTAGAGTAGGCTAGATATAGGGAAGATTAAGCTCTTGTATTCCTTTCCTTTATAAGAAGCTATTTATGTAATAATTTAAATTGCTTATTGTGTTTTAGTACATATTACTCTAAGTACTCCATAGTATTTAAAAAGGGATTTGGAGATATTTATTTTGTTAATTGAATTATAATGGAATATATGCATGTATTGGAATTGATTTTTAACTTGAATCAGGGAGTTTGTTGATATTATTGGATTTTACGAGTGTATGATAGTCTTAAACTTACCCTTGCCCTAGGACTGTCGTATCTTTGAGATTTTGGGGTGTGACAGAGGTGGTATCAAAGCAAAAGTTTTCAACTGTAGCGATATTATAACCTAAGTAAATGTATAATTAAGAAAAACTATGGAGTTTAGAATTCCATCATGTCATTGTTATGTCTTCTTTAGATATAGATCTGCGTATATCTTTTTGATAAGAATCTAAGTTGTCTGATTTCTTATCTGTTAAGAATATGCCACCCCGTCGTGGTCGAGGTTATGGTCGTGGACGTGGTCATTCTAGAAGGATTATTCCTTTAGAAGAAGGTTTTGTTAGTCGAGTAGATTATAATGCAGTTCCTTCGCCTGCACCTCCATTTGATGTGGCTGTAGTAGCACAGAGGTTAGAGCAACTCCAGAGGAATTATGGGATGTTGGTTAAGTTAATTGCTCAATAGAGATAACAACCTATTCCTCCAATTCCTATTGCTCTAATTGTTCCTCCAGTGGCTTAACCTCAGCCACCAGATGTTTATCCAACAGAAGAAATAAGTTATGAAAGATTCTTGAAACTAAAGCCTTCAGAATATAAGGGTGATGTGGACCTTATAGATTTCTTAGAAGAAACGGAAGATAAGGCTCAAATTATGAAGATTTCAAATCAAAGAGCAATGGAATTTACTAGGTACTTAATGAAAGAAGATGCCAAGGAATGGTTTAAGAAAAGAATAGCTAGAATACTCAGGAATAATGAAGGGATTACTTAGGAGCAATTTAAGGATAAGGTGTTAAATGAATTCTTACTGGAAAGTGTAAAAGAGGCTAGAGCTATGGAATTTGAAAGATTAGTACAGACCCCATACATGTCTGTTTCTAATTATACTACAAAGTTTCATCAATTTAGCAAGTGTGCTCCAGCTCTAGTACTTAACGAAGATGCTAGAATTCAACGCTTCCGAAGAGCATTAATTCCACCTGTATTTGAAGTTTTAGCTGCTTATGAATTTGACTCTTTCTCTAAAATAGTCGATAAAACAAGGACGATTGAGAATAGAGAAGTAGAAGTAAAGGTGATTAGAGAGCACAAGAAGAAAGCTAGGTTTGGAAGTTCCTCCAAACAAGGCAGAGATGACAGTGAGATGAAGAGCATGGATATATCCCTACAGTCATTAGGTAACTTCAAAAGTCAATAATGAAGATCTCAAATGAGACAGAATTCTACTAAATTGACTTCTCAGATAAGTTATAGTGCAGCTAATACCACTCCATCTAGAGTTTCTTTTTCCCTATGTCCTACTTGTGGGAAGAAGCATAAGGGCTAGTCTATGTAGGGATAGGTGTTTGTTTTGGTTGCGAACAGCCAAGACACTTTGTAAAAGATTGTCCATGGGGATCTATAGTTAGACCATAGACTTCTCAATCCACAGTTCAAATGGAGAGATTTGAAAACAATAAAATGCCCATAGACAGAGGAAATAGTGGTAGAGGCATTGAGATTAGTAGAGGTTCAGGACAAGCTTCTAGATAGACTTCTGGTCAAGCTCCTATGGGAAGAGGCAAAGGAAAAGTATTTGCTTTGACCCAACTAGAAGCACATGCCCTTAACACTATGGTTATAGGTATTCTCCTTATCCAAACTTTGGATGCAAGAGTACTATTTGATTCTGGAGCTACTCATTCCTTTATTTATTCATGTTTTGCTAAGAAATTATCTATGGCATGCAAATTATTAGAAAATCCATTAGTTGTGTCTACACCTTTGTAAGGAGAAATAGAAGTTTAGAGTATTTTTCCTTCTTATATAGTGAGAATTGATGATAGAGAACTAGAAGTATATTTGATAGAACTGCCAGTGTTAGAATTTGATGCAATCTTAGGCATGGATTGGTTATCCAAGAATTTTGCTATCATAGATTGTCATGATAAGAAGATAGTGTTTAGACCTCCTGTAAGAGAAGAATTTGAATATCAAGGAGAAAGGAGTGAAGCACCATACAATTTAATCTCTCCTATTAGAGTGAGGAGATTGTTAAGAAAAGGATGTCAAGGGTATTTGGCTTACATCAAAAATACTGAGTCTGAAGTAAAGGGGATAGAACATATTCCAATTGCTAATGAATTACCAAATGTGCTTCCTGAGGAATTGCCGGGTTTGCCACCCAAAAGGGAGATCAAATTCAATATTGAAGTGTTACTAGGAACTAATCCGATCTCCATACTTCCTTATCGTATGGCACCAGCTGAATTGAAGGAGTTCAAGATGCAGTTGTAAGATTTGCTTGATAAGGGATTTATTCGTCCGAGCAATTCACCTTGAGGTGTACCGGTTTTGTTCGTAAAGAAGAAAGATGGGTCTTTATGATTATGTATCGATTACTAAAAACTCAACAAAGTCACTGTTCGGAATAAATACCCATTACCCTAAATAGATGATTTATTTGATCAGCTACAAGGAGCAAGTCATTTCTCAAAAATAGTTTTGAGATCGGGTTATCACCAATTGAGAATCCGAAAGGAGAATGTGCCCAAAATAGCATTCTAAACAAGATACGAACACTATGATTTCTTAATATTGCCTTTTAGGTTAACGAATGCACCGGCTGCTTTTATGGATTTAATGAATCAAGTCTTCAAATCCTTTTTGGATAGATTCATTATTATATTCATTGATGATATTTTGGTGTATTCAAAGAGTAGAGAAAAGCATGGAGAGCACCTCCATATAGTATTGCAAACCCTAAGAGAGCATCGACTATATGCCAAGCTCTCGACATGTGAATTTTGGTTGGATAATGTATGTTTCTTAGGAAATGTAGTCAATAAGAAAGGACTTCAAGTGGATCCAAAGAGAGGGGAGCAATTCTCAAATGGCCTAGACCTACCAATATGATAGAAGTCAGAAGTTTTTTAGATCTAGTAGGCTGCTATCGGAGATTTGTTAAAGACTTCTCCAAAGTAGTAGCACCATTGACTAGACTTACTCAGAAGCAAGTAAAGTATCAGTGGTCAGATGCTTGTGAGGAAAGTTTTCAGAAACTTAAGACTTGCCTCACTAATGCACCAGTGTTGACATTGCCATCTGATGAAAAAGAGTATACAGTCTATTGTGATGCTTCACGAATAGGATTGGGTTGTGTTCTAATGCAACATGGCAAGTGATGAGCATAATTTAATACTTATTAATAACCCTTAAATTTATTTTTTGTTGTTCATTTATTAAATAAATATTTTTATTTAATGATATTTTTATGAAATAGGAAATAAAATAGTGAAAGCTTGAAAATTGAATGAAATTCTAGTATTTTACTTGCATGAATAATAATAATAATAATAATAATAATAATAATAATAAATAATTTTGTGAAAGAAATAATTTTTTAACAAAATTAACTAAGCCATTTTTTTCTCTTTTGACAAAGGACACCATCTTCAAGTATGCAATAGAGATTAAAGAGTTTACCAACCATCCTTATGCAAACTAACTAAGGAAAACAAAAGATTCAAAAATCAAAGTCATATATTTGATGTTAAGGAAGAAAAATCATTTGAAAATTAGTTTTTTCATCAACTTGTCATCTAGCCATTCATGCTTATAAATACAAAGGAAATGGCTTAGCAAAAGAAGAGCTTATGAGGGAAAGAATTGAGAAAATAAGGAAGAAGTTGAGGTTTCAATATTATGGATCCAAATTGCTAAAATGGGTTTTTTTGTTTATTTTGTTATTCTAATTATGTCTTTCTAAGTTTTAATTTTACTAAGGTGGATGATGAAACCATGTTAGATTATTAATTTCTATTATGTACTGATTCTAAATATTTTGCAATTTAATGTTTATAATTTTGTTTTTGTTTGATAATTTCCTTTCATTGATTCTATCATATATTTTTTATTGTTAGGAAAATTATCTATACTTGGCTTTTATTGAAAGAAAAGTAATTTTCTTTAATTATGTGTTTTCCATTAAATTGTATTCATATAATGCTTAAAAATTACACTTTTGAAGTGAAGGAAAATCTATTTGAGAATTTAATAAAATTGAGCTTAGTAATAAAATCAATAGAAGATAGAAAGATTGATTTTTAGACTATCTTTTAAAAATTATTATCAATACATTATGAAAATTATTAATTAAACATTGGTGAATTCTGAAACCTTGGTAATATTTTATCTAAATTTTATTTCACAAGTTCATCTACTCTTAATTGTATTATTTTGATGTTTCTATTTTTCTATCATTATCTAAAAAAAATTATTTGAAACTAGGTTAGAATTAAATTAATGTGGTTTAATTAAGTTTTTCTATAATTCTTTTCATAGCTCTCTCTATGAGAATGATCTTGTTACCACTTATCTATAGAATCTGTGATTCGTGCGCTTGCGAGTATAAATAAAATTTCACAACAGCAAAGTAATAGCCTACACTTCTAGATAGTTAAGGAAGCATGAACTAAATTACCTAACCCATGATTTGGAGATAGCTGCAATAGTGTTTGCTTTGAAAATATGGAGACGTTACCTCTATGGGGAGAAATGTGAGATTTATACGAATCACAAAAGTCTAAAGTATATCTTCCAGCAAAAAGATGTAAACCTTAGGCAAAGATGGATGGAATTGCTTAAGAACTATGATTGTGAGATCCTATATCATCTGGGTAGAGCAAATGTGGTAGCAAATGCTCTAAGTTAAAAGTCATTAGGAAGTGTGGCTCATAATCATGTGCACCGAAGATCATTAGTGAAAGAAATGCAAAGCTTGTATGATCAAGGTGTTCGATTTGAAGTGACAAACTCTAAAATACTACTTGTGAACCCTCAAAATTACACCTCCAGTCGACCGTCTTTTAGTTATGAACCCATAGGATCAAACCGAGCTCAAATCAGAACTAAAACGGATCTAAAAGAGACGAAAAAGCAGGAAACAAGTCGAATTAGCTGGCTAGTGCACAAGAGGCACGCCGCCGCTTAGCGCGCCACCTTATAGGCAGCACAAAATGCGTGCTGGTGGTAAGGAGGCACATTGACACCCGATGTGTCACCGGTGCTTGCTGTGCTACCGGTGACATACCGATGCCGCCGTCCATACCGTTGATGCCCTTCTCAATAGCTCTATAAATAGAGCCTCCTTCAAGCTCATTTGACACACATTCCAAGGCAAAAATTCTCTTCGATATTGATATACTTGTTACTTTTAAGTTCTTTTTGAAATTTGATACAAAAGAGCTATTGTTTCAATTTCAATTTTGATTTACATTCATCACCCTATTTCACTAATCTTTTGTTGTTAAGATTCAGATTCCAAGTCTTTTGAATCCAAGGTGGAGTTGAGACCCGGAGTAAGGCTTGTTCCATTCATCCGAAAATCAAGGAAAGCAAAGGTATAATCCCCTTTCCATTCTCAAAATTCTAAACTCAGATATAGAATTACATTTAAGTCTAAAACAGAAAAGATCTAAAATTTATTAATTTAAATTAATAAGCAAACTAGCACTTTTTTTTAGAACCCTTCCTTTTCAAGAAAGAAGAACTGCGTAAAGTTTGATTCCTATTTGATGGGATACGCAGGCTGCCATTCTGAAAGACATCAACTCCAAAATCTTTTTATTAATATTTTTCCCTTTTATTTTGATTTATTTATATTAATCTTTTATTTTTGATCTTGTATTAGCTTAGTTGGGGAATGTGTGCTTTTTCTAGTACCTATAAGGGCTAGAGAAAAGATCCTCTTTATTTCAATTATTTTGATCTTGTAATAATTAAGATCTATTTTGCTTATTTGTTTACAATTGTCATTCCATCTCATCATATATATCTATTTCATTCATCATTATATTTCTATTTATGCATACACAAAAATTTATTTTTAAGAGTTATTTTGCAATTTTAGCCGAACTAAAGAAAAATACATTTTTCTCAATTGAGTAATTACCAAAATCTTATCCCCGAGCCCTCTTTGGTCACTCGCGGCTTAATGGCATATCCCCCATTAGTAAGGCATTCTATCATGCATATGGTCAATGGCTCGGTAGAAACAATAACAATAATTAGACCTAAGTAGTCTTTTAATAAATCAATAAATAATAATTAAACCTCAGTGGTCTTTCAATAATTCAATAAACAATAATTAGACCCAAGTGGTCTTTCAATAAATCAATAAATAATAATTAAACCTAAGTGGTCTTTCAATAATTCAATAAACAATAATTAGACCCAAGTGGTCTTTCAATAAATCAATAAACAATAATCGGCAATTACAATAGGTTAACAGAATAAAATAGTGATTCAATGATGAATAATCAAAGGAATTCAAGGTTGATAACAATAATATCAATAATAATCAATAAACAATATAAGTCAATTTAATTCAATAGGGATTTCAATAATCAATTATGGTTGGTTATCATGTATCGATATATTTCATAACTTATCTTTCTAAGCAATATCTCCAAATAAATACCAAACACTGCAATTTGATTTAGATGTAACAAATATGAGATTCACAACCTAGAATAAAACTTCTAATTTAATTATTATCGATCTCTATACTATAGATCTAAACTAATTAACTTAATAGTCTTAATTTAAAATCAATACCAATCTATTCTATCATTTAATCAAATAATTCTATTACATTCTAAGATCATAAAAAAATCACTAGAAACATATTCAAAAATTCGGTCGTCGCTTACCAAAGATTCATCAGAAAACTATTTAACATTAGATGTCAATGAAAATAGTATCAAAAATCTTGTTATGAAGTGAGGATTCAAATTTTCTAGCTATCTGCTGCTCATCGAAGGTTCGCCAGAAAAACTATTATGGTCTGCCGTCTGTCGCCCAATTCTGACCAAAATTTCTAGTCCAAAAATTACAAATGATATACCAAATGAAAGTTGAGAATGTCAAGAGTCCAACAGTACTAAAATCATTGAAAATGAAAGTCAGAAAGCTCACAAAATTTGACACAAAAAATTCTAGCCGGTGACCAGTTAGGAGGCAAGTGTGATGGCGTCCGGCATCGGATGGCAGCGAGTAAGGTGGCATTGGAAAGATCTTGACCTCTTCTTTCTAATAGTATAGTGTGAAAATAGTAACTATGACCAAAAGGTGGCAGTCCAGTGATTAGAAGTTGCTGCCTGTGTTGTTCTCTCTCTTTGACAGATTTTTTTTCTTTCTCTCTCTCTCTACTGCCGTACAGCAACTCCCCTCCCCCTTTAAAATAATTTTTTTAATAATAATAAAATATAATAGTAATAATAATAATCATAATCATAATCATAATGATGATGTTCCTCTTTTTCTTTTTTTTCTTTTTCTTTTTTTTTTCTTCTTTTTCGTTGGATGCTATTTTTTTCCCCCTTCTGTTAGGGACATAATGATTACGTCCCTTTTTTTTTATCATCATCATTTCTTTCTTTTTTTTAATAATAATTATAATAAAATAATTTTAATAAATTCAAAATAATTATTTCCAAAGATTAATAATAATAATATTTCACTAAAATAATTAATAATTATTAATACCAAAATTTAAATTAACTTAATCAATAATTCTTGAAAATAATAATTTTTAATAAAATTCAATAATAATAAAATCACAATATTTTTGAATAAATAAATAATAACTAGGTGTTAATTTCTTAAATTGATTTGAAATTAATAAAACAATACCAATAAATAATATTTATCAATTAGCAATAATTAAATATTGCTTGAAATTTTTCTAATCAAAATATTTATTAGATTTAAATAAATAAATACTCCAAAAATGTAATAGAAAAATAAATTTTCTAAAATATTACAATCTTCCCCTTTAGAAAAATCCGTCCTTGTTTTTTTTTTTTTTTTTTAACAGGGTAGTCAATCAATAATTGAAAATAATAATTGAAATATCAATAATTCATACTTTTAAATACAATATTATTTCAAACAGTTGAAAACAGAAAGGAGTATCTCTCTAGCATACTCTATTCACTTTCCCAAGTATACTCTTCCATAGATTAATTTCTCCTCAATACTTTAACCATAAGGATCTCCTTATTACGAAGCTTCTTAACTAATTTGTCAACAATAGCTACAGGGACTTCCTCATAAGACAAATCTTGTTTAATAGTTAACTGTTAAGATTGCAAAACATGAGATGGATCCGAAACATATCTACAAAGCATCGAAACATGAAACACAGGATGAACATTATCTAGACTAGGTGGTAATGCCAACTAATAAGAAACTTCTCCCACTCGATCCAGAATCTCAAAAGGACCGATGCATCTAGGAGATAGTTTACCTTTCTTATCAAATCTCATAACACCCTTCATTGGTGAGATCTTTAAGAAAACATAATCACCAATAGCAAACTATAAATCTCTCCTCTCCAGATCGGCGTAACTCTTTTGGTGACTAAACGCTATCTTCAATCTTTCCTTTAGGAGAGGTATCTTCTCTGAAGTATACTGAATCAATTCGAGCCCTTTAATGAACTTTTCACTAATTTCATCCTAACATATAGGAGATTTGCATTTTCTCTCATACAAAGCTTCATAAGGAGCCATCTTGATTGAACAGTGATAACTATTATTATAAGCAAATTCAATCAAAGGTAAATGCTTATCCCAATTACCTCTAAAGTCTAGAATACACATTCTCAGCATATCTTCTAGTTTGGATGGTTCCTTTTGATTGGCCATCTATCTGAGGGTGAAAAGATGTACTGAAGTTCAGTTGAGTGCCAAGTGACTCATGTAACTTTTGCCAGAATCTTGATGTAAATTGTGCTCCTTTATCTGAAATAATAGAGACTAGAACTCCATGAAGTCTCACAATCTCATCAATATACACTTGAGCATGTTATGAAGCTGAGTAAGTGGTTTTACTGACAAAAAGTGAGCTGATTTGGTCAATCGATCACAATTATTAATATAGAGTCATACCCACTCGATGACTTTGGCAAACTAACCATAAAGTCCATAGTGATTCTTTCCCATTTCCATTCTAGCAATGGTAATTGTTGAAGCAACCTATAAGGATTCTGGTGTTTAAACTTAACTTGTTGATAGGTTAAGCATCTTGCCACATATTTTGCTATATCTTTCTTCATTCCACTCCACCAATAAGAACTCTTCACATCATGATACATCTTAGTTGTACCTGGGTGTACATTGTAAGTTACATAATAAGCCTCTTTCATGATTTGTTCTCACAATTTATCAATTGCAAGAACACACAATCGAGTGCCACATCTCAGTACTCCATCAATAACAGTAAATCTCAGAGCCTCCTCTGCTTCCACAACATTCTTCAACTTCACTATCTGAGGATCTCTGTCTTGTGCAGCTTTAATATGATCAATCAACAGTGGTTTGATTTAAAAGTGAGCTAACAGTATTTTAGAATCTAATAATTCAAGTCAAACACCTTAATCATACAAGCTTTGCATTTCTTTCACTAATGATCTTCAATGCATATGAATGTGAGCTAGACTTCCTAATGACTTTCGACTTGGGGCATCTGATACCACATTTGCTTTACCCGAATGATACAGGATCTCATAATCATAGTCCTTAAGCAATTCCATCCGTCTCCTTTGCCTAAGGTTTAGATCTTTTTGTTGAATGATATACTTTAGACTTTTATGATCTGTATAAATCTCACATTTCTCCCTATAGAGGTAGTGCCTCCATATTTTCAAGACAAACACTATTGCAGCCATCTCCAAATCTTAGGTTGGGTAATTTAGTTTAAGCTTCCTTAACTATCTAGAAGCATAGGCTATTACCTTGCCAAATTACATCAGAACACAACCCAGTCCTATTTGTGAAGCATCACAATAGACTACATATCCTCCTTTACTAAATGGCAATGCTAACACTAGTGACTTTGTTGAGTTGCCGGTAATCAATACACAATCATAAAAACCCATCTTTCTTCTTTATGAACAAAATTGGTACACCCCAAGGTGAACTACTCGGATGAATAAAACCCTTGTCAAGTAAGTCTTGCAACTACATCTTTAACTCCTTCAATTCAGCTGGTGCCATGCGATATAAAGATCATATTAGTTCCTGGTAATACTTCAATATTGAATTCAATATCCCTTTCAAGTGGCAAACTCGGCAATTCCTCAGGAAACACATTTGGGAATTCATTAACAATCAAAATATGTTCTATCCCCTTTACTTTGGATTATGTATTTCTGATGTAAGCCAAATACCCTTGACATCCTTTTCTCAACAATCTTCTCGCTCCAATAGCAGATATTATATTATATGGTGCTTCACTCCGTTCTCCTTGGTATTCAAATTCTTTTCCCATAGGAGGTCTAAACACTACCTTCTTATCATAACAATCTATGGTGGCAAAATTCTTGGACAACCAATCCATACCCAAGATCACATCAAACTCTAACACTGGCAATTTTATCAAATTAACTTTTAGTTCTTTATCCTCAATTCTCACTATACAAGAAGGAAAAACATTCTGAACTTCTATTTCTCCTACCAAAGGTATAGACACAACTGATGGATTTTCTAATAATTTGCATGCCATAGACAATTTCTTAGCAAAACATAAAGAAACAAAAGAATGAATAGCTCTAGAATCAAACAGTACTCTTGCATCTAAAGCTTAGATGGGGAAAATACCTGTAACCATAGTGTTGGAGGCATATGCTTTAGGTTGTGTCAAAACAAATACTTTTCCCTTGCCTCTACCCATAGGAGCTTGAGTAGAAGTCTATCTAAAAATTTGTCATGAACTTCTACCAATCTCGATGCCTCTACCACCATTTCCTCTGCCTATCGGCATTCCACTATTTCTGAATCTCTCCATTTGAATTATGGACTGAGAAGTATGTGGTCTGACTATGGAGCCTAGTGGAAAATCCTTCACAAAGTGTCCTAATTGTCCATAACTAAAACAAATGCCCATCTCTACATAGCACTAGCCTTTATGTTTCTTCCCATAAGTAGGGCACAGGGGAATGGTAATTCTAGATGGAGTAGCATTGGCCACACTATAACTCATATAAGAAGTTGATCTAGTAGGATTCTGTCTCACTTGAGATCTCCCTTGTTGACTTCTGAAGTTACCCAATGACTATAGGGATATATCCATGCTTTTCACCCCACTTGCATCTCTGTCTTGTTTGCAAGAACTTCCAAACCTAGCTTTCTTCTTTTACTCCCTAATCATCTTCACTTCCACCTCTCTATTCTCAATCATTCTTGCCTTATTGACTATTTTAGAGAAGGAGTCAAATTCATGAGCAGCTAAAACTTTAAATAAAGGTGCAATTAATCCTCTCTAGAAGCGCTGAATTCTAGCATCTTCATTAGGTACTAGAGTTAAAGCATACTTGCTCAATTGATGAAATTTCTTAGTATAATCAGAAATAGACATATCTGGGGTCTGTACTAATCTTTCAAATTCCACAGCTCTAGCTTCCCTTAAACTTTCCGATAGGAATTCATTCGACACCTTTTCCTTAAACTGGTCCCAATTAATTTTTTCATTATTCCCAAGTTTTCCGACCATACTCCTCTTAAACCATCCCTTGGCATCTTCTTTCATCAAGTACCTAGCAAATTCCATTGCCCTTTGATCTAAAATCTTCATAATTTGAGCCTTATATTCCATTTCTTCTAAGAAATCCATAAGGTCCACATCACCCTTGTATTATGAAGGATTCAATTTTAGGAACCTTTCATAACTAATTTCTTCTGCTAGAGGAATGTCTGGTGGCTGGGGTGGAGCCACTGCAGGAGCAACTAGAGCAATAGGAATCAGAGGAATAGGTTGTTGTCTCTGTTGAGTAATTAACTCAACCAACATCTCATAATTCCTCTGGAGTTGCTTTAACCTCTATGTTACTATAGCCATATCAACTGGAGGTGCAGGCAGAGGAACTGCATTATCGTCTGCTCGACTAACAGAACCTTCTTCAAGAGGAATAACCCTTCTAGGTTGACCATGTCCACGACCATGGCATTGACCACAACCGGGCAGCATATCCTTAACTGATGAGAAATAAGGCAGCTCATATTCTTATCAAAATGATATACACAAATCTATATCTAAAGAAGACATAACAATGACATGATGGAATTCTAAATTCCATTGTTTTTCTTAATTACACATTTACTATTTTACAATATCTCTTTAGTTGTAAACCTTTTGTGTTAATACCACCTTTGTCACACCCCGAAATCTCGAAGATGTAATGATCCTAGGGCAAGGGTAAGTTTAAGACTACCATACACTCATAGAACTTAATAACATCAATAAACTCCCTAAATCAACTTAAAAATCAATTCCAATATATACATATATTCCATTATAATTCAATCAACAAAAATAAATATTTCTAAATCCCTTTAACTACTATAGAGTACTTAAGAGTAATATATATATACTTGAAATAAAATAAAGTAATTTAAATTATTATATAGTTAGCTTCTTGTAGAGAAAAGGATTATAAGAGCTTAATCTTCTCTATATCTAACCTCCTTTACTCTAGTAACAGAAAAAATCCATAATGAATAGGGGTGAGCCTTCAACTCAGTAAATTATGAAATATAACCATACTTGGGGGCTAAACAATAAATATACATATATGTATATAACAAAATGGGTCAGAAACAATATATGTGCGTAGAAGAAATTGCACCAAAGAGATAGAACCAATCAATCAATCAATATCAATCAATAACAATCAATTAGGGCAATAACTTCTCTCTTTCAATGACGTATGCTTGGCTGAGCATATGCCTAGAGTATATATATAGTCCTCTCTAGGTAGGACACTGATATGTTTGACCTTATTAGTTGGATCAACGATGCACATGGCCTAATGGTATATCCCCCATTAGTAAGGCGTTCTGTCATACATATGGTCAATGGCTCGATCAATAGCTCGGTAGGAACAATAACAATAATTAAACCCAAGTGGTCTTTTAAATAAATAATAATTAGACCCAAGTGGTCTTTCAATAACTCAATAAACAATAATTAGACTTAACTGGTCTTTCGATAAATCTATAAACAATAATCAGCAATTATAATATGTTAACAGAATAAAATAATGATTCAATGATGAATAATCAAAGGAATTCAAGGCCAATAACAATAATATCAATAATAATCAATAAGCAATATAAGTCAATTTAATTCAATAGGAATTTTAATTATCAATTATGGTAGGTTACTATATATCGATATATTTCATAACTTACCTTTCTAAGCAATATGTCCAAATAAATACCAAACATTGCAATCCGATTGAGATGTAACAAATCTCATATTCACAACCTACAATAAAACTTCAAATTTAATTATTATCAATCTATGTACTATAGATCTAAACTAATTAACTTAGTAGTCTTAATTTAAAATCAATACTAATCTATTCTATCATTTAATCAAATAATTCTATTACATTCTAAGATCAGAAAAAAAATCACTAGAAACAGATTTGAAATTTGATCGTCGCTTACCAGATATTCGCCAGAAAACTATTTAATGACAGATTTCAATGAAAATAGTATTAAAAATCTTGTTTTGAAGTGAGGATTCAGATTTTCTAGCTATCTACTGCTCATCGGAGGTTTGCCGGAAAAACTGTTTCAGTCTGCCGTCTATCGCCAGATTCCAACCAAAATTTTGAGTTAGTCCAAAAATTATAAATGATATACCAAATCAAAGCTGAGAATGTCAGAATTCCAATGGTACCAAAATCGTTGAAAATGAAAGTCGAAAAGTTGACTGAATTTGACACAGAAAATTCTAGTCGGCGACCAGTTAGGAGATGAGTGTGGTGGCGTCCGGCATTGGATGGCGGCGAGTAAGATGGCATTGGAAAGATCTCGACCTCATCTTTCTAATGGTATGGTGCATGAATAGTAACTATGACCGAAAGGTGGTAGTCCGGCAGTTAGAAGTTGCTGCCCGTTTTTCTCTCTCTCTCTGCTGCCATACAACATCTCCCCCTCCCCCTTTAAAACATTTTTTTTAATAATAATAAAATATAATCATAATAATGATAATCATAATCATAATCATAATCATAATGATGATAATGATGATGTTCCACTTTTTTTTTCTTCTTTTTTGTTGGATGCTTTTTTTTTTTTCCTTCCATTAGGGACATAATTATGTCCCTTTTTTTTTTTCATCATCATCATTTCTTTCTTTTTTTTAAATAATAATTATAATAAAATAATAATAATAATTTTCATAATTTCAAAATAATAATTCCTAAAAATTAATAATAATAATATTTCACTAAAATAATTAATAATTATTGATACCAAAATTTAAATTAACTTAATCAATAATTATTAAAAATAATAATTTTTAATAAAATTCAATAATAATAAAATTACAATATTTTTGAATAAATAAATAATAACTAGGTGTTAATTTCTTAAATTAATTTGAAATTAACAAAACAATACCAATAAATAATATTTATCAATTAACAAGAATTAAATATTGCTTGTAATTTTTCTAATCAAAATATTTATTAGATTTAAATAAATAAATACTCCAAAAATCTAATAGTAAAAAAAATTCTAAAATATTACAGATGAATATCAAAATGAAAGTGCTGAATCCTCAAAAGGAAAATTTAAAAGAAATGTAAGCTTTATATTTTTTATGTTTTTTTTGTTTCTTAATTTTTTTAAATACTAGATTCATTAAATATAAACTTAATATTCATTAAAAAAAAAAGTATATATGTTCATTGTTGTTACTTGTTATTATTGATGTAAGTTTTCATGAATGTAGAAGGTCGTTGAAAAAATTTCTTCTGTGTTTAAAAAGATAGTTGCTACAATTGTGGAGTTTGGAGAGGTGATGGCTAATATTGGAAGGCAACATCCTAGTTTTGTTCTTTTCATTAAGACATTTAATTTTGTGTCAAAACTTTTTAGTAACTTGTCAAGCTCTCAAATAGTAAAATAAGGTGATGATGGTCCAAGTAAATCGAGTAATATTGATCAAGATGATGAAGATGATGAGTTCTTTAATGATCCTCTTGTTCTTGAGGCACTTGCAAAGCTTAAGAAGGCAATTAGCATGACACGGAAGGTTCCTCAAAGAAAAGGTACTGATGTTCCTTCTTTTTCATTGGACTAAAACTAGAGGATGATGGCATGCAAATGCCATATGGAGAAAGAAATGACAAGGAGGATGAGAGCATGGAATTCCCATTTGGAGAAGGAAGTGATGATGATGAAGATGATATTAATAATTTTGAGGTTAATGTGAGGGGGAATCTAAAACCCATAAACCTGTCGTAGCACCTAATGAATTTAGAGAGCTAGATGTTGATGAACAAGCATAAAAGTTATTTGATGAGTATGTTCTATAATTTATATTTTTTAATTATTATTTATATATTTGATTTTTTTAATGTTGTATTTGTGTACTTGTGTACTTATTTTTTTTAATATTATATTTGTGAACTTGTGTTTGTATTTTTGAATTGTATTTGTATTTTTTTTTATGTGTTGTAGGATCATTAATTATGTGCTCATCATTTACATTTTATATGTTCATTATTGTTATTCTCGAGGTTCATTGCAAATGAATTTTGTGTTCATGCTTTATGGTTATATTGTTGTTGTTTATGTTGATTGTTATTTATGTATATGTTCATTATTATTCATATATATGTTCATTATTACTATTGTTATGATCATTATTATTTCTATGTATGATTATTTGTCTAGATAATTTTTTAAAGGTTCATTATTTTGCTTCTTTATGTTCATCAATTTTATTTTTTAGGTTCATTATGTTTGTTATATAGGTTCATTAGTAATCAACTCAGTGTTCATTTTATCTTTGTTTTAGGTTCTTTAAATATATGGTCTAGATTCATTAGATATCCACTATATGTTCATTATTATTATTTTATAGGTTCATTAATTATCTTATTATTGATGAATGAATTTTTTGAATAAATTTTTATTTTTTTGAATATTTATTTATTATAATGTGTTTAATGAGTTTGAATATAATTCGGATGATGTACAAATTCGAGTCCAACCTGATAGAAAGTTCAAAAATCTTCTATTTTGTGTAAGGTCTCCTTTTTGGAGTTGTTATGATACTTTTTTGAGTGGTGTTAGTTGCAAAGAGAGGCTCATCTCAGATTTTGTATTTTTGGAATATGATGAACAACATCCAAACGAGTAAGTTTAATTTGTAATTCTAGTAATGTTTATTAATTGAAAATAAATATAATTTAATGCACTAATATGCCTTTTTTTTTATAGTGAACTTTTGTTCAACTATGGAGATTTATGGACTTCTTGTGAGGATATGCGGAGCCTTGTTTATGAAGTTATGTATGCTCTTTTGGACATTTGGGCATTGAGAAGAATTTTGTTAATATGAGACATTGCACAGGAGAACCCAAAAGGGTGTTCTTCTCTACTAAGGTATTTGTGAGCAGTTGCTTCATTATTTACATGTTTAGAATTTAACAATAGTTATTAGTATTCTTACTAATATTATTGTTAACCTTTTTTTGCCATTCCAATTGGAACCAAAATTTGATTATTTGAAGAAGAAGCCACTTGAAGAATGTTTTGATAATTTCAACAATATATTGGATTTAGAATTGGAATATGCTTTAAACCTTGATATAAGTGATCCTGACCTTGCAAATAGTTGTTGCATTTTTTAGCAATATAGTTACCCTAAATGTTATTTTTATTTATATAGTTATCTTATAGTTTTTTATGCAAAGACAATCTTAAGTTTTCTTCATTGTTCTTCGACTTGCACATTATTTTCTTATGTGCTTTAACTTCAATAAATCACTAATTGAAGTGATAAACAACAAAATGCTTCCCAAGGGTGTGAAATATTTTGTAAGTATGAAGAGTCTCCAAATATTCTTGTAAGTATTTATTCATATGTTATTAGTTTCATGTTGATTGAATATAAACTTTAGGTTCATTACTTATAAACTATATATTTATCTAATATTAGTGTGAGGCTCATTAAAAATAAGATTTCATTAGTTAGAAATTGCCTATTCATATGTTACTGGTTGCAAGTTCATCAAACATAAGATTATGTTCATTACTTAAACAATGTATATTCATTTGTTATTAGTTTATTCATTTGTTATTAGTTTTAGGTTCAATGTTTGTAAAAGTTATGTTCATGACTTATTTATTTTTTATGTATGCTTTAAGGCCGATGCATTTGGAAAGTTTTTGGAAAAAGAAGAATTAATAGAGATGCTGAGGTGAAGAGTTTCAAAGAATCACCGGTTAGGATGCCCTAGAGATCAAGTAGTAATAACATTGATTGCAGGGTGTTTTATATGAGGCATATGGAGACTTATACGTTAGGTTTTAATCTCTATTGTGCGGGCTTACGTATTTAATAGAATAATTATATTGATTGGCTATTTTATAAGTGGACTTAATTTAAGTGATTCATTTATGTGAAGCCCATAGACTTCAGGAATTGTTATGAGTTAATAGTTGGATGCCTATTCCTAACCCATATAGGCTTAATGGGATCCTCATGTGTTAGTATAAAAAGACTCTTGGGTTATGGTCCCTAATACATCAAATCATTTAGCTGCTTTCTATTATGTACCCATCAAAGACAAAGAGTTGAAAAACCTTTAGAATTTAGGGAATTGGCTAAGGCCATACTTGATATCAAAGCAGTCATTCATCGTTCATTCTGCAAAGGTTCAACTGCTATAATAGATACAAGTATTTATTTTTAATCTCCTTAATAACTCTAGTATGATTGAATTTTGGGCATATAAGTATTTAAAAAAATTATGTGATTCTAACAAGTTGTATCAGAACCCACATCATATTAGGTTATTAGGATTATAAAATTATTTTATTTGATTCATAGTGATTATATGGCTTGTTAAAAATTTGGAATTTTTTTGTGTTTTGTGGTGTTGCAATTCTAGTTTACAGTTAATAAAGGTTTCATATATATATATATATATATATATATATATATATATATATATATATATATATATATATATATATATATATATATATATATATATATATATATATATATATATATATATATATATATATATATATATATATATATATATATATATATATACACTATAATTAATTAACTTTAACAAAACCAAAAATCAATCTAAACATTAAAAATGGTAATCGATACGCAAACAATATATCAACTATATATATATATAGTTGATATATTGCTTGCGTATCGATTACCATTTTTAATATTTAGATTGATTTTTGGGTTTGTTAAAGTTAATCTATTATAGCACATATATATACATATTGGTTTGCGTGTTTTTAATGGCCATAATGTATAATGAAAAGTCTTCTGTTACAATGCTGTGTGTGTATATATATATATATGCAAAGCCCGTTTTGTTTTTGATACACACAATCATCATCAAGTTTCTATTAAACAGTATAGTGCAACCACATGATTTTTTGTGATAGTATATTATATTATATTATAATATATATCATTGACAATAGAAACAGCTTTAGCTTTTATAATAGTATATTGCAAGTAAAGATACCATCAATTAGTGTTATCAATATTGTATATATTATTAAATATGCTAGTGTGGTTTTGACAATTGCTATAATATGTGTATGTATCGGTCTATTATAATATTCATTAAATATGGTTAGCATCAAGATAAATTGTTTGATGTATAATAAATATGAGTGCATGACTTGATCGTGTCTTGAAGTCATTAATTTTATAAGGTGTTAATAGTGGTATTTGTGTGCAATGTTAAGGATTTTATTTGCAACAATTACATTTAGTGTTTTTAATTAAATTGATTGAAACAATATATTACCAAAGTAGTCTTTGATGTGTAAATTGATTTAATTTAGAATATAAAGAAGTTGTGTGTTTGTTGCTTATG
The DNA here is from genome assembly GCA_947687605.1 of Reutealis trisperma. NCBI lineage: Eukaryota > Viridiplantae > Streptophyta > Magnoliopsida > Malpighiales > Euphorbiaceae > Reutealis > Reutealis trisperma. The sequence continues at coordinate 38,523 of CANTUT010000488.1, forward strand.
TAGACATTGATTAGCCCAAAGAAAGGTTAATGTTTGGCCAAACAATGAACACACTTACAATGATCAATATTGATAATTATAAAGTTGCTTTTCATATGAATAATAATCAGTCTAAAGAAAGGCTATTGTTTTACAAGATTTATTATTAATGTTTGATTATTGCGTTGAGAGTACCATTTACAATTGATATTTCTGTGCAAACACTAAATGTCAAGTTGTGTTAAGTATCTTGTTTAATAATTTTCTTATCTAAATACTTGATTTAATGGCATGATTATTTATTGTGTGTTGTTTCTTTGTTCTCTATTTAGTTCTGCAACTACAAATAATGTTTATACTCAAATTAGTGTCATTCCTATGCTAAATGGTATAAATTTTAAGGTTTAGAAAGAGAACGTGGAAATTGTTCTCGGCTGTATGGATTTAAACCTTATGCTAAGGATAGAGTGACCCATTCCAACTGAAGATATTTCAAATAAGGCTAAAATTAAGAAATGGAATCGCTCTAGCCGCATTAGTCTAATGATCATGAAACATTCCATACTGGAAGTGTTTCGAGGCTCTATTTCTAAGAGCAAGAATGCTAAGGAATCCTTTGTGGCAATACAATAGTATTTTGCCAAAAATGAGTAACCATTTGGCTACTTTGATTTCTGTGAGATACAAGGGAAAAGGAAACATAAGGGAGTATAAAATAGAGATGTCAAATCATGCTGGAAAACTAAAGGCACTAAAGTTAGAGATAAATGAAAATTTACTCATGCATTTAGTTCTTATTTCTCTTCTTACACAATTTAGTCAATTTAAGGTGAGTTATAACACTCAAAAGAACAAATAGACTTATAATGAGCTCATTTCATGATGTATGCAAGAAGAGCAAAGGATCTAGAGGGATAAGACAAAAAGCACTCACTTAACATTGACCTCTTAGAATAAGAAAAAGAAAAGGGCTAAAGATACTGCATATGGAACACCTAGGCAGAAAAAGGCGAAGAAGCAAGATGATGAATTCACCTATTTTTTCTGCAAGAAGGGAGGACACATGAAGAAAGAATGTTCTAAGTATGCTGCCTAGCGTGTAATGAAAGGTAAGGTTCTCACTTTAGTTTGTTCTAAAGCTAATTTAGCTTCTGTACCTATAGACACTTGGTGGATAGATTCTAATGCTACTACTCACATAAGTGTGTCTATGCAAGGTTGCTTTTAGAGTTGACCGCCAACTAATGCTGAAAGATTCATCTATATGGGCAATGGCAATAAAGTCCCTATGGAAGTTGTAGGGTGTTTTAGATTACAATTAAAGATTGGTTGTTATTTGGATTTAGTTGAAATATTTGTAGCTTCATCTTTTAAACAAAATTTAATTTTTGTTTCTTGTTTGAACAAATATGGATACTTTTGCAATTTAGGAGATAATAAAACTAGTATCTCTCTAAAATCCAATGTTATTGATACCGGCATTTTAATTGATGGTCTTTATATGCTAAAAACTATTTCTTCCTATAATGAAATCCTGTATAATAATTCAAGAGGTGCAAAACATAAATTAACTAAGAATTCTACCACCCTATGGCATAAGCGTTTAGGCCACATCTCTAAATAGAGAATTTAGAGGCTTGTGTTGGACAAAATTCTTGATTACCTTGATTTAATAGACTTCTGAGTTTGTGTTGAGTGTATTAAGGGAAAAGAAACAAATGAAAGGAAATTAGATGCCAACAGATGTATGGAAGTCTTAAAACTAATACATACAGATATATATGCTCCATTCTCTATGGCAGCATGGAATGGTCAAAAATATTTTATTACGCTCATAAACAGCCACTCCAGATATGGCTACTTATATCTAAAAACTGAGAAGTCTCAGTCCCTAGATTGTTTTAAGTCTTATAAAGCAGAAGTTGAACTTCAGCTTGGAAAGAAAATTAAAGCTGTCAAATCTGACCATGGTGGAGAATACTATGGCAGATATGATAGATAAAGAGAACAACGTCCAGAACCCTTTACTAACTTCCTACAAGAATGTGGTATCATTCCACGGTTTACCATATTGAATAAACCCGGCATGAATGGTGTCGCTGAGAGACAAAACAGGGTGCTTAAGGATATTGTAAGCAGTATGATCAATCATTCTTCTTTACCTAAATCACTTTGGGGAGAAGCTTTGAAGACTGCAGTCTTATGAGACCTCACCTGAGCACCGGCCTGATCCGCTAGAGGGAATCGGGATGCTCATTCGGGTTTAGACTCATGATGAAACCTCATGTTTGAATTGGTTATTTTTTAAATAGTTTTGGGAGTTGCCATCGTAATTTATTTTTAAATGGGAAAATTAAGGAAAAACCTAATTGACTCTAATTCATTAATTTTGCAATTAATTTGCCCAATGATAAAATTACTAGCCTTGAACCAAGTTGAGCTTGGGGACTAGGTTTTTTGTTAAATAATCTAAATTTGGCTCTTAAGTTTAATTTGACTCAGAAAAAACTGATTTCATGAATAACATTTATGGGATGATAATTGTAAATAAGATGCATGAATATGGCATGAGTGCAAGGAGAAAATTAAAATAAAACAATCACAAATTAGATTAACTAAAAAGGGAAAATGGGATTCATTGAGATTTTGATTTGAGATTTGGATTTAGAGTCCAAACGTGCCTACTTATGCCACTGAATGGGGATCAAAACCCACATAGTTCATTCCACAATTAAGTGGAGAGGTTTAGGAGTTGATTAGATTGATTTTGGTTTGATTTGGGTTTATGGGTGAGAGGAAAAGGCTAATACTTAAGTTTTTTTAGGGCAGAGGATTTTACCAGACCAAAATTCTATTTATTAGGGCCGGGTGATTGGATTGATTGGGAGATTAATTAGTTAATTAAAATGATTAATTAACTAATTAGTGTGATGAAAAGGATAAATGGATTAATTAATTAGAAAGATTGGATGAAGGGTGGATTAAGAAAAATGATTAATTTGATTTTGAAAAGTGATTAATTAAGTAATTAAAAAGATTAATTAATTAATTAATTGAGTGATTAATTTTAATTAAAAAAAGAGAGTTTTAGTTAATTAAAAAGATTAATTAACTTGGTTAGAGTAAGATAATTAATTAATTAAAAATTTAATTAATTAATTAGAGAGTGGTTAAAGGGAAAAGAAGAGATAAATTAGAGGATAACTATCAACTCTAACTCAAGGTGTATTTGAAATGAGGAAATGGAAGAGCTATTTAGAGGAAAATGAGGTAAGGGTGATTTAGGAAGTGAAAATGTGAAAAGACGTAAAGGGTAGGGTTGCAAAAATGCTAAAAAAAAAAATCAGATAGGATCATTTTGGACATTTCATTCAGGCGGGGGGACAGGACAGGCGAGGCTCCACGCAAACTGACATGGCTCCGTATCAGCTCTGTGCATCTCCATGTCAAAGATACACGACTGCCGCAAATCCGCATCAATATGATGTAGTGCCATATGGCAACTCGACTTACTTTTCTAGGTCTTTTTTGGTCAATTTTTGGGTGTCTCAAGTCAATTTTTAGGCTTTTGAGTTAGTTTTTAGGAGTTATAGAGTTCAAAAATCTTATTAGTTAGTGTCGATAGGCTCAAAATTAATTTTAGAATAACTAAGCAGTCAGTCTGAGAGAAAATTCGGTCAGTTTCGAAAAAACATTGTTCGATACAAAAGGTTTGGTCAGGGTAGGAAAAGTGTCAATGTTTGAAAAATTATATATCCTCATACTAATGTCACCAAAAGTCCATTTTTTGCTCCGGGAGTACTGCCCCATTGACTCCTACCCACTAACCAGCTAGAGACAACCGTGCTGGCTCTATATAGCACACTAATTTTAGAAGGTATTAAGCTACAGCTGGATGATGAGGGTGTAAAATTAAAGGTTCACAGTTGCCCCCTCATCATAATTGTCTTATCTGTCAGGCAATTCTGATGATAGTGAACCTAAGAGTTGGGATGGTATAAAGAACCAAAGCGATGTTTAGATGGGTATTTGGGTGAAAGATATGGTTGAAAAAGGAAGATGGTAAGAAGAACCATAGGGATGTTTAAGAAATCATTCCTAAACATTTATGGGTGGAAAATGTGGCTGATAAATGGAAGTGAGAAAATGGACCAAAGGGATATCTAGGCTAGTGGCTAGATATTTTTGGGTGAATTGATGGATTTGGAAAAATGTCTATGTGATCATTTCTAGACATTTTATGGGTGAAATTGATGGATTTGGATAAAAGAGATAGAAAAAGAACCACATAGATGCCTAGGTAACTATTTCTGGACATTTATGGATGGAAGAGAATTTTGGACAAGATAATTTGGTGAAAGGAGAGCCTTGACCTATGGCGAGTAAGCTTGAGAGATTTTAACAAGATTTTGGTAAAGGAAGAGCCTCAACCTATGGTGAGTCAGCTCAACAAATTCTGAAAATATTTTGATAACAGGAGAGGCTCAGCTTATGGCGAGTGGGCTAAAGAGATTCTAAAAAGATTTTGATAGGAGGAGAGTTTTGGCTTATAGCGAGTTGGCTTGATAGATTTTGAACATATTCTAGTAAAGGAAGAGCCTGGGTTTATGACAGGTTGGCTCAAGAGATTCTAACAAGATTTTGGAAAAGAGAGAGCTTTGGCCCATAGTGAGTCGGCTCGATAGATTCTGAAAATGTTTTGATAAAAGAAGAGCCTTGGCCTATAGTGAGTCGACTCAAGAGATTCTAATAGGATTTTGGTTGTGTCAAAGAAACATAGGCTTTTGAATATAAGGGGTTGGGCCTTTCGAAAGGCTCAAAGGAACTTTGCTCAGACTAAGGGGAGTCTGGAAGTCACACTTCGTTGATTAGACCTGGAAAGGTATCATTTAGATTTAAAAAGACATTGGTCAGCTTTAGGAGGTATCGGTCAACTTTGAGAAAGTATTGGTCAGCTTTAAGAGATGTCAGTGAGGCTATTGGCCAGTTTATGCATGATGGTGTATGATTGCAAATGATTGCATAGATGTTAGTGCACAAATGATGCATGTTTATATATGCATGTTTCAGAATTCATAAAAAAATTTTTTGACTTTTATGCCATGCATGACTTGTGATGATGCTTGTAATGAATGATTGCATGGATGTATGAGGGTGGATTCATGGATTTGCTTTTCGCAATTTTTCATGTGACTTCTGGATCATGGAGGCCATACATTTGTGAACTAAGAAACATGACAAAGTTGAGGAACTCAGCTTGGGTTGATATGGAATAATTGCCATAGTGGCATTACGAGGAGTTCGAGTGGATCGAGATTTTTCTGAGGGCTTGATTTGAGTTTTAGGATCCAGTGGCTCGTGTTTTCTATTTTGGTACTGCTAAAGAGGAGTTTTGTCCCACCTTTGAGAAGTTCAATGCTATGGCTTAGCCACGACTCAAAGATAACTCTGGTGGTGCTAGAGTTTAAAGTTTGGCATTTTCTAAATTTTTTCAAGAGTTCTTTTTTTTTATACTTGCCTCAAGATGTTGCAGGCCAGATAGTGGTTGGTGAAGGTCAAATGCATTTAACTGTTGTGATTTGAGAAGTTTCATGATCCTAGTGACCAAGGAGATATGACGTGGCAGAGACTCAAGATGATGGGCTTGGTCTTTTGTTTAAGAGTTAGATATAAGTCTGTTGATTAGGATGATGCCAAAGTGGTATATAAAGTAGAGGCATTTTATGGTTAGAGCTATGCTAACAGAGACACTGATGAGTCTTGATTGCCTTGTTCTAGATTTAGAGAGATGGAATGTCTTACCAATTATTCTCAGATGAGAAAAATTTGTCTATTCTTACCCTTTCTGTTGGGGGTGGTTTGTGGGTGTCTGGTTTTAGGTTTTGGGTTATCTTGGAAGTGTGGATGATAGATAATTTTTGGGTGGTGGCCCCTGCTTTTCAGTTTGCACATGTTTTATTGAGACTCGGTCAGACATCAAATAGGATGGTTGCTTACAACTTGCCCTTAGAGGACACATTTTTAGCACTGCCAATGGTAAAGGATTAGATCTCTCATGATTAGGGGCCATAGGTGTCAAGCGGTTTGCTTGTTGCGCCTAGTTTGAATGACTTTCACTAGGAGTGAGGGTCTTGAGGCAGATGAGGCAAACTCAGGATGTGTCCCTAGTTTTTCTTTCTTAGAGTCTATGCAGATCATAGCTCCCATTACTAGAGCTATCAGGTGGTGGTACGCTGAGGAGTTATCATGCTATTTATTTTGGGATTTCACTTAGGACCATAGAGAGGTATGATAAGTGATTGATAAAAGTGGTTTGGCTAGTTGAGTAAGAGTACTAGGCTGCCCTACTGAGGGGAATAAAGGATGATGCAGTTGAGGAATGAGAGACTATATAAGGAGCCATTGGTAGTAAAAAGGTGCAACATAAACAAAGGGAGTGATTCGTTCTTTAAAGGAGACTCAGGGATCTATTAGAAGTACAACATCACAGTAGTGACTCAAACTACGGTGGTAGTGACAAAGGACACTATGACTGCATTGAGACAAGATGACGCTATAGTGGTGGTTCAAATATGGATCGCTATAGTTAAAGCAGAAAGGGATACTGCAGTTTCTAAACTACAGAGGAGGATTTTTAAAAGTAGTTTCAGGACTACTAGTACTTAATGTGGGTCAAATGTAGTACCCTATTCCTTAAGACTAAGTATAGAGTGAGTAGGGTGTCAAACTCTAGGGAATTTAGAGAAATTTTATATTAACCGAGTAAATACTAAGATGTAGGCAAACAAAATCAAAAAAGATGTTGGATTTATTCTAACTAATCTAAAATACTAAAAATTATTTATTACTTTAATTAATAACAACAAACAATGAATATTAGAATTACAACTCAAAATTAATTTTGAACTATAAAAGTTAATAACATATAAGCACAAGCAATGATTGGAGAATATGACCAATAACTCTTAAAAGCAACTCTCATTGTCAATTAAGTGTATTTTAATTTAGAGTTTATAAGCATTCTCATGTCATTATAGAGATAAACTAAAATCATTAAGTTTCATGCCAATTTGTGAACCCTCAAATTTGCACCCTTATAATCCGGCTGCAGCTTGACACCTACTAAGTATAGTGTGCTACACATATGGCAGTCTTGCTAGCCGATTAATGAGCAGGGGTCAAGGGGGTAGTGCCCCTTGCAGGGTGCGAGGTAGCGCCCCATTGAAAAATAAATTTCCTGAATCTTTCACCTCCATTCGACTGCTTTTCAATCACGAACTCATAGAATCAAACCAAGCTTGAATCAAAACTGAAACGGACCAAAAATGGATGAAAAAATAGGAAACGGGTCAAACCAGCCGTCAGCGTGCATTCAGCATGCCACCTCGCTTAGTGGCATACCGGACATGCCGCCCCATAGGTGGCATGAAATCCGTGCCGGCAGTATGGGCAACATGCCCATTGTGCTGCCCATTCGGCCAACATGCTACCGGTGCCGCCTGTGCCGCTGGCACCCTCTTCAATAGCTTTATAAATAGAGCCTCCTTCCAACTCATTTTCAGGGGAATTCTAAGGCAGAAACTCTCCTGCTCTGCTTGTTGTGCTTAAGTTCTGCTTGAAATTTGATACAAAAGCTGCTGTTTCAATTTCTTTTTAATTTACATTCATTATGCTATTTTGCTAACCTTTCACTGTTTAAGGTTCAACTTCAAGGTCCTAAACCCAAAGTGGAGTTTAGATCCGGAGTTAAGCTCACCCCATTCATCTGAAAATCAAGGAAAGCAAAGGTATAATTCCTTTTGTCCATTTTCAAAATTCTAAACTCAGATTTAGAATTCTCTTTAGTTCTAAAAAAAAATGATCTAAAATTTATTAATTTAAGAATTAGAATTAAATTAATAAACAAAACAATATGTTTTTAGAACCTCTCTTTCGCAAGACAGAAGAACTGCATAGGGTTTGATTCCTATTCAATAGGATACGCAGGCTGCCATTCTGAAAAGGCATCAACTCCAAAATCATTTTTAATAATATTTTTCCCTTTTATATTTGTTATTTATTTCCAAATCTATACTTTCATTTCTTTAATTTAGTTGAGAAATGTGTGCTTTCCCTAGTACCCATAAGGGCTAGAGGAAAGATCCTCTTTATTTCAATTGTTTTGATCTTGTAATAATTAAGTAAGATCTATTTTGCTTGTTTGTCTACAATTGTCATTCCATTTCATCATATATATCTATTTCATGCATACCCAAAAATTCCTTTTTAAGAGTTATTTTGCAATTTTAGCCAAACTGAAGAAAATTATATTTTTCTCAATTGTGTAATTACCAAAACCTGATCCCCAAGCCCTCTTTGGTCAATCGTGGATTAGTGCATTTTCCATTGGGATAAATCAAACATTTTGTGGAGTCAATCATTTTGGGTTTTCTTTAATTTTCCCAATTAAAACAATTAAATTAAAGTGGCGACTCACTTTCACAACTTCAAAATCACAAAAATCAATTTTCTGAACTCACAGCGAGTTCCAATTGTGGAGTTTCTCCCGAAGAGCATTTTGATCCCTCAGCAGATCAAACCAATGCTCGGGCGAGGCCTCACACAATTCTTTAACCCTTCAAAGTGGATTGCTTTTCTCCAAGTAGTCCGCTAACCCTTGAGTAATTTCAATTGCATTTCGACTAAAATGCCCCAACTTTCATTGTGAAAAAAATTATGTTATATATGGTGATCAAGCATACATAACACAATGTAAGATTCAATTGAAATTAAATCACTCATGCATATTAAGAATGTAGTTGATAAAATTAATTCATCATTGCAATTCTAATAAGTAGGAATTTAGCCAAAATACATAGTGTCAGAAACTAAATGACAACAAGAGAACATTTCAAGTATCAAGTAACTAATTCTAAGAAAAGGGAGAGGAAACTTTTTGATGAATTCTTCAATGCTCTTTAGGAAATTACTTGATATTGAGTAGCCTTCTTAAATACCTTTCTTGAACTCTTGAAAATGTCTTTGACTTAATACTTTAAAATAAAACTAAAATGACACTAAGTATTTCAAACAAAAACTAAGTGTTCTTCATACAAAATCATAGTTAATTTCAAGTATTTATATACTACTAAGTGTCCTAAGTCATGCCTCTTCCAAAGAGATGTAATTGTGAAAAGGTATGTAAAAGAGGTGCAGTAACTACTCATGACAGTCAGCCTCTGTCATGAATCGTGCCCATTTGTGCTAACTCAGCACCATTTTCCTTTTTCACGAGTCGGCACCATATGGCATGACTCATGACAGGGGTCAACTCTTCTCCCTTTGCTTTAGGTTGCTCTTTTGCTTGCTCCATAGCCCTATCTTAATTCCTTGCACCCAATTCTTCTTAAAGGCATAGTTTTAAACCTATGACAACCTACAAAACTCAAAAAACAAGATCAAACATACCAAATTCTAGAAATAATAAGTAAAAACAACACATGTAACACACAAACTATGTAAATAAAGCCCTAAATATTTATGTTATTTTGCATCACATCAATACTCAAGAGAGGCTTTTCAATACTGTTGTGGTGAACAATTCTAATTCTATTGGTACTTCTACTATTGCAGTAGAAGGAGCCACAGAGACCTGGAGGAGGGGTGTGCCTATTTGAGGAGATTGTGGCAAACTCTGATTTTGATGAGGATATGAGAGATGTGTACCTTAAGAGGTAGAGAAAGACTTGCTAGACCATGACTTCATATATGACATTTTTTTTTAGCTTTTTATTCAAAATACTTGCAGGTTGACAGGACTATATGAACAAGATAAGCTATAGAGGATATTGAAAAGGCTATCCTTTTGTCATGATGATGGGCTTGCATTTTACTAAATTCGATCATCATTAAATGAGGCATCTTTTATGCTTTAATTTCAACCTAAACAGCCCTTTCGGGTTTTCAGTTTTCAACTTAGCGAGCATTATGTTCTTCTTCTTTTTCCTCTTCTTTTTTTATTTTTTCTTTTTGTTTAGGCAAAAGAGTTAAGTGAGTGATGTACTAGGTACAAAGTAAATAAGAATGCGATGCAAATAAAATATTTTGTATTATGATTTGGACCGCACTCTAGTCGAGCTGCCTACGTATCCCTTATATCACTTTTTGTTGGTCATTTCTTTTAGGGAGAATCAGGTCTACATAGTTTTGATTTCATATGCATGAAAAATAGAAATGAAATGCAGATGTCATCTTCGGATGATGTATCATTTCAGCTAATCAGGTTGTTAGGATGGAAGAATTCACTTCCATCCATGTCGGTGAAGATGGTACCTCTGCCGGATAGGATCTTCTTGAGCATATACTATCCAACCTAGTTTAGTTTGAACTTCTTCTTGGATCATGAATAAAGGCTTGGATTTCTCCCAGAACTGGATTTCCTTCCTACAAATCCTTATCTCTCACCTTCCAGTTGAAGTGCTTGGCTAGTCTCCATTGATGACCCTGATTTTGCATAGAGCATCAATTCTCTTTTTATCAATGCCGTTCAGCTAGTCATGATAAATTTCAATCTATTCTACCTTCATTCTCTATAACTTCTCCTTAATAGGCTTTTTGTAGGTTAGGAACTTATCAACTGTGATACTTGGAGCATTCTTATCATGTCTTCGCCTTCTATAAAATAGCTCATGAGCTTTTCTACTACTACCAAACAAATGCAATGTATGTATTTTGGATTTTTTTTATGCCATAATTAATTAATCCTTTTGCCTTTTTCATATTTTTGTTTTTTTTTTTTGTTGTTGTTGTTTCTTTTTTTTTTTTTAAGATATCCCATTTAAAGACAAATTAGAAAAAAAATTAAAGCAAATCAGAAAAAAAAATTAAAGTTTAAAATCAGAAAGTTCAAAATTTTTATTATTGATAAAAGTCCCATCATGAGTACACTAAAGGATAAGCCTAGAAGGCGACATATAGACTCAGAAGGACAAGGCTTGATAAACTCAAATTCAAAGGAAAATTTAATAGAAAATATACTCAAAAGACTCAAACTCAAACTCAGACTCAAGCTTTACGTGACTCAAATATGGACTTAAAAGACTTGGATAGGGGCACAGCAACACTGGCAGTCTTCTCAAAGTGCTAATTATCAGGTGAAGAAGTTAGAAACAAGGAGGACTTTTTTCGAGCTAGGCATACCCCTCAGTGTCATTTACAAGAAAGCTTTAGAGGCTAATATGGTTAAGCCCTTAGACCCACGACCTCCTCCAAAGGCCTTGCCCGAGGGTTATAATACTAATGAGCATTGTGATTATCATAAAAAAAAAGTCCTCCTTTCCCTCTCTTTGGGTGGTAGAATTGGTGGTATTGATAGTGTAGTTAGTTTTCTAGTGATGCCTCAAATTAGAGGACTGATCCTTGATTTGTCCCGAATGGATCAAATCCTTGATCTTGGTGGCAATGGCAATGAGAGCTTTAAAGTTAGGGAGGTATTGAGTTTGCAGATCAGTTTGGTATTGGGGAAAAAGGTTCTTGCCAATGATGTCAATTTGCTCTATTTCAGATGAGCGACTCACCATTTAGGCTACTTTTGCCCTCCACCTTATAAGGAATGTAGTGAAGGATTTTTTTTGACCTTTCTTAGTTATTTCTAAATCCCTTTGAGTGAAATCCACTTCAATATTATAGTGGTATTGTCTAACAAATACATTGCATCATCCTAAGTTTTCTTATGATTCTGGTCGAGATCTAATAACTATAATACCTAAGTTTTCATAGCTCATTTTGATTACTAGTAATGGTAAAAGACTAGATTTTTAGGTGTTAGCCTAGTAAAGGAAATGAAAGGGAATCCGTTAGGAGCATTATGGTTCCATTGGGAATGTTTGCATAATTCATGACTTTACCATGACTAACTATGTTTGATGAATTAAATAGAGTTCTTATGATAACTAGCCTCATGTATAAAAAAGTTAAGGAACATAAATTTAAGAGTTACAGTGAAAGGAAAGAAAGAAATGTTATAAGGAAAATTTCTAAGTTGTTAATGGGCTTATGGACTTGTTAATGGGTCTTAAAGTAGCAAAGGCCCAAACCCAATACAAGAGGCCAGCCCATTAGGCCCAAGAAATATAGGACGCCAAAAGACATGAGCTTAAATGTTTAACCCAAGACAATAAAATATATGTTGTAGAATACTGAGTCATAGGATCTTGACTAATTAGCCACATATATTGATTAAGTCAAAATCAAAAATCAAGTTAAACTCTCACTTTTCCTACATATGGGTCTAGGTTCACTTTGAGCACACCAATGTTTCACGATGATCATCATCTTTGTAGAGAGAATCCTAGCCATCCAACTAGCTATAATCTTATCCATTCATTAAGATCAAATCCTAACCATTAGATGAAGCTTGATGAATCCTTACCATCTAACCTATTACATATATAAGCAAGACTATATTGGGAAATCAACCTTTTTACTTCTCTCCACACCAAAATCCTACACCAAAGAAAGAAATTCTCTCTACCCCACTTGTAACAAAAACCTTAGTAGATTAGAGCTAACTAAGGTGAGAAATTACATTTATCTATTCTTTTTAAACTTTAAGGTTAATTTTAGTGTTTTGGATGCTTGGATATTTCTTCTACACCATAGAGGGAATTTGGCCATGGTAGATAAAAAGGCCCTATTTTCTAATTAAATTTACCTATGGCTATTTTAGATAGAGAAGAGTGGATTAGAAGTGTTAGAATGACTTTTGAGAACATGATTTAAAACTTAGAAATCTTAGAGGCATGAACACAGTCAAAAGAGGAACTTGATGTTCTAACATTGTATAGTGATAATTAAGTGATCATATATGTCGTATGATAGGCTAATCTCACATTTCTTTAACTAATTCAAAGATTTGATGAGGAATTAGAGACTTTCCCCAAAATTGACATGAACGGGACAACTTAGGGTTTATGTGAATAAGAGTAAATTTACTCAAATTAATTGGTAAGAATTAATTGCTTAGGTGTTAATTTGATGAATCTCTAGTCAATTTGAGATTTGAAAGTGAAATTGATAGTTTTCCCCAAATTATAGGGTTTATGGAACAATTTGGGAATTTGGAAATGTAGACTTGGAATCATGAAATAGAATGAGGAATTCAACTTGAAGATGTTTAGATGTAATAATAAAGTATAAGCACATGTATGACATAATTGGTATATCCCTATTGTAAGTAGAAGTAGTAGAACAAGTGAAAAATACAATCAGTAACACCATTAGTTACTAATTAATGTGTCATTGACATGTTATAGGTGTAGAACTTCAAAGCAAGGGCAAGGAAATTGCTCAAGACTAAGAAGGACCTTGAATTAATTAATAGGAGCAACGAAGTTGAGGTAAGTACTTAGTAATATAATGTAATCAAGCCTTTTTCCTTGCAACCATTATTGAATTATCATTTCTTAATGTATACCTAAAATGACATTTGATATGTTTATATGGTTGCTTACTGGTTGATAAACGCCTTGAGAACCCACATCTTCCTTGTGTGATGTAGACCGTGATGGACCTTTTGCTTAGGTTCCATGTTTGTTCAATGATAAGAATGATTGATATATCAATATACTTTCTAATGAATTCACATTGTGGACCTTGAATATGTCTTTTATGAATATCCATAACTAAGCAAAAATCCTCTCTGATGTGAGGAAAGACATCAGACCATATGCACTTGGTATAAGCCCGTGGGTACGGTGAGAGAACCTGACCTCTATTAAGGGGAAATGCCTAACCGTAAGGCTCGATTAGTCTTACTTAATGTGATATATGTGAATGAGCAAGGCTTATGCCACCACTCTTTAACATTTATATGTGTGAAGCTTTTCGCTTCTAAAACATCATTATTTCTGCTAAAATGCATTCAAGAATTCAAAATGACCAATTTTGATTAACATCACCCCTGCTATCTAGAGAAAATCCAAGCGATGATTTATTTACATTGCTTTTATGTTAAATTATATTATCATGTACTCACTAAGCTAGTCTCATCTCATAATTGTTTATGATTTTCCAAGTTAAGGTGTTATTTTGTCTTGTTGTGCCATTTTGATGATAAATAATCTAGAGCTCCATCGTACCTTAAGGCATAGTGTTAAAGTATGTTATTTTGAAGAATATCATAAACACTTAATAATACTTGTTATGTGTATGCAATTGTACTAGTAAGTAAGAATGTGTGGATAACATTAGTTGTTACTTATGAATGATGTTCCAATCATGATTATGAGATGGCACTAGAATACTATGGTTATGAATAAATGATTGAAGTAATAATGAGAAATGGTAGAGAATGTATATAGTTCTGATCTTAAAAAGGATTGCAAAATGAGATGTATATAAGGTGTTAATAAGATTAATGGTGTTCTACGGGTTTAGGTGACCTTAAGTCTCCCTGAACTCTAAGACAGTCATGGTCCAGAAATTGGGTCATGATAGAGTTGGAATCAAAGCTAAAGGTTTAAGTCCTATTTAGACTTAATAGCTATATGAACTATACGTTAAACCATGGAGCATAGGAATCCTTATTGTTGTCTATTTATGTTGTTAAATTAGATATGCATTAATGATATGTATTAAGTTATTCTCTCATATTTGTGATCTATTTATGCATTATAGTGTTATGGTATTATTGTAGTGTTGTGTTATATTGCTTGACTATGGATGTAGATACCACAAATTTATAATCCTGTGAGAGAAAGGGAAGTATTGGATGCTGCTTCAGTTGCTCCGCCTGAGCTTGAGGAGACAGACTTGGAAGAGGATCTTGATCCAGTTTGGGTAATAAGGATGATAGCATAGTATGAGGAGGCAATGAGGGAACTTCATGTGTTGAGGGAAGAAGTACGAAACTTGAAAAGAATAATGAAAAATATGAAATAGGAGTTAGCTCAAGTTAAACATATGTACCAAAATCTAAAAGCAGAGCCACTCCCACCTCTCCATGATGTTATGCCAGGATTTCTCAAACATCTGTGTATAGTCCGCAGACTAGATTATTTGGAAGAAGGATGCTCTATTAGAAGGTGTATGTTATCCTCTTCACTATCTGCAAGCAGACCTAAGAAAGGTTGCCCACTCAATGTTACTGTCTATCCTTTGTTTTTCTAGAAGCTAGGCTTTTGAAGACTATAAGTCTGATGTAGTGATGCATGACAGAGTTATTTTGTATTTAAAACCAAACTCGGTATTTTACCAAAAGTAATCCACTTTATCTTTTATTTGAAAAAGATTTTAAGTTCCCAGTGGAGTCGCCAACTGTGAGGTCTCGCCCGAGCAGTGGTCCTATCCGCTGAGGAATTGAAATGCTCTTCGGGAGAAACTCCACAATTGGAATTCACTGTGAGTTCAGAAAATTGATTTATGTAATTTGGAAGTTGTGAGAGTGAGTCGCCACTTCAATTTATTTATTTTGATTGGAAAAAATAAAGAAAACCCAAATTTATTGACTACAAAAATATTTTGATTTTTGTCCCAATGGAAAAGCACTAATCCATGAGTGACCAAAGAGGGCTCGGGATCAGGTTTTGGTAATTATACAATTTGAGAAAATATAATGTTCTTTAGTTTGGCAAAAGTTTGCAAAATAACTCTTAAAAAAGGAATTTTCATGTATGTATGAATAGGAATTTAATGATGCATGAAATAGATATATATGATAAAATGAAATGAAATGGCAATGAATAAGTAAAAGAATAAATCCTACTTAATTATTACAAAGCCAAAACAATTAAAATAAAGAGGATCTTTCCTCTAGCCCTTATAGGTACTAGGGAAAGCACACATTCCTCAACTAAAGTAACATAGAATCAGAAATAAAAGATTAAAGCAAATAAATCAAAGTAAAAGGAAAAAAATGTTAATAAAAAGATTTTGGAATTGATGCCTTTCAGAATGGCAGCCTGCGTATCCTATTGAATAGGAATCAAACCCCACACAGTTCTTTCTTCTTACGAAGGAGGGGTTCTGAAAAAAGTGTTAGTTTGTTTATTAATTTAATTCTGATTCTTAAACTAATAAATTTTAGATCTTTTCTATTTTAGACCTAAATATAATTCTAGATCCGATTTTAGAATTTTGAGAATGGAAAAGGGGATTATACCTTTGCTTTTCTTGATTTTCGGACAAATGGAACAAGCCTTGCTCTGGATCTCAACTCCACCTTGAATTCAAAAGACTTAGAATATGAATCTAAAAGCAACAAGTATATCAATATCAGAGCAAATTTTTGCCTTGGAATGTGTGTCAAATAAACTTGAATGAGGCCCTATTTATAGAGCTGCTGAGGGGGGCGCCGGCAGTACGGACAGCAGCATCAGCATGTCGCCGACGGCATGGGCGACACCAGCGACATGCCGGGTGTTTGGTGGCATGTTGAGCATGCCACCTTACTACTAGCATGAATTTCGTGCCACCAATGAGGCGGCACAGTAGGTGTGTTGCCCAGACAGCGGCACTAGAGCGACGATGCACCTTTTGTGCACTGGCCGGCTAGATCGACCTATTTCCTACTTTTTCATCCGTTTTGGGTCCATTTCAGTTTCGATTCGAGCTTGGTTAGATCTTGTGGGTTCATAACTGAAAGATGGTCGACTGGAGGTGTAATTTTGAGGGTTCACAGCTGCCCCCCTTATCTGATTTGGCCAGACAGAGGCCAAATCTGATAAGTGTGAATCGAAAGGCTTAGGACATCGTTCTGAGCATTTTGAATGTCCCTTTCGGTATTGTGAGTTGTACAAGAGCTTCATGTCTGATTTTTGGCTATTCTGACTCTGTTTGGACTGTTTTTCAATTTTTAAGCTATATTTGAATTTTTAATTTTTTTGTAATTCCAGGAGATTCTGAACTTTGATCGAGACCTTATCTATTTTGGAGATGGATAAAAATCATACGAATCCATTGCTTCAGACGGAACTAGATTCTAATTTAAAATGAGCTTATTATGGCAAAACCACGTAAATTGGACTTGCGAATCAAAAAAAGTTAAAAGATGTTATGAGGGGGGGCCCACCTCTACTCCTATATATACCTTCATTCCTTCACATTCTTCATAAACTCATTTTTCACTCTCTCTCTTCTCTATCTCTCTAGCTTTCATTTCTCTCTCTAAATATCTTTTCTTTCTCTATCTTTTTTACTCTCTCAATATGGAAGCCTTCAATCAGCTAGTAATGGGTGCTCAGAACCCGGAGACATTGCTAAAGGAGCCAGATCGCCATGTGGGCTACACTGGATCTCTTTAGGTATGTTTTCCTTTCCCTGCATAGTCAGTAAGAATTCTGATAATTATCAATAATTTTTTTTTACAAAAATTATAGAGAGTACAATTAAGGCTTAGGGGAGGCCGTAGTGTCATGGAGCTGGTCTGCCTTTATATGAGTAATTAGGAGGCTATCCGTCTATGCCTTAAGCCATCTAGCTTGCTCGGGTGGCTGGAGTTGGACATCAAGCAACTGGTTAATACCATTGTGGTCCGGGCACTAGCAGAGCACTGGTGGGATACTACAAACACATTCCACCTTTCCTATGGTGAGATGATAGTCACTCTCCTCGAGTGGTGCATGCTTACTAGTATGCATTTCAGATCTCGTCCTCTCGAGTTTTGTTCTTCATGGATCGAGCGCTCTTCTGTAGAGATGACTGCTCTGATTGGAGCTGATCCCCCTCGTGGGAACCTTAATGTCCCACATTCCTGACTTCATCAGGCCTTGATGACTATGGGCCAAACTCCAGGTCAATATGATATTGATCAGGGTGCTAGACTTTGCACCTTGATTATCTTGAGCTGTACCTTTCTGCATAACAATAAGGATAGCATTAATTTGAATGTCCTATGATCATTGGAGAATCTGGATGAGATCGGCGAGTTTGACTAGGGAGGTGCAGCCCTTTGTGCTATGTACCAGAAGTTGTGTAGCATTTCCCGTGGCACATTTTGTGGCCATAATGGTACCTCCATTATGCTCAAGGTGAGTATTATACTCTGTTATTCTGTTATCTGATCTCTACTTAGTTACTGACAAAATTTTATTTCTTGTAGTACTGGGCTTATGAGCACTTTCCGATGCTAGCTCCACCACTGAGAGAGCCTACTGCTATTGACCCTCCCTACGGACATCTTTGGAGGGCGTCTAACAAAAATTCCTTCATGGCACTATCATTTGATAATTGCAGACAGATCTTTGCTACTTTGACCGTAGACCAGGTATTCCTTTGTTGATCTTAACTTGAATCTTACTGTTTATCTTCTACTGCTTATATTGCAATCTATTTGCAGGTGAGATGGATGCCATTTACCAAGTTCATAGAGTGGATTCCTGACCGAATCAGGCCTAGCATGGACTTGTCTTCTTATCGACTTTTGCTCCATTGTGAGTCTTTGAGGATGTTCTACTTAGGAGAGAGGGTGAGGGCACAAGTTACAAGAGAAAGAGTTGTGCCACAATCTCCTCCGGCAAACATGAGGTATGGGCTGGCTATCCTGGGAGAGGATGGTTGGGCTGTTAAGTTTTCTGTCTGGATTACCTGTTGCCTGACATGGACTATGATGAGTTTTGTGAGGCATCCTTGATACGGGGCTCACCTCCCTTTGATAGATTACGGGGACCGTCACATTGGGGATCTAGATCAGCGACTTCCCGAGGGCCTCCCTCCAGAGCTGGGAGTTTCATCTCTCCACAGGCCAGCAGTACCATTATGGTTGGCAGCATGGATCCTAGGGTTGGACCTTCAGATGTTATGGCTGGTCTTTCAGGTTTTACAGCCAATCCTTTTGGGATTAGTCCTTCAGGGGCTAGTGGCTCAGCTCTAGCCCCAGCTCCAGATGCTTTAGTGGGAGGTCCGACTGATCCGGTTCCCTTGCCTACTGGTCTTATCTGCTTGCTAGCTCATCTTGATTATGTTTCTTGTGACTGCCGATCACGACGTTACCATCTTCCTAAAGATCGATCGGCCTTCTTCTCTACTATTCCTGAGACTATTACAGAGGTAAAATTTTTTTTTACATAACTACTACTTTTAGCCTTTTGTCTACCTTGTAGTGATTCTCATATATTTTCTTTCTTCTCCAGGTTCCTATGGAGTTCTTTCGCTATCACTACAATCTCTTGGGCCGATATGCATTTGCTATGAGCTCCTTTATGCATGATAGGGATTTGTCGGAGGAGAGTCATGACAATGAGATGTCTAGGCGAGGATGCCATAGACCTAGGTATGGTTGTTAGCTACCTATTTTATTAGCTTATGCTTTTCCTATGTATATGTACTGAGGATAATGCACTCTTTTGGATGTATGCATGATATTTTGGATATATTCATTATTTATGTTTATGTGACATCTTGGATGTATGATATGTATGACTTATGCATATTTTGAATGAAATGGGTGCATGGTATGGATGCAGATATTTGACCGAATAGGATTCTATTGGGCTATTCCTTACATTTTTCTCTCATTTCTGCTACAATTTTGAGAAAAATGAATTATTTTTAAGCCTGAAATTTTGAGAAATCGCAGTAAAAACTGTTGGAGGACAAATGGCACAAGGAGGCATAGGATGGTAGGGTAGCATGACCTGCGTGCCGCCGATCCGGGCATCATCCCGAGTGGCATGATCAGCGTGCCACCGATAGCAGATCAGGCAAGCAAAATTTTTCCTATTTAAGTAGACTTCGTCCATTTCCCAATCCGCACCATCGGTTTTTGAGCCTCTAAAAGTCATTTTCAATCATATTTTTGCTTTCCATCAATTTTGTTATTTTTTATTCCTCACAATGGAGCCCTATTTTAGCCATGCAATGTTCTTATGGCGCAAGAACCTTACCAAAGTGGAGAGAATTAACCTGGGAAAGTATGGGGTAAGCGCTATGCCCACCTTAAGAGGCATAAAAATTGATTAGGAATTTCTGCGCGCATGCATGCGCTTTTAGGATCCAACTGCCCATGTCTTCAGATTTGGGGCATCTATGGAGGAGATGTATCCTACATTTGAGGAGTTTTCTGTGTTGCTTGGATCAGATCCAGAAGCTATACTGGTTACTCCTGTTGAGAAAGTAGGATATTTCAACTCTTTCAAGGGACTTTTTAACTTGAGTACAGAGGCTGCTAGTCCCATGGTAATGGATGATTGGGTAGATCTGACTGCTGTGATAACAGAATTCCATGATCCTAAGGATTTTGAGGATGATGGGTGGTTTCATTTGAGGATGCAGGCTCGTGAACCCTTAATTTTACACCCTCAGCATCCAACTGCAGCCTTAGCACTTGCTAAATTTAACTCATTGCACGGAGCTATTATGGTGGTCTCGCTAACCGGTTAGCAGGCATGGGTTCGAGGGCAGCGCCCCCTAAAGAAAATTTTTTAGACTTCATTCACATCGCCACCAGGCATCCAAATTTCTCAAACTCCATACCAACAACTAATCTCTAAAAAAAAATAAAATAAAAGAACAACCTCGGGAAGCGTGTCATGCCACGTGGTGTGCCGCACGAGAGCCATGCGGCACCGCGTCAGGTCTACGGGGTACCGCACTGCCCCTTTGCAGCACGCCATAAGGGCCTGACGCGGTGCCGCACAGGCTTGGTGCGGCACCGCGCCAAGACAAGCCCCATTCTGCTCCAGTGGGCCCCACATGCGTAAAATGACCTTTTTACCCCTCTTTGTCCAATTATCAATCATTTTCTGACCCTATCCCCATGGTCTTTTCACATTTCCATTACCTATACTACCCTTCACCTATTTGCCTATAAATAGGCTCCCATTCTCTCATTTTTAAGACACATCCTTGGAATTTGAGTAGATGGCTATCCTCAAATTCCTCTCTTCTTCTCCCTCCAATCACTCTCTAATTAATTAATTAATCTTTTTAATTAATTAATTATCTCACCCTAACCAAGTTAATTAATCTTTTTAATTAACTAAAATTCTTTTTTAAAATTAAAATTAATTAATTAATTAATCTTTTTAATTAATTAATTAATCACTTTTTTCAAAATTCAAATTAATCATTTTTCTTAATCCACTTTTCATCCAAATTAATTAATTAATCCTTTTAATTAATTAATCAACTTTTTTTCCAAAATCAAAATAATCCTTTTTCTCAATCCACCTTTTCATCCAAATTAATTAATTAATCATTTTAATTAATTAATTAATCTTCCAATCCATCCAATCACCCGGTCTCGATAAAACAGAACTTCGGTCCGGTAAAACCCTTCGCCAACCAAAAGTCAAGGTATCAGCCTTTTTCCTCACTTTCAACACATTCAAACCAAAATCAATCTGATCAACTCCTAAACCCCTTCACTTAACCGTGGAACGAACTACATGGGTTTTGATCCCCATTCAATGGGGTACATAGGCATGTTTGGAATCTAAATCCAAACCTCAAATCCAAATCCCAATCAATCTCTTTTCCCTCTTTTTTTCTTTTTTTTTAATTAATTTGTAAATATTTTTTTTCACCATACATTCATGTTTTGCTATATTCATGCATATTACTATTATCATTTTATAAATGTCATTCATGAAATCTAATTTTCAAGTCAAATTAAACTTAAGAGCCAAATTTTGATTATTTAAAACTAAAAACCTACTCCCCGAGCTCAACCTGGTTCGAGGCTAGTGATTTTATCCATGGGCAAATTAATTAAAAATTAATGAATTGGAGTCAAATGGGTTTTCCTTTAATTTTCCCATTTAAAAATAAATTAGGGTGGCAACTCCCAAAAATCATTTTTCAAAATAACCAAATCTGAACCCGAGGGTTCCATCGTGAGTCTAAACCTGAATGAGCATCCCGGTTCCCTCTAGCGGACCGGGCCGGTGCTCGGGCGAGGCCTCATAGGGCTCTATCCTTCTATCTGACTGCCGGATATATTTTTGTGAGCCCTACTGGTTGGGGGGATGCTAAAGTCACTGAACTGATTCCACAAATGGAGGAAAGGAGATCTATAGTGGCTATAGTGCTGGCTGAGACCATCATGAGTTTGGACAGGTCTTGCACTTCTGATGGGCCATGGTCAATCAGTCGTATTATTCTTCAGGTTGAATTCTGGCTTTTGAATTTCACTTCAACTGCTTTTTGTGTTTTCTTATGCTTATCTTTTTGCACTTTTTTAGATTTGGCTGAGAGATCATCTCTGGATAGTGGGACCTCCCACCAAAGTGGATTATTTTGCTTCCTGGTATAGAACTTGGACCATTGTAATTTAATAGAATTTAGAGAAAGAGTGGACAAAATGGTTGATGGAGCTGGATTCTGATGACCTGCTATGGAGGTGTGAATGGTATAAGATCAAAAGTTTCATAAACATGAGCTTTGGCTACAAGATGGTCTACCTGCTGGGGTTGAGGATGTTGACATTTTACCAAACTACTAGGGTTATGTGCCAAATGGGACATAGTTAGGGCGTGCCCCTAGGTGGTGCTCTGTTTGAATCTGTTCTGATTACTGAGACTGTTGCTCGAGCTATCAGAAATGGATGGGTATGGGGTTTTCATGTTGTTCGTCCTGCTGACCAAGGCGGTGTTCAGAGAAGGCTAGAAGGGCTGCTATACTTAAGGAGATAGAGCAAGAATCATGATTGTTGTTTCAGCTTAGGACAAATTTTGATTATGTCTTTATTTTCTTTTGATGTTCCAAAAATTAAATGAGACAAGTAAGACATCTTTTTTTTTTTTATCTCTTTTGTTGCTCTAACTTTTGCCTAAGTTGCCCTTTTGGATTTTCAACTTAGCGAGCTTATTTTCATTTTTTCCTATATGTATTTTTGTGACACAATTAAGAGCCGAATGAATGTGAAATGAAAATTTTGTTGATGAATTGGACCAAACCCACAAGGGCTGCCTATGTATCTCCTTACAATGATTCATGATTTTTATTCTTTTTCCTCTTTATGGAGAACTAGGTCCACATAGTTCTGACTTTGAGGAAAAATGTGAATGTTGAGCATGATTTCACAATGATTGCAAATGTTATGCATGAATTACAAGGATGCTTATGCAAAGTATCTCTTGAGTTGATCCAGATTGCATAGGCTAGCAAATTCTATGCTATCCAAGTCCGTCAAGATTGTTGCTCCACCAGATAAGATCTTTTTGATCACAAACAAACCACTCCAATTAGGTCTGAATTTTCCCCTTGGATCATGAACAGGTGCCTTTATTTCTTTCAAGACAAGGTGACCCTCTTGTAATCCTCTATCCCTGACTCTCTTATTGAAGTGCCTAGCCAGTTTTTATTGATAACCTTGCATCTGATATAAGGCATTCATTCTCTTTTCATCGATGGCCAGAAGTTGGTTATGGTAGCCTTTCGCCCATTCCACTTCGTCCAATTGACTCTCCCTTATAATGCGAGCTGACTTGACTTCTACCTTGATTAGCAGGACGGCTTCCATCTCGTGCACCAAAGAGTAAGGTGTAGTACCGGTTGGAGTGTGTACTGTTGTTTTGTATCCCCATAAGGCATATGGCAAATGTAGGTGCCAATCTTTATGGTTGTCAGCCATCTTTTGCAGCATATTCTTAAGAGTCTTATTTGCGGCTTTAACTGCGCCATTTGTTTGAGGTTTGTACGGAGAAGATTTGTGGTGTTGAATTTTCTGCTTCTTTAATAGCTGAGTAACCTCCTTTTGGAAGTGAGATCCATTATCAGTGATGATCTCAAAAGGGACCCTATACCTACAAAGGATGTTGGTACGAATAAACTAGGCTACTCATTTGGAATCCAATATCTGGTAAGGTGCAGCTTCAACCCATTTGGAGAAATAACCAATAGCCACCAGAATGAATTCATGCTTGCCAGAAAACTTCAGGCTTATCTTGCCAATGATGTCCAAGCCCCAAGTTGCAAATGGCCAAGGTGTGGTGATAGGAGATAGAGGTACAGGAGGTTTCTTCTGAAGTTTGGCGTAGATCTGACACTTATGGCACTTCTGAACATATCTTGCGCAATCTTGATTCATAGTAAGCTAGAAGTAACCCTGATTCATGATCTTACGGGCTAGAGCAATTTCGTTCATGTGTGGACCTTTGTTACCACCATGCATCCATTCCATGATCTGTTGGGCTTTTGTTTCAGTGACACATCTCAAATGGATGTTATACCAAACCCGTTTATAGAGTACTTCCCTATTTGGAATGAAACCCTTAGACAACTGTCTTAAAGTCCTCTTTTCTATTTTAAAGGCCCCTTTAGGATAGAGTCCATTCTTGATGTAATTGAAGATATCCCAAAACCATAGTTTGCTATCAACCACTTAAATATTCAAACAATGAGTTACGCAACCTAGCTCATGCTTAACTTCAATTGTAACAGGTTTGATTATGAAGCCGTCGCTTATATCAAGCATTGAGGCGAGTATTGCCAAAGCATCAGCAAATCTGTTCTTTGTCCTTGGAAGATAATGGAAAGACAATTCATAGAAATTAGCTGCTAGTTCATTTAGGCATTTATGGTAAAGAACCAAATACTCTTCTCTGATCTTCCACTTCCCCAAGGCTTGCGAAACTATCATATTTGAATCCCTATGAATTTCAAGGCATTTGATTCTGAGCCTTATTGCTGCCTCAAGACCGCATATGCATGCCTCATACTCTACTTCATTATTTGTTACCTTGAAGTTTAGTTTGATGGCTATGGGTAGGTTTTCCCTACTCGGTGTAATGAACACAATGCCAGCACCATACCCTTTGTTGTTAGATGCCCCATCAAAGTAGAGCTTCCAAATTTCAGTGTCAATTGTCAGGATATCTTCATCAGGAAATTCAGGCTCGACCCAATGATCATCTATCGGAGCTACAGCTAACTGATCAGCCATTATGCTACCCTTAACTGCTTTCCATTGTAGATATTTCATATCATATGCAGCTAATGCAGCCATCCACCTTGTCATCTTACTATTAGGAATTGACTTCTCTATAAGGAATTTCAAAGGGCTCTTATCAGCAAGAACATGAGTTGTAAAAGAGCAGAGGTAGTGTTGTAGCTTGTGGCAGACCCATACCAAAGCAAGACATAGCTTTTCTATAAAACTGTACTTGAGCTCATACGATAACATCCTTTTGCTCAAGTAATAGATGGCATTTTCCTTGCTGGAGTCAGGAGCATTTTGGGCAAGCATTGCCCCTATTACTTCATTTGTTACTAATAGATAAAGTAACAAAGGCTTTCCAAACCTTGATGGCTATAGTACCAATGGGTTAAGTAAGTATTGCTTGATAGTCAAAAGCTTTCTAACAGTCATCATTCCATTGCTTGGAGACTCCCTTTCTGAGCAGCTTGAAGATGGGCCCACATACATCAGCCAACTGATTAATGAATCAACTAATGTATTATAGCCGTCCAAAGAAACCTCTGATCTCCTTTTCTGTTTTTAGAGGTGGCATTTCCAGAATTGCCTTTGATTTAGCAGAGTCCACTTCTATACCCTTTTTGCTGATCATGTGGCCTAAGAATACTTTAGATGAGGCTCTGAAGACACATTTGGCAAGATTGAGCTTGAGATTGTACTGGCGAAGTCTAAGGAAGAATCACCTTAGTGCCTCTGAATGTTCTTCAGCAGTGGTGCCTTTTATTACCATGTCATCCACATAAACCTCAATCTCTTTATTCATCATGTCAAGGAAAATGGTAGCTGCCATCCTCTGGTATATTGCCCTGGCATTTTTAAGACCAAATGGCATAACCTGATAGTAATAGGTGCCCCATTCAGTAATAAATGTTGTCTTCTCTTTGTCAGGAGGATGAACCATTATCTGATTATACCCTGTAGCCAGG
Organism: Reutealis trisperma; assembly: GCA_947687605.1. Lineage (NCBI taxonomy): Eukaryota > Viridiplantae > Streptophyta > Magnoliopsida > Malpighiales > Euphorbiaceae > Reutealis > Reutealis trisperma. Next base: position 64,320 of record CANTUT010000488.1, read on the forward strand.
TCGGTTAAGGAAACCAATTCAGAACCTGCCATGCGGTCTACCAATATATCAATATGAGGCAAGGGAAAATCATCCTTAGGACAGGCTTTATTGAGATCCCTGTAATCCACACACATTCTAACTTTATGATCTTTCTTGGGAATCGACACAATGTTAGCAAGCTAGGATGGATAGTTGATGGGCTCAATGAAGTTGTGGTCCAGTAGCTTGGTAATTTCTTCTTTAATTGGTATAGACCATTCCGTCTTGAGTCTTCTCAATTTCTGTTTGACAGGCTTAGCACCTGGGTAAACTGGGATTTTATAAACTGCTATGCTTGGATCCAACCTTGTCATGTCTTTCGATTGACATGCAAAACAGTCTTAAAATTCTCTGATCATCTTTTCAATATGATCCCTCTTTATGCATGCAGATGCAATGAATGTAATTTTTGGTATGTCATGAGTGTTAGCATTAATGGGCTCTTTAATTGTGTCATCTTTTATTTCATTTTTACTTGATATCTCATTTAAGTCAGATTTAAAAGTTGGAACATCAAACAAAAATGGAGACACAGAGTCGTAAGAGGATAGAGTAGACTTTTTATTGAATTCAAATGGGGATATGTCCCAATTTACATCAAACTAAAAAGTTAGACCCTTAAGGTCAGTTACATAATTATCAACAGAAGAAATAGAAGAGACAGACTCAGATTCAGAAGGCGAGTCTATCTCAGACTAAGACTCTGATTCAGATTGGGACTTTGGTACAGATTTTGGTTCAGAAGGATAAAAGGGGCTCTCCTCAAAGGACCAATTTTGCAGCTCAGTTTCGGTGGGCTGAATTAAGGTGGAAGGGTCAGTTTTCTCCTCCTCAACAGTGAGCATGAACACTTCATCAAAAAGACTAACCTTCATGTTCTCTTCCCAATCTTGACTAAGCATGTAGATTGGTTCACAGTCTTCTATCTCGAGCCTGACATTAGAAAAGATTTCAAACCCGGGGATCAGTTTTTCGGTAATGGGGCAAACCCAAGGCTCAGGAAAGTTACAGTAAGGAACTGTGTCGCCTTCCTTTACAAAATAGCCATTTAAAGTTTTGAATTAAGAGCGCATAGGCCAATCATAAATCTCACCTCTTCTAAGGGCAGCTATTCTGTCTTTAACCCGATTTTCCATTTCTGCAAGATCTTCATTAGTGGGCTCATACCCTAGCCCAAATGGTGGCATTGTGACTACATAGTCCAAGAAATACTTCAAGCCCTGTTGGCTTCTTCCCAAACCTAAACCAAGAAAGTAATTCATTTTTTAGAGCATGTTAGCAACAACAATATTCTCGAAGGGGTCAAAATCAAATGGAACGAATTCTTTACCCTCAATGTATTGAATGAAGGAGAAACTAGAGAAAGGATAAGTGGATAGCTCAGGCTAAATCTCAAGAATGGGAATAGAGCTTAGGATGTCTGGTCTTCCATGCATGTCCCCTTTAATAGTCACGACCCCATTTCTGAAAAGGAACTTGACTTGCTAGTGTAAGGAGGAAGGGATAGCCTTTGCTTGATGGATCCAGGGCTTTCCAAGTAATAAATTAAAACATGAAAGTACATTAATTACTTGAAAAGGTATGGAGAAAGATGTTGGCCCAATGGTCACATCAATGATAGCCACCCCGAGGACTTCTCTCTTAGTATTGTCATACGCCCCTTACTATCTGATATGAAAGCGTAAAATTAGTAACTTCCAGTCCCAAGCAGCTTGCTACCTTCATAGGGTATACATTTAAGGCTGAACCATTATCAATAAAAACCATTGGCATAGTCTTTCCCTGAGTTACCACTATAATGTAAAGGGCATTATTGTGGCTAGAGTCTCCTTCTGGAATGTCAGTTTCTCCAAAAGTGATGGACACCCCTTTAGCAGTAGAGGTAATAGAAGCAACAAGGTTTTCAGGTGTGATATTAATTGGAGCTTGGCACTAATTCAATGCCTTGTAAAGAGCTTAGCGATGAGGATATGAGGACTAGATCAAACTCCAAATTGAGATGTTGGATCATGTTTTCTTGAGTTGTTTGAGAATGGGATCTTCATATGGTTCAAGAATCCCTTTCAATTTGTTGGCAAGTGTAGGAATGGGCTGGATAGGTTGAGTGTTTGGGCTTGGTTGGCTCTGGATGACTCTGCCACTTTTGGTGATGGCATTAATTTCCTGAACTAGGTTAGTAAGGTCTAGGACATAGCAAAAATCGAGATTTGACTCAATCAACGAGACAGGGTCAACTCTCTCATGATTATTTATGGTATTGACTGTGTGGTTGGATAAAGGGTTGGTATTGATATTGGGTCGAGCTTTTGGTGGTATTAGGTCATTGGAATCAATAAGGTCCTAAATTCTGTGTCTAAAGGCCTCGCATGCATCTGTTTTGTGCCCAGCTCCTTAATGATAATCACACCTCTCGTTTGGGTTAATGATAATCACACCTCGTTTGGGTTGTAATTTTTTAGCAGTGGATTGGGGACCGATTTTGGCTCAAGAGATTTCACCATGTTTCCCTCAAGCAGCTTCTTTAGGATAATACTCATAGGCACACCCCCTATATCAGAAAACTGCCTCCTTTCAATCCTGATAGGCTTCTTGATAGTCAGAGCATTAATTTCCCCCCCTTTCTGATTCGTTAAGGAAGTCACATTACCCTAATGAGTTGGCTTTTTATACCTTGACCCTAATACGGACTCTTCTTTAATCTGACCATTCTGAATCAAGTCTTCAATTTTTGAAGTAGTAGCAATAAGGGCTTTAAAGGAAGGCAAGTATTGAGTCTGTAGCCTTTCTTGGTAAACTGGCAAAAGATTCTTGACAATTATGTCAATTTGTTCTTTTTCAGGAGGCCGATTTACCATCTAAGAAGCCTTTTTCCTCCACCTCGTAAAGAACAAAGAGAAGGATTCCTTTGCATACGCTTGGTGGTCTCGAGGTCTCTTCTTGTTACATCAACCTCGATGTTGTAATGATACTGTTGGATAAAGATATTGCAGATGTCATCCTAGGTCCATTTTTTAGCGACATCCAAGTCTGCAAACCATTTCACAGCTATACCAATTAGTGACTGTTGAAATAATTGGGCTAGTAACTCGTTATCCACACCCAATGGATGCATGGCTCCCACATATACTTTGAGGTGGGTCTTGGGGCAGGTAGTCCTATCAAACTTGTCAAACTCAGGCATCCTGAATTGGGGAGGAACTCTTGCATTAGGGAACAAGCTTAAGGACCCCATATCAACCATATCCTCTTTTTTTTTCATACCCAACAACATATTCTCCATGCATTCCATTTTTTCCATGCAGGCCTTTATTTTAGGATTAACTTCCTTCCCTTGGAAAGGTTCTGCGGGTTGGGAAGTGAAAGCAGAGGTGAGATTTGTTAGTGAGTTGTTTTTTAGGAACTCAGGTGACGGGATAGGCAATGATGGAATTATGTTAGTGTTTATAGGTTCTTTGTCTCTGGATTTAACTCTGGAAGTGGATCCATAGACAGGATAAAAGGCAGGTTTTGAGTCAGCTTTGAATGATTTTAGGTCAGTTGGGTTTTGAGTCAGGGAGGTCTGTTCCAACATGGTACGGACATCCTCCATGATAGCCCTCCTTTGGGCCTTTAGCATATCTTGGAAAAGGGCCTCTTGCCTCTTCATCATGGTCTCCTAGTGTTCAAAAAGCTTAGCAAGAAGCTCATCAAAGATTTCATCAACTCTAGTGGTAGTGGTCTTATCTCCGGTAACAGACATCTTGTCAACCTTTGGATAGAGAGATAAAGATGGGTTAGTTTCTAGCTTAGGTATGGAACAAAGATCATGGAATATATCAGCTTTTGATGGGGACCATAAGTTAACATGGGTTTATGATTGGGACTAGCAGTGTTTGAGTGAGATTAAAACTCTCCAAATTTGTAGGGTTTATGCATGCATGCATGTCTGCATGAATGAAAAGGTTTCATGATAATGATATACCAAGTTTAGTATTATGGTACATAAAATCCTAAAGGAAGGTTCTATGAGTCATTACATGAAAGGGTTAGGGTGGTCTAAAGGGAACCCATCACACTAGAGATGTGATATACCTAACCACATATGAGACAAGGAGCCTCGCGTGGGTCCAATGGTACGTGCATACTCATTACACCTCTAAAAGGATTAGAGGATACATCGTGGGCTAGATGATTTCACTATCGGCAAGCAGACCTAAGGAAGGTTGCCCACTCGATGTTACTTTCTATCCTTTATTTTCCTAGAATCTAGGCTTTTGTGGACTAAGAGTCCGATGTAGTGATGTATGACAGAGTTATTTTGTATTTAAAGCCAAACTCGGTATTTTACCAAAAGTAATCCACTTTATCTTTTATTTGAAAAAGATTTTAAGTCCCCAGTGGAGTCGCCAACTGTAAGGTCTCACTCGAGCATCGGTCCAATCTGCCGAGGAATTGAAATGCTCTTCGAGAGAAACTCCACGATTGGAACTCGCTGTGAGTTTAGAAAATTGATTTATGTAATTTGGAAGTTGTGAAAGTGAGTCACTACTTCAATTTATTTATTTTGATTGGGAAAATTAAAGAAAACCCAAATTGATTCACTCTAAAAATATTTTGATTTTTGTCCCAATTGAAAAGCACTCATCCACGAGTGACCAAAGAGGACTCGGGGATCAGGTTTTGGTAATTACACAATTTGAGAAAATATAATTTTCTTTAGTTTAGCAAAAGTTTGCAAAATAACTCTTAAAAAAGGAATTTTCATGTATGTATGAACAGGAATATAATGATGCATGAAATAGATATATACGATAAAATGAAATGAAATGGCAATGAATAAGTAAAAGAATAAATCCTACTTAATTATTACAAAGCCAAAACGATTAAAATAAAGAGGATCTTTCCTCTAGCCCTTATGGGTATTAGGGAAAGCACACATTCCTCAGCTAAAGTAACATAGAATCAGAAATAAAAGATTAATGCAAATAAATCAAAGTAAAAGGAAAAAAATGTTAATAAAAAGATTTTGGAGTTGATGCCTTTCAGAATGGCAACCTGCGTATTCTATTGAATAGGAATCAAACCCCATGCAGTTCTTCCTTCTTGCGAATGAGGGGTTCTGAAAAAAGTGTTGGTTTGTTTATTAATTTAATTTTGATTCTTCAATTAATAAATTTCATACCTTTTCTATTTTAGACCTAAATATAATTCTAGATCCGAGTTTAGAATTTTGAAAATGGAAAAGGGGATTATACCTTTGCTTTCCTTGATTTTTGGATGAATGGAACGAGCCTTGCTTCGGATCTTAACTCCACCTTGAATTCAAAAGACTTGGAATTTGAATCTAAAAGCAACAAGTATGTCAATATCAAAGTGAATTTTTGCCTTGAAATGTGTGTCAAATGAACCTGAATGAGGCCCTATTTATAGAGCTGCTGAGGGGGGTATCGGCGGTACAGACAGCGGCATCAGCATGTCGCCGACAGCACGGGATGCACCGGTAACATGCCGGGTGTCCGATGGCACATTGGGAGTGCCACCTTACCGCCAACACAAATTTCATGCTGCCTCATCTTGCATGTTGGCCGGCTAGTTCGACCAGTTTCCTGCTTTTTCATCTGTTTCGAGTCTGTTTTAGTTTCGATTTGAGCTCGATTTGATCCTGTGGGTTCATAACTAAAAGACAGTCGATTGGAGGTGTAATTTTGAGGGTTCACATAAATAAATAAGTATCTTTGAATAAAGTATTACTTTTCTCTTTATATGTGTTGATTGAGTTTTATGGAGGAACTAAACCCCAATTTAAAGTAAATAAGGGAATTATTTTAGACAAGATTGGAATTTCTTAAGTAGAAGTTGCTTTGTAAACAAATATTAAGTCATGATTTAATTGGGATACACTTTCAACTACGGCTCACATAAAGGTTGCAGGGGGGTTGTTGGGGGGTCGCTAGAGGCTAGCATGCAGTAGGCAGTGCCCAACTACAGCTTGCTAGGCCTTATTGCGAGGTGCTGAGGCTAGCCAGTGTGTTGCAACATATTGGCTTGCTGCCGTGCGATCACATTCTAGCCTAGCCGTGTCAAAGCCTGTACCTAGTTCTCAAAAACTTATGAAATTTCTTTTTGTGATCATGTTTGACTCTCTATGTTTTGACCTTCCCCATTTGATCTATTGCTATCAAGCATTAATGTATATTTTAAACTTGTAATTTAAGGAATAGTTTATTCTGGTCTTAAAATTGTGGCTAAATTATTTAGCGCTTTCATGAATTTTCTCATTTGTGTTTTTGTAATAGGATCATTGAGAAAGGAAATTGGACTATAGTATTATATGTTTCCTTGACTGTATTATGAAAGATATCTAAAAGATACTGAATTGGTTTATAACATGTGTAAACAAGGCGATTAAATGATATGCGACATTGATGAATGATATGTTTATATGAAATAGCTAGAAGTTATGAACTAATAAGGTTATAAAACAAAAAGGGAATAATAAATAGTAATTGGGTGATTGCGAATGATATATATATATATATATATATATATATATATATATATATATATATATATATATATATATATATATATATATATATATATATATATATATATATATATATATATATATATATATATATATATATAATGAGATACATATGAGATGAACTAAGAAGAGTATTGTTAATGTTGTGCCTTAGATGCTGCCTCATAGAATAGAATAAGAGAGACAAAGATCTCAAGAAGCTGAGAGCATTGCTCCAGATGTAACATCTAATGTTGCATCCGTAAGAGATGATGATAGAGAGCCATCTAGATCAAGACAATACACAACAGATACAAAGGAACGAGGATTGCCAGAAGACATGGACATATTGATGCAAGAAAATTAAGAACTAAGATGGCAACTTGAAGAATTAAGGCAAGGGTAGGAAATGCCTCCACCACCGATAGTGCCATTTGTTCCCAAAGTTGGGGATAATCCTCCTCTTCTGCTAAGGGCACCACACCGTGTTCAAAGAAGAAAGTTACTAAAAAAAATGAGTTTTGATGAATGATTTTAAGAAAATGAAACCTCCCAAGTTTAACGAAGAAGAAGGGGAAGATCCTTAAGAGTTTCTCGAGGAATTAGATAAAGTAGCTCAACGAAGGATGAAATGTTAATTGAACTAGTAGGACTACAGCTCAAGAAGGATGCATGAGAATGGTTTTAGAGGGAGATTAAGGATCAATTATATAGATATGATCCTCCCACATGGGCTGAATTTAAATAGAAATTAATGGATGAATTATTAACTGAAGGAGAGAGACAGAATCATGCCCTCCAATTTAAGCAATTGAAGCAGAAATCCAAAATGTCTATGTCAGAGTATGCTCGAGAATTCAAACATCTGACTAGATATGCCTCTCATATAGTGCCTACCAAAGCAAATAGGGCCGATTGATTCCGAAGAGGATTGATTGCTCCATTATATAATGTCTTGGTAGCCACTGATTTCCCTACCATGGCCAAACTCATTAATAAAGCTAAGCTGACAGAGGCAAGACATAAGGTGAAAAGAGTTGAATGAGCAGAGAGGGAGCAAAAGAATAAGGGAAGGAATAAAGGATAAAGCAGCCAGTGACAGAGAGGCCTGACTCAAAGTAAAGGTCTTGAATGTGCACCCTTAATGTCTACTCCATACCAGCCTAAGATGGGAGGACAAAGTCAAGCTCGAGCTAGAAGAGTTTAAGTTGCCTCAACCCAGGCAATGATAACACATGTTGAATAAGACAACAAGGCCAATCCATACCTACTTGCACTACGTATGGACGATAACATCGAAGAGCCTATCAAAGAGCCATGGGAGCATGCCTACGCTATGGATAGATGGGAAATTTTATCAAGGATTGTCTGATAAATATCAACCCAAGGATGACTACAGAAGCTTTGCAGCCCACTATACAAATGAATCAAATGGAAAATTATGGACCGGGAGGACGAGGCCGTCGTGCCGGACAATCCTTAAGCAATGTGCAAGTTATGAAAGGTAGAGGAAGAGGCAGAGTCTATGCACTTAACTAGCAAGATGCTTGCACATCCCACAATGTTGTGACATGTACCATCTCCATCCAGTCTATTGATGCTCAATGTTTATTTGACTCTGGTATAACACATTCATTTATTTCACCATGTTTTGCTAAGAAATTAAATAAGAATAAAGAGGTAATGAATGAACCTTTGATTATAACCACACCCTTAGGAGAAATTGTAAAGGTAAAACAAATATATAAGGATTGCATGGTAGAAATTGAAAATAGGAAATTCCCTGCAAATCCAATTAAGCTAAAAGTCTTGGAATTTGATGTTATATTAGGAATGGACTGGTTATCTATATATAATGTTCATATAGATTGTAATTGGAAAAGAATTAATTTTAAGGGGGAAAATGGAGCTGAATTCATTTTTCAAGGTGATAAAGTTAGCATTACTATGAATTTTATTTCAGCTATTTGGGCAAAAAGATTATTAAGGAAGGGTTGCCAAGCATATTTAGCACATGTAATAGACATTGAAAAAGTAGATAAATCTGTTAAGAAGATACCTATAGTAGATAAATTCCTTGATGTATTTCCTGAGGATTTACTAGGAATGCCACCAAATAGAGAGATAGAGTTTGTAATTGAGCTCTTGCCTGGGATTCAGCCAGTATCAATACCACCTTATTAAATGGCACCTTCAAAGTTAAAAGAATTGAAGGTTCATTTACAAGATCTACTTGATAAGGGTTTTATTAGGGCAAGTAGTTCTTCCTGGGGTGCTCCAGTTCTATTTGTAAAGAAGAAAGATGGGTCCCTAAGACTGTGCATTGATTATAGATAGTTAAATAAGGTGACTGTGAAGAATAGGTATCCTCTACTAAGGATTGATGATTTATTTGATCAGTTACAAGGAGCTAGTTATTTCTCTAAGATAGACTTGCGATCGGATTATCATCAACTTAAGATCCGACCAAAGGATATTTGTAAGACTACATTTAAAATGAGACATGGGAATTATGAGTTTACAGTACTGCCATGTTTAATAAGGGTTTACAATTGGAAGTGACTAAATCACAAGTGTTGTTGGCTTACTTCCAAGTAAGACCCAAACTCCTTAATGAGATAAAGGCGTCACAAAACCAAGACCCCTAATTGATGAAAATTTTTGAAGATGTGGAAAAGGGATGAGCCCTAGAGTCTCAAATAGAAGGAGTTGATTTGGAATGTGGAGAATGATTATATGTACCTAATGTAAAGGAGCTGAGGGAAAGGATTTTGAAAGAGGCACATCAAACTCCATATAGTACGCACCCCGGTGCTACCAAAATGTATCACGATATAAAGGAGGCTTATTGGTGGCCTAGAATGAAGAGAGATGTGGCAAATTTGTAGCTTTACGTCTCACTTGTTAGCAAGCAAAATTTAAGCATCAAAGGCCATCTGAATTACTTCAAGAAATAAGATTACTGGAATAGAAGTGGCAATGGATCACTATGGATGGGTCAACCCAAGATTGTAAAAGGGTATGATTCAATATGCGTCATAGTTGATCGACTGACAAAACCGGCACACTTCATTGGAGTGAAGACCAGTTATATAGTAGGACAATATGCCTAGATATATGCTAAAGAGATTGTAAGGTTACATGGGGTTCCACTCTCCATTATTTCAAATAGAAGGGCTCAATTTGCATCAAGATTTTGGCAAAATTGCAAGAAGCATTGGGCACATAGCTTGACTTCAGTACAGCCTTCCACCCACAAATGGATGGGCAGTCAGAGAGAATAATACAAATGTTGGAAGATATGCTCCGTATGTACGTTATGGATTTTAGAGGAAGTTGGGATAGACATCTCCCATTTATTGAATTTGCATACAATAATAGCTACCATTCTTCCATAAGGATGGCACCGTATGAAGCATTATATGGCAGAAAATGTCAATCTCTGATTTATTGGATTGAAGTGGGTGAAAAGCATCTTGAAGCTCTAGATATAATTAAAGAGGCTACTGAAAAGGTGAAGATAATTCAAGAAAGATTGAAGATTGCTTTTAGTCGCTAAAGGAGTTATGCCAATCCTAAGAGAAAGGACGTCCATTTCATGATCAGTGACCATGTCTTTTTGAAGGTCTCCCCCATGAAAGTTGTGATAAGGTTTGGTGAGAAGGGAAAGTTATCTCCACATTTCATTAGACCTTTCGAGATTTTTAATAAGGTTAGAGAACTTTCATACCGGTTAGCATTGCCTCCAATAATGGAACATATGCATCCAGTTTTCCATGTGTCGATGTTGAGGAAGTACATTCCCAACCCATCACATGTATTGCAACCACATTCGATTGAGCTTGATCAAGACCTCTCCTACAAAAAAATTTCAATTGCCATACTAGATTGCTAAGTGAAGAAACTTCGTAACAAAGAGATACTAATGGTTAAAGTTCATTGGTGTAACCATAATGTAGAAGAATGTACATAGGAAACCGAAGATGATATGCTTCAAAAGTACCCACAACTGTTTCACTAGTAAGTAAGCTCTTTTAAAATTTAAGGATGAATTTTTTTTAAGGGGGGTAGAATGTAATACCCAAGTTTTCATAGCTCATTTTGATTACTAGTAATGTTAAAAGACTAGATTTTTAGGTGTTAGCCTAGTAAGGTAAATGAAAAGGAATCGGTTAGGAGCATTGTGGTGCCATTGGGAATGTTTGTATAATTCATGACTTTACCATGACTAACTATGTTTGATGAATTAAATAGAGTTCTTATGATAACTAGTGTCATGTATAAAGAAGTTAAGGAATATAAATTTAAGAGTCATAGTGAAAGGAAAAAAAGAAAAAGTTACAAGGAAAATTTCTAAGTTGTTAATGGGCTTATGGACTTGTTAATGGGCCTTAGAGTAGCAAAGGCCCAAACCCAATACAATAGGTCAGCCCATTAGGCCCAAGAAGTATAGGTCACCAAAAGACATGAGCTTAGTTGTTTGGCCTAAGACATTGAAATATATGTTGTAGAATAGTGAGTCATAGGATCTTGACTAATTAGCCACATATATTGACTAAGTCAAAATCAAAAATCAAGCTAAACTCTCACTTTTCCTACATATAGGTCTAGGTTCACTTTGAGCACACCAATGCTTCATAATGATCATCTTTATAGAGAGAATCTAAGCCATCCAACTAGCTACAATCTTAGCCATTCATTAAGATCAATTCCTAACTATTAGATGAAGCTTGATGAATCCTCACCATCCAACCTATTACATATATAAGCAAGACTATATTGGGAAATCATCTTTTATACTTCTCTGTACACCAAAATCCTACACCAAAGAAAGAAATTCTCTCTACCCCACTAGCAACAAAAACCTTGGTGGATTAGAGCTAACTAAGGTGAGAAATTACATGTATCAATTCCTTTTACACTTTAAGGTTAATTTTAGTGTTTTGGATGCTTGGATATTTCTTCTACACCATAGAGGGAATTTGGCCATGGTAGATAAAAAAGCCCTATTTTCTAATTAAATGTACCTATGGCTATTTTAGATAGAGAATAGTAGATTAGAAATGTTAGAATCACTTTTGAGAACATGATTTAAAACTTAGAAATCTTAAAGGCATGAACACAGTCAAAAGAGGAACTTGATGTTCTAACATTGGATAGTGATAATTAAGTGATCATATACATCATATGATATGCTAATCTCACATTTCGTTAACTAATTCAAAGATTTGACGAGGAATTAAAGACTTTCCCCAAACTTGACATGAATGGGATAAGTTAGGGTTTATGTGAATAAGAGTAAATTTACTCAAATTAATTAGTGAGAATTAATTGCCTAGGTGTTAATTTGATAAATCTCTAGTCAATTTGAGATTTGAAAGTGAAATTGATATTTTTCCCCAAATTCTAGGGTTTATGGAATAATTTGGGAATTTGAAAATGTAGACTTGGAATCACAAAATTGAATGAGGAATTCAACTTGAAGATGCTTAAAAGTAATAATAAAGTATAAACACATGTATGACATAATTGGTATATCCTTATTGTAAGTAGAAGTAGTAGAACAAGTGAAAAATACAATTAATAACATCATTAGTTACTAATTAATGTGTCATTGACATGTTATGGTTGTAGAACTTCAAAGTAAGAGCAAGGAAATTGCTCAAGACCAAGAAAAACCTTGAACTAATCAATAAAAGCAAAGGAGTTGAGTTGAGTACTTAGTAATATAATGTAATCAAGCCTTTTTCCTTGCAACCATTGTTGAATTATCATTTCTTAATGTATACCCAAAATGACATTTCATATGTTTATATGGTTGCCTGCTGGTTGATAAACCCCTTGAGAACCCACATCTTACTTATGTGATGTAGACCGTGATGGACTTTTTGCTTAGGTTCCATGTTTGTTCAATGATAAGAATGATTGATATGTCAATATACTTTCTAATGAATTCCCATTGTGGACCTTGAATATGCCTTTTATGAATATCCATAACTAAGAAGAAATCCTTTCTTATGTGAGGAAAGACATCAGACCTTGTGCACATAGTATAAGCCCATGGGTAGGACGAGAGTATCCGACCTCTGTTAGAGGGGAACCCTTAATCGCAAGGCCTGATCAGTCTTGCGTAATGTGATATATGTGAGTGATTGAGACTTAGGCTGCCACTCATTAACATTTATATGTGTGAAGCTTTCCGCTTCTAAAACATCATTATTTCTACTAAAATGCATTCAAGAATTCAAAATGACCAATTTTGATTAACATCACCCCTTGCTATCTTGAGAAAATCCAAGCAATGATTTATTTACATTGCTTTTATGTTAAATTATATTATTATGTACTCATTGAGCTAGTCTCATCCCATAGTTGTTTATGATTTTCCAGGTTGAGGTGTCCCGTTAGCAAGGTAACTCCAAGCTACACTTCTTGCTTGGGACTTGCTAAAGTGTTATTTTGTCTTGCTGTGCCATTTTGATCGTAAACAATTTAAAGCTCCATGGTATCTTAAGGCATAATGTTAAAGTATATTATTTTGAAGAATATTGTAAACAATTAATAATACTTGTTATGTGTATGCAATTGTACTCGTAAGTAAGAATGTGTGGATAACATTAGTTGTTACTTATGAATGATGTTCCAATAAGAATGTGTGGATAACATTAGTTGTTACTTATGAATGATGTTCCAATCATGATTATGAGATGGCAGTAGAATACTATGGTTATGAATAAATGATTGAAGTAATAATGAGAAATGGTAGGGAATGTATATGGTTCCAATCTTAGAAAAGATTACAAAATGGGATGTACATAAGGTGTTAATAAGATTAATAGTGTTCTATAGGTTTAGGTAACCTTAAGTCTCCCTGAAGTCTATGACAGTCATGATCTAGAAATTAGGTCATGATAATAACCATTTAATAGTAGCTCCAGTCCACGACTGTTGGAATAACGAAGCAAGGAGCTCATCGTCCATATCAAAAGGTCTCATGGCACCCATATACATCTTGAGGTGAGTTTTGGGACATGTGGTGCCATTAAACTTGACCATGACTGGCATTTTAAATTTTGGGGGAACCCGTACATTTGGGAAAAGAGCTAAGGAGTCAACATCTATCATGTCTTCATGCTTTTTGATGATCTTGAGTGTTCTCTCCATGGCCTCAATTTTCTCCATCCGTTTCTTAGCTTCGAGAAAGCTAGAAAAATCTCCACTTTAAAAAGGATTCACAGTGGAAGAGGGAGTAGTTGCATTCAAGTTCATGACATGAGAGGTTGGAGTTTTAGGTGCTTTCCCATTATTAGTAAGATTGATAATGGGAGGAGTAAAAGTAGGGGCATGGCTAGTCTCGGCTTAGGTAGATGCAGGCTCAACATAAATAAAAGGGGGAGTAATAGTGGCATTGGTCATTTCTTTGACCTCATTGATGATGGATTGGTGTTGGGAGTTGGGAGCATTAGTGAAAGTAGTGGACTGGGCATTGAGAGAATAGGTGAAAGTATCGGCTTGGATCTTAAGGGCGGTGGTGAGTGCAGCTTGAAAAGTTTCCTCTTCTTTCTTAAGGAGATTGGTGAAAAAGGCGCTCATTACATCTTAGTCAAAGGAGCTAGAGGTGTTGGCCATTGGTACCTTGAAAACAAAAAACAAACAAAAAAAAATGGGTAAGAATACAAAATTGTGAAGAAAAAAAAAGGAAGGTGTGTTTGGAAAAAGATTCCTTCCACATGGTTGGTCACTAGATATACATGTTGAAAGGGTGAGTGTGTGAGGTATTTTTAGGGTAATGGACAACCGGTTTAGGGTTTTATAGATTTATCTTATTGAGTTTCTCATGTTATGTATACATGGCAATGTCATGATGCATGCCAAAAAGGTTTCATGGGCATATGTACAAATGTCTCCATTATTACGGTGCATGGAACCTAGAGTCAATACTAGAGGTGAAGGGTGGTTTGATTAGGGGTCCCTGTCCTACTAAAGTATCGATATACCTAACCACATGTGAGGCAAGGAGCCTAACGTGGGTCCAACGGTACTGATTGCTCGTTACACCACCAAAATGATTAAGGATTCGTCGCAAGGTAGAATATTATTGCAATCTCTCAACATACTTAAAGAGAGTTATCGAGCCAATGCTACTCACCATCCAAAAGTTTTCCTAAAGCTAAGGTTTAGGCAATGAGCCTTTATTATGCAAAGTGATGTATGAAAGTCAAATTATACTTAATGAGCCAAATGAAGATTATTCTGGAAAAATTTTTCCTTAACCAAATAGTAATCCTCTTATTTTCCTTTTTATTTTAAAAAGGTGACAACCAGTCTCCAATGGAGTCGCCAGCTGTGAGGCCTTATCTGAGCACCAGCTTGATCCTTTAGGGGAATTTGGATGCTCATTCAAGTCTAGACTCACGACGAAACTCTCAAGTTCGGATTGGTTGATTTTTGAAAATAGTTTTGGGAGCCTACACCCTAATTTATTTTTAAATGGGGAAATTAAGGAAAAACCTAATTAACTCCAATTTATTAATTTTGCAATTAATTTACCCAATGATAAAATCACTAGCCTTGAACCAGGTTGCGCTCGAGGACTAAGTTTTTTGTTAAATAATCTAAATTTGGCTCTTCAATTTAATTTGACTTAGAAAAAACTTATTTCATGAATGATATTTATAAGATGATAATTGTAAATAAGATGCATGAATATGGCATGAGTGCAAGAAAAAAATTAAAATAAAATATCCACAAACTACATTAATTAAAAAGGGGAAAGGGGATTGGTTGAGATTTGGATTTGAGGTTTGGATTTAGATTCCAAACATGCCTATGTATGCCATTGAATAGGGATCAAAACCCACGTAGTTCATTCCACGATTAAATAAAGAGGTTTAGGAGTTGATCATATTGATTTGGGTTTAATTTGGGTTTATGGGTGAGAGGAAAAGACTAATACTTGTCTTTTGGACGGCAGAGGGTTTTACTGGACCAAAATTCCATTTTATAGGGACTATTTGATTGGATTGATTGGGAGATTAATTAGTTAATTAAAATGATTAATTAACTAATTAGTATGATGAAAAGGATAGATGGATTAATAAATTAAAAAGATTAATTAATTAATTTGGATGAAGGGTGAATTAAGAAAAATGATTAATTTGATTTTGAAAAGTGATTAATTAATTAATTAAAAAGATTAATTAATTAATTAATTGAGTGATTAATTTTAATTTAAAAAAAAAAAGAGTTTTAGTTAATTAAAAAGATTAATTAATTTGGTTAGGGTGAGATAATTAATTAATTAATTAATTAGAGAGTGGTTGGAGAGAGAAGAAGAGATAAATTAGAGGCTAGCGATCAACTCTAACTCAAAGTGTGTTTGAAATGAGGAAATTGAAGAGTGGATTAAGAAAAATGATTAATTTGATTTTGAAAAGTGATTAATTAATTAATTAAAAAAATTAATTAATTAATTAATTAATTGAGTGATTAATTTTAATTTAAAAAAAAGAGTTTTAGTTAATTAAAAAGATTAATTAATTTAGTTAGATTGAGATAATTAATTAATTAGAGAGTGGTTGGAAGGAGAAGAAGAGATGAATTAGAGGATAGCGATCAACTCTAACTCAAAGTGTGTTTGAAATAAGGAAATAGAAGAGTTATTTATAGGAAAATGAGGTGAGGGTGATTTAGGAAATGAAAATGTGAAAAGACATAAAGGCTAGGGCTGAAAAAATGCTAAAAAAAAAAATAAGATGGGAGCATTTTGGAAATTTCATTCGCGTAGGGGGAACAAGATAGGCGCAGCTCTACACAAACTGACACGGCTCCATGCAGATTGACGCAGCTCCGCGTCAAAGATACGCAGCCACTGCATCAGAGAAACACGACCACCGTTCCTTTCTAACACAGATCCATACTGCCTTGATGCAAATCTGCATCAATCTGACGTAATGCCACGTGGCAGCTTGACTCGCTTTTCTAGGTCTTTTTTCAATCAGTTTTTGGATGTTTCAGGTCAGTTTTTGGGTTATAGATTTAGAAATCTTTTCAATCATGTCGATAAGCTTGAAATTAATTTTAGAACAACTGGGCAGTCAGTCTGAGAGAAAATCTAGTAAGTTTCAAAAAAACACTGTCTGATACAAAAGGTTCGGTCAGGATAAGAAAAGTGTCAATGTCTAAAAAATTAAGTATCCTCATACTAATGTGACCGAAAGTCCATTTTTTGCTCTGAGGGCACTGCCCCCTTGACTTCTGCCCGCTAACTGGCTAGTGGGACCGCCATGCTGACTCTGCGTAACGCACTAATCTTAGCAGGTGTCAAGCTATGGCAGCTAAAACCCAGTAAGTATATATTCTTAATAGAGTACCTAACAAAGCAGTAGCTAAAACCCCATGTGAAATGTGGACTAGAAAAAAGCCCAGTATAAAGCACTTACACATTTGGGGATGTCCAAGTGAGGCAAGACCTTATAAGGCTAATGAAAGGAAATTGGACTCTAAGGCTATTAGTTGCTACTTTGTTGGATACACAGAACGCACTCAAGGATTTAAATTTTATGATCCCACTACTTAGTCTTTCTGTGAGACAAGAAATGCAAGATTTCTTGAGGATGTAGAGTTTGGAGGGGAAGAATTAAGGAATATCATTTTTTATGAAGAAGTTGTCTCTAAAAAAGAGAAATTTATTTCTCTTCCTAATATTGCTATTGATAATGTTCAAGCAATAATTCTTGACATTGTTCAAAATGCAACTCTAGTTCAAGACAACAATGAAGTTCTTCTTATAGAGCAAACTCAACAACCTTAAGAAGTGCCATTAAGAAGATCCAATAGAGAAAGGAGAAATACGATTCCAGATTATTATATTGTCTTCCTCCTAGAACAAGAAGATTTTGTAGGCTTAGCGGAAGATGATTCAATCAACCTTTGCGAAGCTCTTCAAAGTTCCAATTCTCAAGGTTGGATCAATGCCATACAAGATAAGATGAAACCCATGAAAGACAATGGCATCTCGGATCTTATCGAGTTGCCTAAAGGTGTGAAGCCCATTAGTTGCAAATGGATATTTAAAACCAAAAAGGATTCAAAAAGCAATATCAAAAGATATAAGGCTCATCTAGTCGCCAAAGGATTCACTTCAAAGGAAGGCACTGACTATAAAGAGACCTTTTTCTCCAATTTCAGTAAAGGATTCTTTTAGGACAATAATGGCACTTATAGCTCATTTTGATTTAGAGCTACATCAAATGGATGTAATGATAGCTTTTCTCAATGGAAACATATATGAAACAATTTATATAGTTCAACTAGAAAATTTTGAATCCAAAGATTCAAAGTCTATGGTCTGTAAATTAAAGAAATCCATCTATCGTCTCAAATAGGCTTCTCGTCCATGGTATAACAAATTTCATCAAGTTATTACCTCATATAGTTTTGACATAAATGTGGTTGATGATTGTGTATATCACAAGTTTAGTGGGTGTAAGTTTATATTTCTAGTATTGTATGTCAATGATATACTGTTAGCAAGTAGCGATATAGGCTTATTGCATGAAACTAACAAATTTCTCACTAAGAATTTTGAGATGAAAGATCTTAGGGATGCCTCTTTTGTATTAGGCATAAGAATACTGTGAGATCACTCTTAAGGTATTCTTAGGTTGTCACAAAAGAGCTATATCAAAAAGGTGCTAAACAAGTTTAGTATGAAAGGATGTTCACTAAGAGATACACCTGTAGCTAAAGGAGAAAAGTTCAGTCTTAATCAGTGCCCCAAAAGTGACCTTAAAATAAAGGAGATGCAAAAGATTCCCTTTACCTTAGCAGTAGGAAGTTTGATGTATGCTCAAGTGTGTACCCATTCTGATATAGCATTTATAGTAGGACTATTAGGCAGATATTTAAGTAACCTAGGACTATATCATTGGAAAGTAGCCAAATGGGTTATACGGTATTTGTAGAGAACAAAAGATTTAATACTAACCTATAGGAAATCAAACAGTTTGGAGATTATTGGGTATTCTAATTTTGATTTTACGGGATGACAAGACAAAATGATCCACTTTAGGCTATATTTTTATGGTAACTAGAGGAGCTATATCCTGGAAGAGTGTCAAGCAAACACTTATAGCTTCTTCAACCATGGCTATAGAGTTCATAGCTTGTTTTGAGGCATCTAATGATGGGATATGGCTATGTAATTTTGTCACTAGGCTCTGTGTAGTTAATGGTATTGAAAGGCCATTAAAATTATTCTATAACAATAAATCTATGATTTTATATTCTAATAACAATAGAAGCTCTACAAAGTCAAAACATATTGACATCAAGTTTCTATCTATTAAGGAAAGAGTTTAGAGTGGTTAGATTTGTATAGAACATATAGGGACAAACTCCATGACAATGGGTCCATTGACAAAAGATTTGCCACCTAACATTTTTCATGAGCACACCTCTCATATAGGTGTAAGCATATTTTGTAATACATTGGTTTAATGGAGGTTTTATTTTAGAACTTCTATGTATTGAGACATGTTTCATATGTTTATTTTATGCATAATAAAGTTTTATGATTCATTTCATTATCTATATCTCTAAATTTCTTTGTGAATTTAGGATTGATCTCCCTAAAGAATAAAGTAGGACTAGTTTGAAATAGGCATATTTGAGATCACATTGCATGTAATTTCTATGCCACTCATCCCTACTAGATCTATGTCATTGAATATATTAGTATGGTGAGCATGGAAGGTTTAGTTACGCTTACATGTAACAAAAGCTGCCATGATCTCTTATTAATGTAGGAAATGGACCAGATTAAAACTAAGGTGAAGTCTAAAGAAAATAGCACAAACATGTACACATAAAGAATTTGTTTGATATAATTGTTTCGGGTTTATATATGTAGCCCGAATGGGAGATTATTAGGTTTTTATTGCTACTGTATGGACTTACATATTTAATGGAACAATTATATTGATGGGCTATTTTATAAGTGGGCTTAGTTTAAGTGATTCATTTATGTGAAACCCATAAACTTCAGGAATTGGTATGGGTTAATGGGTGAATATCTATTCCTAAGCCATATAGGCCTAATGGGATCCTAATGGGTTAGTAAATAAAGACTCTAGGGTTATGATCCCCAATACATCAAATCATTTAGCCACTTTCTATTCTCTATCCATCAGAGATAGAGAGTTGAGAAACCTTTAGAATTTAGGGATCTGACTAAGGAAGGCCATACCTGATTTTAAAGCACTCGTTCATCGTTCATTCTGCAAAGGTTCGACTGCTATAATAGATACAGGTATTTATTTTTAATCTCGTTAATAGCTCTAGCATGATTCATTCTGGGCATATAAGTATTTAAAGAATTATGTGATTCTAACATTATAAACAAGTAGCTGAGAAAGGGGACTATAATTTGTAGAAAAATGATGCAAAAGACCATCTTATTATTATTATTTATCTTATTATAATTGTACATTTGTCATTATAATCTTATTATTGTAATTTTATTTTTTGTAGGACCATTGTTTAAAGTCTCTAAGGGCCAAATATTGTACAAGCATTTTGTTGTCAAAATTGAACACAAACATTAATGATTTAAAAAAGGTTATGAAGAAGGGATTTATGGAATTGAAGAAATGAATCAATAAAATTGATTTTTCTACATATTGCAAATGTTTTTAAACAATTTGATTTTAAATATTTTAGAAATAGATGAATATTTGAAGAGATGGATTGCCAACAAGTCTTACTTGATTATAGATTTATAGTTTATGAGTAATGAAACATATAGTTTGTTCTTTTGGTAGATGAACATTTGTCCTTTTTTTTAAGTCAGTTCTAATTATTTAATCAATGTTATTCTATACATTAATGGTATTGTATAGGTTCATCATTTGTAACTATCAAGTTCATTAAATATAAGATTTAGATTCATTACTGATTATGTGTATTGTCATCTATTATTAGTGTCATGTTCATGAAATATAGATTTTAGATTTATATCTTTATGTACTTTGTTGTGTAGTATTGTGTAGAATTGGATATATAAGCATAAATAGTATTGTCTAAGTTCACTTTTAGCTATTAATTTCTTTGTTATTCACTATTTAATAGCTTCATATACAATAAGCTGAAAGTTCATTAGTTATAAATTTCAGGTTTTTCAAAAGTATAGTGTGGGTTGATCATTTATAAGCATTAAATTAACTGTTATTCAATGTTAGACAACTCATATATTATAAGCTGTAAGTTTATTAAACATAAAATATAGGTTCATCAGTACAATTCTATAGATTCACTGAAAATTGACTATCAAATATATTTTCTATAATAATCAATAAGTATTGCTTATAGTTTCATCAAATATATGTTATAAGTTCATCATTTGGCAGTTGTAGATTCATTAGATATAATTTGTCACTTTTACTTCTTAAAAGAAGTTTTGGGACCAGATAACAACATGAGTAGTAAAAGTACAATCTATAGTTTTAGTCATCAATTGTGAGATGCCTAACGAAGGGTCCATGAGATATCTATTTCCAACTATTTGGGATTAAAGTTCCTATCAAATTTATTTTTGAATATGTAATGGATATACTGATGATTCGAAAAGAATTAGTTTTATATTTAGAAAATGAAGACGAATAGAATACCTAAATTGAAGTTTGTACTACTGTTTTGGTTTGTAATGCAGCCTTTAAAGTGTTTTTCCTGTGCCCTTTCACTTGATTATATTTTTTCTCAGTTATGCTCTTCTTTTGTGTGTTGTGTTCACCTTTTACTCTAGTACGAGGTGGATTTTGTATTTTCTCAAGTGAGTTTGTTTGAGTTTGATCATATTCTTCAAAGTAAGGGCCAACCTCATTTATCATGTTATTTTGTGCATTTTTTAACGCTTCCTTATAGTGTTATCAAGCTTCGATATTGTGTTCACTAGCTGAAACCAATTTGTGAAATTTTCTGGCTATTTGTATCATCCAAAGTGAAGGAGCTATAGAAGTTTCATTTGTTGATAACATGATTGGAACATCTATATTTTTGGTTTGAATGACTTCTTTCATATTTTGATGATAATATTCATTTGGGATTTTACTTCAACACAGTGCACATTCATTATATGCAAACAATGGTAGCATAGTATGCCTACTTCTATAAACATATTGCAAGTGCAAGAGATAGACAAGTGTTTTTGGTTGAAATACACTTCATTTCGAATAATATCGACATTTGGCCGCCACACATGATATACAAAGTTTCCACTATTTAAGCATATAAATTGTTGATGGCATACAGTGTCCTTTATAAACTACTCCTCAAATAACAAATGCACCTCTATGGCATATATTTATCTAACATGAGAAAGGAATTTGGCATGATTAATAGCCATATTTGCAAGCATCATAAATCTTCTCCATTCTTATTACTCCTCTATTATGACACTACGTCAGCAAATGAGCTACAAAAATCACAAAGTCTAGCACTCTTGAAAAGACTTCTAGAGACTAAATTATTTGTAGACTCACTCCTTTGTGAGGATAAAACACCACTAGGAAAGTAGTCCTTACTAAATGCAAAACACCATTGCTTTCTGATGGTGTACAGCTTTTGTATCCGGTTATTGTAACACTTATATTCTATTATCAACCTAAAAAATAATCAAATGAAAATATTATCAAAGAAGTAGCATGTTTGTTATATCTAAACTCTAGATTCATTTGACTATAGTTATAGGTTCATTGTAATGTAATGACAAGTTCATTATTTTTGCATAAGTTACAAATTCAGTGTTAAAAAGGTTCATAAGGTGCATTTAGCAATAGTAACAGTTTTATAAACTATGAACCTATAATTTTATGCCAATAACTATATACATGCTATGAAGCTATTGTTTAATAGTGATGCATATGTAGTTTGTGAATGATAAAGCTCATGTCTATGTTCAATGAACATACAATTTATGACTTATGAACCTGTTGTTTTATGTAGTCTATAAAAGATGAAGCTCATGCATACATTTGATGAATAATAATTTTTATATTATAGTAAAGTACACATAGAAGAAAAATAGCAAATTCATTTTTGAAACATGCATGTTCATTTAGTAACAACTGTATGTTCATTGATGGACAGTTATAGGTTCATTATTTGACAGTTACAGGCTCATTGTGAATAAACAATAAATTGTATAGGAGAAATTGATGTACCTGGTCCAATAGAACTAAAATGCACCTCTGCATCAGTGTACTCTATTATGTAGTTGAATAATTCTACAAATCCTTTTTTATTTCTTAAGATTTTGATGTTCTTTGAATTTTCTCCTATATGCCATATACATAGCTTGTGGTGTGCATTGGAAAACACTTGAGAAATTGCAATGACTATTGTAGTGTATTAGTTTGTCATTATTGTTGTTGGATGCCTATATTGCATATGCCTTAAAAAAGTACCAAAGAGCCATACAAAATACTCTATTGTCTCATTCAATAGAAAACTACATCAAAATATTACATTCATGCAATGATGGTTCATAACTGCAAATGGAGCATAGATTATGTTGTATCTATTAATGCGATATGTTGTATCATGCACTAATAGATCTCCAAAAACCTCATAATCTCTTTTCATTCATCCTTCTATCCAAAAGAAGCTACACAGTCTTGCATAACTATCAATCACAAAGTCAAAGAAAAAGTCTTTTTCATTTGATTGTCTTCTTTTGAAAATTTCAATGAGTGCATTGGAATCAATGCCATCTAATTTCTTGCTATTTTCCTATGCCAAACAATTGTATGCATCACTAGTTGTGAAGCTGATAAAAGGTAATTCACTTGATTGGTTTTTTAGCAATCTGATTCCATGAGCCAAAGAAACCCACTTTCTTTTAGCTCCTTGAGATAAGTCATCTAGTTTTAATGAGCAATCTGATTCCATGAGCCAATTGTAATTCTCCTATGTGATCAAAGAAGATGAACTTTGTTTGGCGGACATAAATCATGATTGTGTGTCTTTTCATGTTTTTTACTAGTCCAAACTCCTTGTTCATCTATATCAAACTGATGTAAGCTTTATAGTTCGAATGTCAATTTTTGAGTAAGAGGTATTTTCTCTTCCTCTGTTTTCTTTCTTTCTAGATCTCGAGCAATGAAATATCTTCATTGATATGGCTTTGCCTTCTGCCCTGTATAATTGCTTACTCTTTTGAACACTAAAACTCATTCTAAATGTGTAGTCATTATATAAATTGAAGGCTTCATCAACAGATTGTATACACAATCCCAATAATTCTTCATTCTCAATTTGCAATCCAATGTAGAATCATTATTTTGGTTATTAACTACAAAAAGACAAGACCATATAATTGAATATACAATTGAATACTGATGAATCTATAGTTTATGAACGATGAATCTCAAGTATAGGTTTGACGAACCTACAGATTACAACATATGATGTAGTTTTGTGCTAATAATGATAATTATATATGAAACTATAGTTTAATGGTGATGGACAAGAAGTTTATGAATGATGAACCTCATGAATATGTTTGATGAATGTCTAGTTTGTAACTTACTAACATGTAGTTTTATGCATAAATTGTAAGTATGATATTAACAAGTATTTTAATATTGTTGAATTAGTAGATCATAAGTAATGAATATGAAGTTTACTTCTGATGAATGTATAGTTTATAACTTATGAGCATGTGGTTTTTAAGATATAAAGCTTTAGTTTCATGATTGAATGTGATAGTTCTTTAACAATAGTTTATGAGAATATAAATATGAATATGTGGTATATAGTTTATTGAAATTTCTATATTTTTCTAATATATCTATTAATATGAAACAGATAGAAAATGAGGAAAGGAGAGATTGATAGATGTTGTACTCATATCAGTTGTGAATTATAAGTTTCGATTGAATATGCAATTGCAAATAGTATATTTTGATCTGTGCTTTGATTGATTTCCACCATGGATGGATTTTAGCTTTGTTTTTTAGAGAATTATCAATAACTATTAAATTTGTTATGTTGTGGTTATAGATTTAAGTTCAATTTTAGTTGAATTTCTATTGACAGAGATTAGATGAGACAATGGAAATCAATGGCAGATAGAAAAAAAAAAAAAAAAAAAAAAAAAAAGAAGAAGAAGAAGAAGAAGTATTTTGAGCTCTAAAACTTTTAAGGCTGTTTTTCATTAGGAAAATTATTAGGTTGTTATTTTAGAAAACTGAGAGATTCCCACGATTGTTTATTGATTTATATGTTTAAAAAAAAAAAAAAAAAGGTGATGCTCGTAATATAAACGCAGGCTTGGTTCACATTGCATCGTGGACCAAATCCATGATATAAAGAAGGGGAAATTTTCAAAAATAACGAAAAAAAGGAAAAAAATATCATTTTCACCTTGCTCATAAAAAAATTTCAAAAATACCGTCTAAACTTCAAAAAATAACATTTTTACCAGTTATATGTTTGGCATATTTTTTGAATTTGTTCACCAAAAAAAAACACTCACAAAATGATAAAAAATCAAAAGATATTAATTTATATTACATTAATGTATACCAACAACTTTATATACAAATTGCAAATTTATAAAAGATATAATAATAGTAAATGGTATACGTATACCAAAATTCAGTATACATTAGGTATATATTTAGTATCTGCAACTCTATATATATATATATATATATATATATATATATATATATTGCAAATTTGTAAAAAATAAAAAGATAAACTCAATAAATGGTATACATATACCAAAATTTGGTATATGTTAAGTATGTGTTTAGTATTTGCAACTACTTTAATACATACAATTGCAAATTTGAAAAATTAAAAAGATAAACTAACAATAAATGGTGTATGTATACCAAATTTTAGTATACTTTAAGTATATATTTGGTATCTGCAACTACTTTATATTTATATAGATTAGAAATATGAAAAATTAAAAAGATAAACAGTAAATGGTATATGTATACCATAAATTGGTATACATTTAGTATATGTTTGGTGTCTCCAACTACTTTATATATACACAAATTGCAAAATTGAAAAAGTAAAAAAGATAAACTAATAGTAAATAATATATGTATACCAAAATTTGGTATATGTTTGCTATTTGAAACTACTTTAAATATATACATATTGCAATTTTAAAGACTTAAAAAGATAAACTAATAGTGAATAGTATATGTATACTAGAATTTGGTATACATTAAGTATCTGTAACAACTTTAATGTATACATATTACAATTTTGAAAAAATTAAAAAGATAAACTGATAGTAAATGGTATACGTATACCAAAATTTAGTATATGTTAAATACATGTTTGGTATTTGTAACTACTTTATATGTATACATATTGCAAATTACGAAAGTAAAAAGATAAACTAACATTAAATGATATAGTAATTTCGAATGATATTCATCTATTATAAATGTAAAATACATTTGACATATACTAAATATATCAAATAATTTTCTCTAAATTAGAGAAATATTGACCAAATAACTATTTCTTTTGGTTCAACAGTTACAATTAATTATTAACATCTAGTTAATGACACATAATTAAAGAGTGAAACACAAATTATTAAAAATTTGAACTCTCAAATTTTCAATTTTAGTTTTGAATAATTAACTATTAAATTTTGAAACATTATTTTAAAATTAAAATTCTCAAACACCGTATATTAATAGTTGGAAATTCAATCATTTCAAGGTTGATTCATCCAAATTGATCCATTATCATCACTAGTGAACCAAATATTTAATATATGATAAAATATTTATCTTATAATTCATCAGTTAGATTAAAAATTCAAATTCGTGATAGGGAGAGAAGGTAATTGTTGTTATTAATTCAAAAACTAAAGTTTTAAATAACGTACAATAAGCTGATTGGGACTTATAAAGATCTAAATATAGTACAAAATTTTAGTTGCTTGGAACCCATAAGATCTAAATATAGTACAAAACTTTAGTTGTTTGGGACCCATATCTCACATCATGCATGTTTCTATTTTATGGGTAGCAATATTTTACTGGTTGCCAAAGCTGAGGCTACAGTACCAAGTGTGGCAAGTTGTTGATAAAAGGATGGTGGGAAAGAAAGAATGGAAGAAGGAGAGGCTATAAAAGAAATATCAGGAGCCTAAAAATGTATAAAAAAAACACTAACAGTGCAAATGAAAATTTCTCCAAAAAAAACCATATATAGTTGCAGATACTAAATATATACCTAATGTATACCAAATTTTGGTATACGTATACCATTTATTATTATTATATCTTTTATAAATTTGTAATTTGTATATAAAGTTATTGATATACATTAATGTAATATAAATTAATATCTTTTTATTTTTTACCATTTTGTGAGTTTTTTTTTTTTTTTTTTGTGAACAAATTCAAAAAATATGCCAAACATATAACCTCCTAAAAATGTTATTTTTTGAAGTTTATACGGTATTTTTGAAATTTTTTTATGAGCAAGGTGAAAATGATATTTTTTTTTTTTCCTTTTTTTGGTTATTTTTGAAATTTTCCCTATAAAGAATTCTATCTAGGAACAATGGAGAATTGCTGAGAAGCCGGGGACATTTATCATTTGTTTGTAAGCAGACAAACGGAGACACACAACAGCTAGTTTTTCACGGTTATATGGTTATGGAAGAAATAGAAAATATAAGTACATATATCGTAAGAAGATAAAGCATGCAAGATTTAATTCTTAACAACCCGGACAAAACAAGTAATGGCATAATCGCTTGAACATTGAAAAAAAAAAAAAAAATACGAATGTTTTTATACTAATAATCCACAATTTTCTTTCAAGATCATTCAATTGCAGCAACTCAAAAAGTCCACAAGCTTACATTATGAAAAACCAGACCTCGGTTTCCATTTTGCAATCTTGATATTCTAGGTGACCTTTCTTGAAAGCCACTCTATCTTGCAATGGAGCACAAAAAAAAAGCATTTCATTAGGGTTTCCCACAAACCTTTCAATTATTTCATGAAAGAAATACGCTGAGAGCCTGTATGCAGAAACACCAAAAAGTATATTTCAATATCTAAGATGAACACAATGAATCATTTTCTTATTATTCTTAACTCTTTCAAAGAACCCTGGTATGGTGTTAAAAATATACAAGTTCGATCACTAACATTTATGCCTGGCGTTGTAAGAATAAGGTACCTTGTAGCAAATGGCATGAACTAGAATATCTCATCATCAGGAACATCCGGTGTCAAGAATTTCATCGGATCTTGGCGCATTTCCTCATAATTTAGTGTTGGTTTCACCCTTTCTGGAACAGGAGCCAAAGGAATGATGCTATCTCTGTCGATAACTCCATCAATTATGCCATATTCAACTGCTTCTATTGGAGACATATAACGATCCCTATCAATATCCTTTTGTACTTGTTCAACCGTGCGACCAGTGAAACCTGATATAATTCTAACGATATTATTCTTGTTATGCATAATTTCTCGTGCTTGAATCTCCACGTCTATTGCTTGTCCACTAGCGCCTCCAAGAGGTTGATGAATCATGATCCGTGTGTTTGGCATTGCAAAGCGTTTGCCTTTTGTGCCACCACCAAGGATTACAGAAGCTGTCGATGCTGAGATGCCAAGGGCAACTGTGGAGACATCAGCTCTCACGAGCTGCACGACATCATAGATAGCCATTGTAGCACTGGCATCATAATTTTAAAAGAAAATCAGCAGAAGAATCCCACCCAAGTAGTGCAACAAAATAAATTCCATTACATAGACTGACCCAAGGTAGCATTGGAATGAAAGGGAGCATTGTTATTGCAACATCATAACATTTAATAGTTAATAACTTCTTATCTAAGAAAGAACTACTTGTAAATTCCAGCTATTGCTCTTGGACTTGGGTAGGACAGAATACATGTCTACATCTGACATAGGCATACTGTTTTTCTTCTGCTCTTTAACTTACATTTGGAGGATACTGAACTACTCATTTTTGTTCTTGATGTTTGATATCTATGACAAAAAGACATTAACAGAAGGGAATGCAAGTCACACATTATTTGTAGATATTACTATAATGCAAGCGACACATTATTTGGCATGGGATAAATGTACAGTCTACAATGACCTACAAATCATCACCCTCCCACTTTTCTGAAGTTGCAGGGCAGTGATACTGTAACAAGTTCTGCAAACTTCACATTCATTTTTTGTTCTCTTTATTTGGTGGCACGCGATGATAAAGGATTCAGTTATCATCCCCGAAAATGATAATATATCTATTTAGATGATTCGTCATCAAGTATGAAGTCAAGATAGTAAATAAGCAGACATGGCCCTATTATCCAACTTTATATCAGTTCTCTTTTATTTTTTACGAGTATATACAATCATTTTCCAAGACAATTCAGAACTTCATATCACGTTGAACGAGTCTGCTTACATATGCAACTGTACTTCCTTACTGGCATTCTATATAATCAATCTAGTGGCACTCCAAACATTTGTTTTTTGACTTTAGTTTTTTCTGGGTCAGAAATTGAACCTAAGCCATTCCCCCAACCCAACATCATGTCTAGATCTGAGCCAAATCCCACAGACAAGTGCATTTCAGAGTTTATCCCTTGTAGCTTTTGCATTCACACTCTAGTCACATAGCTTTGTAGAATACCACAAGAAAAGGGAAGCATAGAAGGGGAAGTGGACCATAATGCTAAGTCCTTTCTGGATAAACAATAAGTCAGGAATTAGTAGTTATTACAACTTAATCTTAAAAGGCTTTTATATTTTGCAAGAAGTATTAAGTCAAAATCAAGTCAGATTTCCCTTTAACCCCTCAACTTCTTTAATTCACAAGAAATAGTGTACTGAAGTGGGGTTAATAAGTTTAACTTCCTGAATTCAGGAAATTACTTTATTGTTACAATCCTGGGTATGCAAATGGTTTATGCAGAGTGGCATGTTCTTTTTTTACCTATTTTGGCCAAGTGAGAAGGAACAAAATAAGAGCTTGATTAGATAACTTATTCTGGATAAAAAAAATACTCGGTATCATTTCTTCATTCCACTAACCCAGTATATAATAAGTTACAGCAACACAAACTACTACAAATACTTGCATGACCCCACTAATCAAAAGACCAATACTCAAAGCAAAACTGACAAAAACACATAATAATTAATGCACACTACCCAAAAACTAGGCCTAAGAACCACAAATGCAAAAGAGAGCCAGCTAAGGAATCAAATTAAGAGACCAAAATAAAAATGCACATCCAGTAGCTATAAGAACCACCGTGTCTTAAACCTGAGCATACTAGCCATAAAAAAATAAAAAAAAACACTTACAGCAATTATTCTTGGAACTTGCAACTCAACAAGTGGGAAAAAAAAAATGTAAGTTGGACTTTTATTCGTTGAACTCGCAACTCAAAAGGAGGAGAAATAAAACCTGTACATTGGGACACTGACACTAACATTTGTTTTGTAACCTAAGATAATGGCGAGAGAACCAAGCCTTATCTCTTAAGGAAATTAGCACATTTCCTATGAAAAAGTGTCTACAGCAAACACAACAATGCAACTTCACAGTAAATAATTTCTCAGCAAGAACCATTCCTCAAAAATTAATTCCCTAAAAAAATGGCTGCATGCCGCCCAAATGAGACCCAAATTCAAACAAAAATCTCCCATTCGGTGGTATTTACAAGCAGGCTCTTATCTAATCATGCTACCCTATATAATCTTTGGCAAGAGGTACTCCACTTGTTATGGCTGATATGGCAGCTAAATTGAAACCAACAAACGGGTTAAATCATTAATGAATAATGTCAAGTTATCAGTTCGCAATCAAGAAAGTAGTATCCAGTCTAGGAAAGATAATCCAAATTAATAACTAGATGACTCCATTTCATGTTATCATTGTTTAATTCTTTGACAAGAGGTATCCCGATCTGCAAGGCATTAACCTTTCCTCATAATAACTGAAATTATAGGGCATGTTTGCTTTAACTGTTTGTAGTAACTAATAGCTAGTGATTGTTTCTAGTTGATAGTTGGTGGCTGATAAATGTTATTCCTTTGGCAACAACATAGTAGTTGTTGACGTTGAGA
>CANTUT010000489.1:0-2500 GCA_947687605.1 Reutealis trisperma
GCGTGTATGTATGTATTTATGTATATGTGTATATATATATATGTATATATATGTATATATATATACCCATATACATAAATGCATACATACACACGCGTGTATATATATATATATATATATAAATTTCCAAGTCAATCTAAAAAGAAAATTCAAAATCTAAACAAAAAATTAACAAAATTTCAACAAAATCAATCTATAAAAAAATTCAAAAATATAAACAAAAATTCAATTAAAATCGTAATGAATAATAAAGTAATGATGTAAATACTAGTGGAAAAATCAAATTTTCAGTGTGGGATGAATGTCGGTGTAACAACCCACACCCACCCTTGGAATTTTCGTGATAAATTACTTGATTTAGAACGTATAAGGTTAAGTATGTGCTTGTGTGAAAAATTTGTGGTCTAAGTGATTGATGAGTATGTGGCATATTAAAATAATTTTAATATGCATAATATGTGTTGCCATTGTGAAATAAATGATTTACATGAAGTGTATTTGCATAAAAGAATTTATTTTAAATAAAATAAATTTTTATGCATAAGATAATTTTTAAGCATAAAATAATTTTATGGGTATTTTTAAAATATTTTTAAATAAGTATTTTTGAGGGAAATGTTCCAGAATTAATAGGAAAAATATTTATTTTTATTTTAAATCAATTCAGCAAAAAATTTTAAAGGAAAAGCCTAAATATCCAAAAGCCCACTACAAAAAAATTCTCCTAACCTATTTCATTAAGGGTAAAAGTGGAAATTCCACTCCAACCCTAATATATATTCTAATTTTCAGCCAAACAAGGGTTTCTAGCAGCCATTATCTTATTCTTTCTATATTTTGGCAGAAAAAACCTCTCAAAATATTTCTCTCTATCGAAATATTGAAAACACCTTTCCATTTCGCGATTTCGTGACCGTAATCGTAAGTTTTCATTCTCTTTTAATTTCCAAACTGATTTCTATAAAATAAATTATGGAAAAATTATTTTGAACTGTTTGATTTCTGATTTCTACAGATTCAATTCTATTTGAGTGAATTTTTGGGAGAGAAAATTTATTTTCTACCGAAAATACGATTCTTTCCGCAAGATTTCTCCAAAGGTGAATCCTATAACTTAAAATCACAATTTTGTTGCATAAACATCATGGGGTGGGGGGGGGGGGGGGGGCGGGGGGCAATTTGTACTTGTTTATATTCTAAGCTGATTTTTGATTTGTTTTGATGATAAATATTGGATTAAATAATATTTCTGCATATTTCTGTGATGACCGAAAAGTTTCAAAAAATAAAGGAATTTAAGGTTTTCGTGTTAAAACTTGGAAATTGAAAAATTTTATTCTTTCATGAATATATGGCTGCTGATTTGTATGAATTGGTGTTCTAATATGATATTTGTTTTGTTTAGATGAAAAATAATGATTTGAATCATGTGTCTGTTTATTGCTAAAATGAACGAAATGCGCGGAAAGTGCGGAAACTCATGATTTTTCACCTAAGCCTTTGAACTTGGAAATTTTTTGTATAAACCCTATCTATGGCTGCCAATTCATGAAGGAATGTGTTCTAAACTGATATTTTCCATGATTGAATGAAAAATAATGGTTTAAACAACCCGTTTGCATATTTCTAAAATGACCGAAAAATACAAAAACAAGAAAACTTATGTTTTGTGCACTATAATGCAAAAGATTGAATTTTTATATATTAATGACACCAATAGTGGCCGATTCCTATGAATTTATATTCTAGAATGATTTTTGTTATGTTTACATGAAAAATCTTGGTTCGAACCATGTTTTTACATATTTCTGAAATAGACGGAAAGCACGAAAAGAAGAAGAATTTGGTTTTCACCTTAATGAATGCATTCGGCCTACATGAACATTTTGTCAAAATGTTTATAAATTTTATGTGATGCGTCTTGGTGATTGTTGACATGTATGTATGTATAATAGATGATGAAATTTCATGTTAGTTGAAGGTATGATCCTAGATAAGCTTAAATGTATTATAGTATACTTAAGGTATACTTAAGGTATCTTAACATTATAATGTGATTAGAATGCAAATGCGATTGGGAAATATGAAACTAGATGTTATGATAAATTGATGATGAGCATATGGTTATGAGTTTAATGAAGTGAAAGGGATCATAAGAGTTAAGCATGATGTTTGAGGGATTAATTGTTAAGTTGACATGTATGAAAGTGTAAAGTGAACTAAGATAATTGATATTGAGGTAATGATATTGTGATGACCTTAAAAAGGTATTGATATAATTGAAATGTGTTTTCATGTGAGCCTATAAGGCCTAAGTATGCAAGACTTTTAAGTCAACGTGATATGTGCAGGTGATGAGTACACTTATGAGTGAACTCTAATGTGTATGCTATATGTACATGGGTAGTTATGGGATAGGAGCATCATGAGTAAATAAATACTAAGTATTAAATCAAATATTATGTTAGAGTTTGAGGAGCTTTAGAAGTGCAAAGGGGGA
>CANTUT010000489.1:7500-257500 GCA_947687605.1 Reutealis trisperma
CTTCTTTTCTAATAGACATTAATTCTTTCTAAAATTCTTGATCAACATCCATTGAAAAAAACCTAAAAAGAATGTTAGTAATGTAAAACAATACCTCACTTCACTCCCTTACATGCTTCATTCAAGTAGTTTTGACACTTAAGTTGTTATGGAGCAGCTTACACATCAAGTTCCAAGGGTTCAACATGGTGAAGAAGAGCATGATCAAGAGTGCATTCAGGCTAGGCTTCAAGACAAGGAACAAGATCAAGTGCAAAAGGCTTCTAGTCCAATTAGCATGCCTCAAGGAGCCATAACAAGGTCTTAGTCCAAGAAGCTTCAACAAGCCTTAATCCATCATCTACAAGGCTTGGTGAATTTGGCTAGTATAGGTTTACAAGGCCACCAAAGTTTTGGAATAAGTTTAGATCAAGTCCAATACAATTTAAGCCAAGTCAATGTTACTAATGTGCTTAGTTAAGAATGTGAATGGGTTTTCTAATGGGCTGGTCGACTTTCATTTAGAATCCATTAGTTTTATTTAGTTTATTATGTATTTGGGCTGTCCATGTTAGTTATTAGTCCAAAATTTAGTTTGTTAAGTTTTTATCTAAGTTAAGTTTAAATTATCTTTAATACACACAATTAAAGGTAATGATTACCTTTAATTGTTAGGTATTGATTATCCTAAATCTCAAAGGTCAGTTGTTAAGTTAAGTTTAAATTGTCTTCAATACACACCATTAAAGGTAATGATTACCTTTAATTGTTGGGTATTGATTACCTTTAATTATTAGGTATTAATGGTCTTTAATTGTTGTCTTTTGGCTTTTCCTATTCTTGAAAGGATGTTCCGAGATTAAAATGGGCAAATTTTTTAATAGAAAAACATATTAGACTTGTTATTGATAAACCAAAAAGCTATTAGCTTTTATCTTTGTCTTCTTGTGTGGAAAACATGCTTGAAGAAACATTCAAGTAGATTGATCACTTGCTTGTGGAGTGTTTTGAAATTGGAATCTAGAAACTGAGTTTTCTTTTATTCTAATTCTTGATCAATTTTTCTAAGTAATATGATTTCTAACCTTGCTTAGGAGTTGAATTCAAATTTGTCTTAGGGTTTTCATGTTAATGTGTTGGGGGTTCGTATATACAAAGGGGTTCTCAAGCTTATTCATGGAGGTT
Source organism: Reutealis trisperma (assembly GCA_947687605.1). NCBI lineage: Eukaryota > Viridiplantae > Streptophyta > Magnoliopsida > Malpighiales > Euphorbiaceae > Reutealis > Reutealis trisperma. Next base: position 8,665 of record CANTUT010000489.1, read on the forward strand.
CCATATCACAAGTTCACTAGTGTTTAGTTTTACACTCAATTAATGGCTTTTCTTTAGATGTGCTCACTTTTAGCCTTTTTCCACTCAATATGTTGCCAAGATTAGTTGCAAAAAACAAATTAATATAATTTTTACTAAATTACAATGTGAATAAAATCCAAAAACTCAAAATGAAACAAGAACAAGAAATAAAAAATCCTAATGACACCAGGAAAATGAAAATCCTAATTGGACTAGGAAACACAAATTAGAATTTGACTTAGAAAATAAAATTAGAAATCTTAATCAAATTTGGAAAACAAAAATTGAAATCCTAATAGAACTAGGAAAACAATTTTGGAATCCTAATTCTGTTAGGAAAACTAATTGGACATAATTAAAAAAGATAACTTAGAATTGAAGTAGGAAAGTCAAACTAGAAATTGATAAGGATTTGGAAACCATCCTAGCTTGTTGTGGAGAGATGATTGACTTAGTCAACTCCTTGTTGAAAACTGAAATCCTTTTGATTCTTCTTGATTTGGTTGGAATTCCAGCAATCTTCCTTTTCCTTTCCACTCTAAAATTAGAAACAAACACTATATATATTCCTATATAATTCAGACTTGCCAAGACTCTTTTCTTTTTTTTCTTTCCTTTTTCTTTTCTTGGCCAATTCTTTCTTTCCTTTTCTTTTTTATTTATAATTACAGCAACAATTCGAAAGGAAAATTAACAAACAATTGAAGATCAAATACAAGAAGCCAAACCAAATTAAAGTCTTCAAGATTGTGATGGATGAATCCTCCACTTCCTTCTTCTTAAATTTGAATTGGTTTCCAAGTAAGTATAGATGAATTTGACCTTCCAATGAAACACAAGAAAAAAAAATACAAAAGGATAGAAAACAAAGAGACAAATGAAAGTAGTTGAACACAAGACACAAATAAAGAGGATAGATGATTTTTGGAACTATTTTTTTTTATTTTTGAATTTTAGACCTAAAACACAAGGAAATAGAATTAACAAAAAGGACAAAGGAATTTTAACAAAACTGAAAATAGTTGGAAACTTGAAAAACAAATGAAAACGTAAAACACAAATGAAATAGAAAGATATAACTTGATTTAGAGCCTAAGCTCTAATACCAAACTGATAAGAATCCCCAAATGACCTGCTTTGAGACCCAATACCTTTATGCTTGGAAGCGACTCCCTTGGAAAGCCAAATCAGTTTGCAAGGAAAAACCTCAACTCAATAACGAAACTGTGTCAAGGAACCTTGGTATGCTACGAACAAGCAATGTAATTAGCTTTGAAATTTTAGGTTTTCTATTCTAATCCTAGAACCAAATTTGAGGAAAAATCTCACAAGGTTAAAGCTTAAATTTGGGGAAAATCAACTTCTATATTGAATGAATAGCTAAGTATTTATAGTATTACAAAAACCCTAAATTAGAATTAGCTAAGGACTAGGAAATCTTCCTATATAAGGATTAAAGATTCCTAATTAGAAATAACTCCTAAACTACTTATTATATAAGAAAACTGATTCCTGAACAAGAAAACAAGCTAATCCCGTTTTTGGGCTTAAACCTAATATAAATAGTCCTAAAACTCACTAATTACATATCCAACTTAATTTAATTGAACATGGGATTATATCGTATTGATAGGGGCCTAAAAACATCAAAAACTAAAGTAAAATAATTAAATTCAAAATTTAGACGAATGTCACAGAAGCCAACATGCCCACAGACATGCCCATGTTCCAAGACGTGTTGCATTCTACCCCTTTTTGATTTCTCTTCCATGGATCATGAATGAAGCTTGAACTTCCATGTTTTTCCTTTTTCCAACCCCTTTTATGCAATTCATCAATGTTGAAGCTTCCTTGAATGCAATGCTTTCCAAAAGTGATGCTCATGATCCAAATATCCTTGATTGGTTTATAGGAAACTTCATGCAACCTTTTATTCTTTATAGATGATTCACCAATCATGTACAAGGGTTGGATTGCATGTCTTTGTAGGCTATTTTGATAGAAATGACAACCTTAAAGAACCTTCTTGAAATCTTTAACTTGTAAATATTTGTAGGATTCTTCCAAGGCATCATGATTCTCATCATGAAATAATGGATTGCCTATTCACCTTTACCTCGTCTCAATCATTAAGCCATTAAAGCTTGTATGAATGTGGGTGTAGTGTAGTAGGCGGCTCCAACCTACTAATCAAAAGTGTACTCACTACATTGGTGCAACTCCCAATATCAATTATCATATTATAAGCTTTGCCTTGAACATGACACCTTATATGAAACAAGTTGTCCCTTTGCTCCTCATGGCACTCCTCCTTCAATTGAGTTGATGCAAATAAGGAAGCATATAAAGGCAAGGATCCAATTCAACTTCCCAATGGTCCTATTATATGAGCAAGAATGAAGAAATTCAAGAAAGCATTAAATGGGATGATTCAAGGTTTGTGGGATGATCTTGCAACAATTCAAGAATGCAAGAATGAATCATTCATCAAAATAGGGATTCAATACACAAATCAAAGTTTGGTGATAATGATTCAAGTGGAGGAAGGGAAAAACATAGAGAGATAAGCTTTAAACATAGCCATGAGAAGAAATTGCACAAGTGCTAAAAGCTAAAAAATGTCACGCCCGCAATAGGTGTCACACCCATGATGATTACATATTGAAAGCTCTTTATTGTGAGCATGAGAGCATTGCAAGCACAATGAGAACTTGGGCTGTGTAATTCATTTTATTTTCTAATTTTTGTTATTTTACTTTAATTTTAGATGTTTTTGGGCCCCTATCAATATGATATAAGCCCATAGTTAATTAAATTAAGTTTTCTTATGTAATTAATAAGTTTTGGGCCTATTTATGTTAGGTTTAAAGGCCAAAATGAGTTTAGATTTATTTCTTATTTAGAAATTAGTTTAGGTATCTATTTCTAACTAAGAAACTTCAATCCTTGTTTAGGAGGATTTCCTAATCCTTAGCTAATTCCAATTTAGGGTTGAGCCTTTATATAAACTCAACCATTCATGTAAAAAGAAGTTGAGTTGTGATTAATAAAAATTCAATTTTCTTAAGAGTGTGATCTCATGTTTTTTATTCTTGCTTAAATCAAGTTCATACAATTAAAGCTAATTACTTTGTGTGTATTTATGCTAAGGTTCTCTTTCATGAGTTGGTATTGTGTTGCGGAGATCATCATCCAAAGGTGATCATATTCTAAGGTGCTTTATCACGGGTTGGATTTGGATCGCGAACTTGGGGAAAACCTGGTTTAGCTTTCCAAAGAGTTGCTTCCAAGCATAAAGATAATTAGGTCTCAAGTTTAATATACTTGGGGTTTGTATCATGAGTGCTAAGAACAAGCCTTGTGACCAACAAATCACCTTTTACTGGCTTCTCTATGCTCCCTTTACTACAATCCTCTAATTCAGGCATCTTTTCTTCATCACTATCATTGCTACCCTTTCATCATCTGTCACTATTTCTCCATTCCTAATGATCATAGTTCATTTATTAGGACACTTCTTGTTTATATGACCTACTCCTTGGCACTTCCAACACTTCATATCTCTATTTCTCTCTTTAGGCTCTTTGGGTTAAGATTTTTCTTTGGAAACCGAATTTGCCCTTCCTTTTGCAACATCATAGGTAGCCTTGTTTCCACCCTTAAATTCAACTTTTCCATCCTTTTTCCTAGTAGAATTAGAATTGGAAAAAGGCTTAGAAACATACCTTGTTGTTCCTCTTCCTTGGAGTTATTTTTCCATCTTGGTTGCAAATCAACTCGGTTAACTATGTCTTTATTCAAATCAGCTAAGAAATGTGCCATGGTAGTCTCTATATCCTCCTCTATATCAGCCTTAGTCATAAGCATTTCCATCTCCTTATAGTAATCATCCACACTTTTACTACCTTGTCTAAGAACTTGAAGTTTTCGCACAAGTTCCCTATGAAAATGTCTAGGTACAAACCTCTTTCTCATTGTAGACTTAAGGTCATACCAAGTCTCAATTGGGTACTCCAAGTTTCTTCTTTGACTAGTCACTAATTGTTCCCACCAAGCTATGGCATAATTTATAAATTGGGAAACTGCAAGCTTGACCTTCTTTTCCTTACTAAAATGGTGATAATCAAATATAAGCTCCATCTTCTTTTTCCATTGTAAATAAGCCTCTAGGTCTATTGTACCTTGAAAGGTAAGTATCTTAAGTTTTATACTTCCTAAATTCTTATCTACAAAATCTTCATTGCCTTGGTTTCTACCATAGAATGGATTCTCTTGTCCTCTCCCTCTACTCCTACCTAAGCCTCAGTCTCCTCTTCTTCTATTTCTACTCATCCCAACAATAGAAGCATCTTCGTCCTCATTGTAGCCAATGTCTTTGTCACATCCCAACTTTTGAGATATGATAGTCCTAGAATATGGGGAGACATAAGATGACCCACGCCAATAGAACCCGCTGATGCATGGTTAAACACTACCTAAGATCGTAGTACAATCTCATGCATTAACTTGAATGATCAATAATAAAGGAAATCCTTAACTAGCAGAAGAATAGTTTAAAAATACTTTGAGTACAATCCATAAGAAAGAAAAACTATTAGGACTCCAAATTAATCATCAATGAATAATGTTCCAAAAAAAACTCCTAGAGTATCTAAGAGTGACTCTGCATTTCATAGTATGCAAATAGACTTGGACAAGGAAATCTCCCAAGCGAAGTAGATTGCTTGAGCTATCACCTTGCCTCCTCATAATGCTCACCTAAAACCACATAAGAAAAGGGTGAGATAGATGATCTTAATGAGTAAAAAATACAACTTATATGATAACACATATCCCTTTAGAAGGATTCATAGTTCAAAATTCATAGTTTGGGATTTAGTAAATTTTGTAGAAATCAAACTTATAACTTGTAACTTGTAGAGTGACGGCTTTTGACTTACTCACTCGAGCATGTAAGGGAGAGGTGGCATCATACTTAATTCCAACTCCCAACTTGTAAATAAGCATGAAGCTGATCAGGCTCCACTACTAGAATCGCCCTTCCTAGCTAAGGTGGATACATTACTCCTATCCAATGGGTTAAGACCATGTGCATAGGTTCTGATGATTTCCAGCATCAGCATGAGGATTTCTGCATATAGGTACCATAGCCAAAGCTAATGCAATCACTGTAACAATAGCATTGAAGAATACAATCACATGCATAATAGTAGTAATAGAAGTTTAGCTTATTGAATAAAAGATAAACAACAGTGTGATTCTAGAAAGAATGTAAGGAAAAGCAACAATCATAAAGGCTCTTTTCTTATCATAAAATGGTCAATAATAGTTTCAGACCAATTGTCCTTTAGTAACCCAAGCTTAACAAAGCAATCACATAATTATAATTTATGATAAAAAGGAACTTAGGTTTCAAGAATCTCAAAGGTTTGCATATATGATAACTTATACTTGTGACATGAACATAATGTTTACTCACTTTGTGGTTCCTTAGCTCCTAATGCTCATAGCCCTTGCACTTCTAACAATCCCCAAGCTCTAACATAATATTACAATTGAATACCTAAAGCATTGGCTTAACATCATGCTATGCTATCTCATAACTGATACGAAACCTCTAAGAATAAGCTTGAGAACCCCTTTGATTATTACGGACCCCTAAAACATTAACTTGAAAACCCCAATAGCCAATTTAGTCTCAACCCTAAGAAAGGTTAGAACTTAGATTACTTAGATAAATTGATCAAGAATTAGAATAAAGAAAACTCACTTTCTACGTTCCAATTTCGAAACATTCCATAAGTAGGAGATCAATCTAGTTGAATGTTTCTTTAAGCATGCATTCTACGTAAGAACACAAAGATAAAAGCTAACAGCTTTTTGGTTTATCATTAACAATTCAAATCTAATCCTTTCATTACAAAAATCTACCCATTTTAATCTTGGAACATCCCTCCAAGAATATGAAAAGCCAAAAGGCAACAATTTAAGACCATTAATACCTATCATCATTTCCTAATAATAAAAGGTAATTAATACCTAACAATTAAAGACAATTAAAACTTAACTTAACATCTGACCTTTGAGCTTAGAATCATCAATACATAACAATGAAAGGTCATCATTACCTTTAGTGGTGTGCATTAAAGATAATTTAAACTTAACTTTAGTTAAACTTTAACAAATTGAATTTTGGCTTAATACTTAACATGGACAGCCCAAATAATAATGAACTAAATAAAAACTAAATAAAATTAGTGGATTCTAAATGATGAATGGCTGACCCTTTTGAAACCCATTAATATTCTTAACTAAGCCCATTAGTCACATTGACTTGGCTTAAATTATATTAGGCTTGATCTGAACTAAGCCTAAAACTTTGATGGCCTTGTAAACCTACACTATCTTAATTCACCAAGCCTTGTAGATGATGGATTAAAGCTTGTTGAAGTTTCTTGGACCTAGACCTTGTTATGGGTCCTTGAGGCATGCTAATTGGACTAGAAGCCTTTTGAACTTGAATCCCTGGAACTTGATGTGTAGGCTGCTCTATAACATTCCCCTTTTCCTCAAAAGGATTTGTCCTTAAATCCAAAGCATCCACCATGTTCCATTAGGAACCAAACAAGGACTTAGACTTTCCCTCATATATCCCTTGGATAGCAACTCCTCCACTTGTCTTTGGATCTCATTTGCCTCACTTGGATTTGTTCTATATGCTGGCCTATTGGGTATGCCAATGCTAGGAATGAAGCCAATTTGGCGTTCTATGCCTCTAATTGGTGGTAAATCACTTGATATCTCCTCGGAAAATATATCTTCAAATTCCTGCAAAAGTTCAACAAACACACTTGGCAAAGATGTGTTAAGCTCATTAGCAATAAAACATGCCCCTTTGTACAAAGTACAAATATAGGCCTTTTGGAATACAAAGCATGCCTAATTTCGCTTAACCTTCCTATCAAACTCACATTTTTCTCTCTAGGCTGAATCTGTACTCCTTTTTCTTTTCCCTCATGCTTTTCACTCTTCTTATTTTTACTCTCTAAAACACTTTTTTTACTCTTTTTTTCTTTCTTTTCAGCCTCAATTCTCATCCTTTCCATTTTATATTAGTCTTCATACACTTCTTTTGAGGAAAGTGGTGTTAGGATTGTCTTTCTACCATCCTTGCTAAATGAATACCTATTGAGGTATCCATTATGTATAGCCCTTATATCAAATTGCCATGGTCTCTTAAGCAATATTTCTCCAGCATGTATAGGCACTACATCACACAACACCTCATCATGATATTTTCTAATTGAAAATGAAATCACGGCTTGTTCACCTTTACCTCACCACAATCATTAAGCCATTGAAGCTTGTATGGAAGTGGGTGTGGTATAGTAGGCAATCCCAACCTACTAATCGAAAGGGTACTCACTACATTGGTGCAACTCCCATTATTAATTATCACACTACAAGCTTTACCTTGAACATGACACCTTGTATGAAACAAGTTGTCCCTTTCCTCCTCATAGCACTCCTCCTTCAATTGAGTGCTAAGAGCATGCTTTATGACCAACAAATCACCTTTAATTGACATGGCTGCAATAGAAAGGTTAAAAAACAAAGAAAAACAGAATATGAATTAGGAACCTCACAAGCACTCCCTCACGTGTTTGCACTCCAAAGATGGGGTTGGTCACTCATGTATAACTCAAGTAATGAATTCACTCAAGGTATTCCTCACACCATTTTAGCTAATTCTTTTATGTTCATAGGTAAATCACACTTAAAAAAAAAATTGAAATAGCTTGCAATGTGTAGAATTCCAAAACTGAAATTTTTGAAACCAAGTTTGATGCAATTCGATCAACAAGAAAATTTAACAATCAAGAAGTAATAAATCAAGAAACTCAAATAGATGCAAAAGACATATAAAAGAAACACAAGAATTACTTAGAGCACAAGAAGGTTTTTTTTTTTTTTTCGAAATTTGAAGGATGTTTTGGATAAGGAATTAAAATTCGTAATAAAAATCCTAAATTGAACAATAATTGTAAAGATTCTAATAAGAGTAGGATTCTTAATTACACAAGAAATCAAATTAGAAATATGAACCCTTTAACAATCAAGAATTTTGAATTCTATATATATGTGTAGTTTTTTTTTTTTTTTTTTTTTTTGTGAAAACACGAATTTGAATATGAATTTGATGAAATTCAGAATTCAAAACAAAGAGTTTAGAGTTGTACTTAGAAGTGCACTCATCACTTGCACATAACATATTGACTTTTAAGTCTTGCACACTTTGCCTTCTTAGGCTCATATGAATTCACATAGCAGTTTATATCAAGACTTTTCTAAATCCAAACACAATGAATCATAATCTTAATATCAACTTAATTTAACTTCCAACTTAATACACTTAATACTTTCCACATATATCAACTTAACAAGCAAACCCTAAAAGAGCCATGCTTGTCTCCTTTGGACCCAGCTGTTCTTATTAAAAAGGAAGATGAAAGATCTATTCAAGAAATCATTGAACATAAAGATGGAAATATAGAAATTGCATTTTCTAAAAATAGATCAGTCATCCTACAGCCATATTGGAGATCATTTTCTAATTTATCTTATAATCCATCACTGCAATCAATTCTTCCTCCTAGAACTTCATGTTCAGAATCTATAACATCTCATAGGAGGTCAGCTTCCTTATTAGGAATTAAGAAAAATGAAGAAAGTGTAGGAAATCGTCAATACAAGTCTAAAGAAAGTCAGTCTAGTCCTACTTGTCCCACTCCATAAAGTCCTACTCCCTTTGATATGGGGTATGACAAAGAAAGCATATCAAATCTTCATAGCTTAAATTTAGCTGTTATATCAATTGAAGAAGATCCATTTAATAAATGGTATCTTACTAATTTTTCTAAAAAAGATCAAAATTTATGGAAGAAAAAATATCATCTTTATAAAGCTAAAGATGGAATCAAGGAATTCCTAGAATTCCTTAAACATTATTTTAAATTGTTAGGAAAATCTTATCCAGATTTTTCTGACCAATAGTTTCTTAATACTATAGAAACTACATATAAAAATTATTTTACTATAAAAGGAAAGCTTATTAAAAGCATTCATCCTCCTATAACAGATTTATCTTATCAAACAGAAAAGGAGAAATAAATTACTTGTTCTCTTTTTAAAGAGGCGGGGAGTTTAGAAGGAATTACCCAACAAAATAATTTTTCAAATTTAACATTGGATTCAATTGGAAAGTAGTTAACCATGATAGAAACCCAAGTTTCTACCTTAAAAAAGGTTAACCATATTCCAAAGAAGGATAGTTCTTCGTCATCCACTTCTTATTAGAAAAGGTTTTATTTAAACCTATGGAGTCATCTAAGTTAGATATCAAACTAGTAAAAGATGAAAAATCAAAAATGGTTGAAGAGCTTGTAAAAAGACTTTCCTCATTAGGATTAAAAGAAGAAAAATCTCATAAAAAAGAAGAAAAGTCTAATAAAAACTTAGCTCCTTTAATAAAGGAAGAAGTCGAAGTTAATTTTGATTTTGATTCAGATCGAGACTCAAATCATAAGAAGGGTTTATTAATAACCTTGAATCCATATTTATGGAAGCTAGAGAAACTAGTCAAATTAATAGAATAACATATCCTAGAAAAAATGCTAGTATGCCAATTAAACCTTATTATCCTAGGCCATCTCTAGTAGATCTTCAATATGAAGATACTTTATTTAATTATGTCCCTTATGATGGAACATCCATAGTTGAATGGAATATTGATGGTCTATCTAAATATCAAATTAAAAATGTCATATGTTATATGACTACGTATGCAAATGCCTCTAAAGCAAGGAGAAATGCTGATGATATAGTAGTTAAGGCAATCGTAGCAGGCTTCACAAGCCAACATAAAGGTTGGTGGGATTTCTATTTATCCCAGAAGCAAAAGTATAAATCATAATGGCAATTAAAATAGAGGCTACTATTTTTCCACAACCAGGATAGCAACCTATTACTAGTTCAAGAACTATATCATATGCTGTCAATATCCTATTATATATTATAAGGATACATTTTATTAGCTCTACCGCATCTTATTAGATAAATCACATGAGCAATTAATGAATTTAAAATGTCTTGATTTATCTCATTTTAAGTGGTATAAAGATGTCTTCTTATCTACTATTTATACTGAAGAAGACAATAATAATGACTTTTGGAAAGAAAAATTTTTATAAGGATTACCGCCATTATTTGTTGAAGGGTGAGAATAAGAATAAAAAATAGATAGGATGGAGCAATTCCTTATAGTCAATATATATATGGGGAATTAGCAACAACAGTAATTGCAAAAGGAATATCATTATGTAATGAAATGAAATTACATAATCAACTTAAAAGAGATAAAGTAATAGGAAAAAGGTTGCTTAGAGATTTCTGCAAACAAATAGGTTATCAACCTTTATTTTCTTCTTATAAGAAGAAAAGAGCTTATAAAAAGGATAATTACTATCCTTCAAAGCAAAAGAGAAGAAATTATAAAAAATCTAAAGAAAAGAAAGGGCAAAAGCCTTCTAAAAAATCAAAATCAAAATCAAAATCTAAAAATAATATAATATGCTACAAATGTGGGAAACCAAGGGATTACCCTAAGAGGTGTCAAGTCAAACAGTAGATTCAAGCCTTATCAATAGATGAAGGTCTTAAAAAATCTCTAATTAATCTATTTATTACTAAAATAGATTTTAAAAAGGAAGACTATCAAATAAATGCTGTAGATTATACATTAGAGTCTGATTCAAGTTCAGATTCATGAAATTCTTATCCATTAAAAGAAGAATATGAAGGGAATTATGATTATTATAAAGCCTTATGATGAGAATCTATATGCCTTGAAAGAATCCCACAAATACATACAAGTTAAAGATTTCAAGAAGGTTCTTTAAGGTTGTTATTTTTATCAAATTAGCTTTCAAAGGCATGCAATACAACCATTGTGCATGATTGATGGATCATTCAAGAAGAAAATAAGGTTGTATGAAGTTTCCTATAAACCAATCAAGGATATTTGGATCATGAGCTTTGCGTATGGATTCAATTGTATTCAAGGAAGTTTCAGGGGCTTAATCAATCTATTCAAGCCCAATGTCAAGATGAAGAGGCCAAATTACATTCTGATTTGCTTGGGCCTAATCTATTCAAATGTTTACAAGGCTGCCATTCTTCATTCAAATTGGACTGTCCATATTTGGGCTTTTCAAATTCAATTTATCATGTTTTATTTAGTGTTTGGGCTGCCTATGTTATGTGTACTGCCCAATAGTTGTTTAAACTACTTTATTTTCATGTTTTAATTAGTTTTGGGCCTATTTTATATTAGGTCAAAGGCCCATCCAAATTTTATAGTTTAATTAATTAGATTTAAGTTTCTAGTTAGGAAATAACTTCTCTTGTATAGGAAGGATTCTTAACTTGTTTTAGAATTCAGTTCTAACTTAGTTATTATTTAGGAATTAGTTTCTAATTAGGAATCTTCAATCCTTATATTGGAAGATTTCCTAGTCTTTAGTTGATTCTAATTTAGGGTTAAGCCTCTATATGAACTCAACCATTCATGTAAACTTAAGTTAAAAGTTATGATCAATAAAAATTGAGTTTTCTTAAGAGTGTGATCTCTTGCTTTTGATTTTTGCTTGAATAAAGCTCATACAATCAAAGCTAATTACTTTGTACATATTTATTCCAAGGTTCTCTTCCATAAGTTTGATATTGTGTCATGGAGATCATCATCTAAAGGTGATCATATTTCAAGGTGCTCTATCACGGGTTAGATTTGGGCTACGAACTTAGAGAAAACTTAGTTGAGCTTTCCAAGGAGTTGCTTCCAAGCATAAAAATAAGTGAGTCTCAAGTTTAATATACTTAGGGTTTTTATGAAATTCTTAGGACACAACATAGAAAAAGGCATCGTTATTCTAATAGATAGAGCCATCCAATTTGCTGACAAATTTCCTAATGAAATAAAAGATGAAACTCAATGACAAAGATTTTTGGGAAGTCTAAATTATGTGGCAGTTTTTTATAAAAATCTTGCCAAAGATGCTAAACCTTTATTTGAAAGGTTAAAAAAGAATCCTACTGACTGGTCTGAGGCTCATACTTTAGCCATACAAAAAATAAAAGCTAGAGTTAAAGAACTTCCCTGTTTAGCCATTCCTCATCTAAAAGCTTTTAAAATTGTTGAAACAGATGCATCTAATAATGGATATGGAGGAATTCTTAAACAAAGAATGAATAATAAAGAACAATTAGTTAGATACACATCTGGTATTTGGATTGGTCGTAGAGTTAATTACTCTACTGTAAAAAGGAACTATTATCTATAGTTTTATATGTTCAAAATTTGAATTTGATTTGTTAAATAAAAAATTCCTTATTAAGGTAGATTGTAAGTCTGCTAAAGATATCTTATTAAAAGATGTAAAAAGTATAGAATCAAAACAAATTTTTTCTAGATGGTAGGCAATATTATCTATTTTTTATTTTGACATAGAATTTATAAATGGAACATCTAATTCTTTGCTTGATTTTCTAACTGGAGAGTTTTTGATAGGCAATGAGTTCAAAGGGAAAGGGACCAGCAACTCCTTTTAAGAGGACTTATGAGTCCTCCATGATGCGAAACCCCAAGAGACCCGCCTTGAGACCCACACACCATTATGCTTTCTAAAGGCCCCCAGGAAAGCCAAATTAGATTTGAACCTGAAAAACCTCAACCTTTTAATGAACCCATGTCAAAGAACCTTGCTATGATTTGAACTCACAAAATAATTAGTTTTGGAAGCTCTAGGCTGATTCTTGTCAAGAACCAAATTTGAGAGTACAACTCACAAAGAAAATTCATAAATTCATCAAGAAGTTCTAATTACCATGTTAAGTGGTCTTTTTTTATGAAAACCACTAAAGACAACTTCTCTAGGAAGCTAAAAAAACTTTAATTCAGATTTGGGCTTAGTTACATGTCAAACAGGCCCAAATCTATTTAATATGATATATAAACATAAAATTAATTAAGTATGGGCTTAATACTAATTTGAAAGGCCCATACTCATATAAAATCACATTAAAGTAATTATTTCTAACTATAGAATTAAACCCAAAACTTGGATAGCCCCATATTAATTCCCATGAATCCTAATTAGTTACCTGATTCTTCTTTGCAACCTTTAATTGTGGACAAATTATTCCACAATCCTTGTATTAAGCCTTGAATTGCACCTCTGAATTTCTTGGCTTTGGCTATAGTAATTAGTCCCATTGGTAATGTTAATGGATCCTTGCTTGGCTTGATTTGGTTGGATCCCTGGATTACATCACTCCATGAGTGATTTTATTGCAGAAGATCGCCTAAGAGAAGATGCTTATAAGATTAGTAGTCAAGCTACTTTAGAAAAAGAAAATTTATATCCTTATATTCCAGTATCTTATATTTCTACTTATTATTGATGCTAAACATGTAGGATTAACACCTTATGAGGTAGCGAAGATTTACACTAGACATTTCTCAATAATTCCTAAATCTTATGATTATTATCAAAGGATTTTAGGAGAAACAGGTTCTATAGTTTTTTCAACTACAAAAAGGTCTAAAGGTGAGCTTGCTTATAGTAAGTTCCTCATTAAAAATATAAATTACCTTGGAAGAATGGGGTAATGATCCTTTTCTTAACAAAAAGATAAGGTATTATTCCCATTATAAAACTTTCAATTATTTTGATTATATACAAGCATGGACAAGTGCCTTATTATATGATAACAAGCAAAAGAAACATAGTTAATGGGCTCAATTTTAGCTTGAAGGACATAATCCTATCCCCATATGGTTCATTGATTGGTTCTTTAATTGGGAAATTTTTTCAATAATGCTTCCTAATAAAGTAAGAACTATTTATGAGCAGTTTGTGAATGAAAACAAAAAACAAAAGTACCACAGACTTTTATTTGCCATTTGGTACCGAATTCCTTGGATTATTAAATGGGACTAGCAAATTATGTCTAAACGTCACCCAAAATTTGGTGAATCATTGAACAATATTCCTTAGCTAACTAGGAGAGTCTTAATTAAATGGTGGAAGAAATTTAATTTCTTTAATGACTCTTCAGTTTATTTAACTAAAGGAATTATAAATCTAGATAAAAAAAGATAAAAAAAAAAACTAATCAAGAATCAGCTCATTAGTACCTTATTTCAGGACAACTGACATCTGTAAATTTATTCAGCTTATTTAAAAATCTTTTGGATAATATTCCAAAAGAAGATATCAAAACTCAATTTCTTTCAAGAAATCAAAATTCAATTTCTTTCAGCTTTAGCAGAAAAAGAAGAATTTGGGTCCATAAGTAAAGCTAAACTGAAAGAGAGACATGACCACATAAAAGACAAAGATAGCTCAGATGATGAAGATTATATGTCTAAAGACTATCTGCCAATTATTGACTCTTAGGACCCATATGAATATGACCCCTAAAGCTTTATCAGGTCTGTGACTTATTTTCAGTCCATTATTGTTACTTTAAAAGATTCACTGCTTATGTAAGCAATGATGTAATTATTTTTATGATGTAAGCTCTTATGTAGATTATTAGCTTTTCTTTTCTATTTAAGAAGCTTGTGTTCAGTTGTTTAGTCATCAGAAAATTTCCAAGAGTGTTGAGTATTCTAAAAGTGTGCCTACAAAATATTCTCTATTAGGTTCTACCCTTTGTAATCACTACTATTTTTTGTAGGTAATATATTCTTCTAAAGTTTCTTATAATTTTATATTTGATCTTTACTTTCTATTTATAATGTTTAGATTATTATTTGATAATCTATATTTTAGTTATTACTTTTAAATTATTATTTATCTTGCGCTAGCTTTCCCTATAGATGATCTCAATATAGTTCATAATTTATAGTTTGCAATTTAGCAAGTGATGTAAACAATGAAGTATACAAAGGCAAGGATCCAATTCAACTTCCCAATGGTCCCATTATAAGAGCAAGAATGAAGAAGTTTAAGAAAACACTAAATGGGATGATCAAGGTTTGTGGGATGATCTTGCCACAATTGAAGAATGCAAGAATGAATCATACATCAAAATGGGGATTCAAGACTCAAATCAAAGTTTGGTGACAATGATTCAAGTGGATGAAGACTAAAACATGGGCATGTGTTTAGGCCTTTAGTTTGTTTTTGATGTTTTTGGGCCCCTATCAATATGATATAAGCTCAAGTTCAATTAAATTAAGTTGGCTTATGTAATTAGTGAGTTTTGGGCCTATTCATGTTAGGTTTAAAGTCCAAAATGAGTTTAGATTTATTTCTTGTTTAAGAATCAATTTCGAACTAGGAAACTTCAATCCTTGTTTAGGAAGATTCCCTAGTCTATGTTTTACTCCAATTTAGCTTGAACCTATAATTATTAGTTGTCTAGGAATCAATTTCCAACTAGGAAACTTTAATTCTTATTTAAGAAAGATTTCCTAGTCTATGTTTTATTCCAATTTAGGGTTAAACCTATAATTATTAGTTGTCTAGGAATCAATTTCTAGCTAGGAAATTTTAATTCTTGTTTAGGAAAGATTCCTTAGTCTATGTTTTATTCCCATTTAGGGTTGAGCCTCTATATAAACTCAACCATTCATGTAAAATAGAATTAGATTTTGATAAATAAAAATTTAGTGTTATCTCTTGTTTTTTATTCTTGCTTGAATCAAGTTCATATAATCAAAGCTAATTACTTTGTGTGTATTTATTCTAAGGTTCTCTTGCACAAGTTAGTATTGTGTTGCGGAGATCATCATCCAAAGGTGATCATATTCCAAGGTGCTCTATCACGGGTTGGAATTAGGTCACAAACTTGGAAAAAATTTGATTTAGCTTTCCAAGAAGTTGCTTCCAAGCATAAAGGTGTTGGGTCTCAAGTTTAATATACTTGGGATTCATATTAGTTTGGTATCATAGCTTAATCTCTAAATCAGGTTATATCTTTGCCCTTATATTCTCCATTTTTCGTTTATTTTTTTTCCTTATTTCCATCTGTTTTCTTTTCATTAAATTCCTTTGTTTTCACTTTGTTAATTTTGTTTGCTATTGTTTCAGGTCTAAAATTAAAAAAAAAAAAATCCTAAAATCATCTATCCTTGTTAGTGTCTTGTTATCATCTTCTTTAATTTGTCTCTTTGTTTCCTACCTTTTCATATTATTTTTGTTCCTTTTTTGTTCTCTATGTTTCATAAAAAATCAAGTGTAGGAAGGTCATACCTATTGCAATAATTCAAATTTAAGAAGTTAAGAAGGAAGGAATCAGCTCCTAATTGTCAACTTCAATTTGGTTTGGATTTTTGTACTTGATCTTCTATTTATCTTGTCAATCTTCAGTATTTGTCCTCAAAATTACTTGCTGTAATTGAACTTAAAAAAAAAAAAGAAGAGTAAAAAAAATCAAAATTCAAAAAAAAGCAAAAAAAAAAAAGGGTGAATGAGATTTTCAAAAAGGAGGAAAGTGACACTTTGAAAATCTCATCACCTTCATTCTCCCTTTTTGACACACTCAATTTTGTCACTACAAGCTCAACAACACCATTTTGTCTTTGAAGTTCTTCCTTCTTTTTCTTTGTATCTTTACTCGATCTTCATACAATTCTTCTTGAGAAAGAGGAGCAAGTGTAGTATGCTTACCATCTTTTAGTGGAACTTTGTAGTGGTTAGTAGATTTGATGTGTTTTGCTTGACTAAAACATATCCATGCTTTTCAAACAAAACATGTGTCACATTCATTGGTAAAACATCACACCAATCTTTACTTTTATACCTTCCTAGAGAGAATGAAACTAAAGCTTGCTCTTTAATCTTGACATATTTATTCAACAAATACAATGAGTGTGGCCTTGGATGCTTTCTAGTGGGCAAATTTAATTTCTCAACTAGCTTGAGGCTTGTAAAATTGACAACACTCAACCTATCAATGATCATATGGCATACTCTATCTTGGATGCGACATCTTGTATGAAAAACATCATTACATTCCTCATCCTTCAATATCCACATACCTACTTCTTGCCTAATAGCCATTAATTCTTTTTGAAATTCTTGATCAACTTCCATTGTAAAAAACCTGCAAAAGGAATGTTAGTAAAGTAAAATAATACCTCACTTCACTCTCTCATGTGTTTCACTCAAGTATTGCCACTCAATTACTCATATTTCACTCAATTTATTATGGCTTTTCTCTTTATGAGCTCACACTTAGCATTTTTCCACTCAATCTCTTGTCAAGATTAGTTGCAAAAATCAAATTAACATAATTTTAACTAAGTTACAATGTGAATAAAATCCAAAGACTCAAAATGAAATAAGAAACAAGAAATAAGAAATCCTAATGATACTAGGAAAATGAGAATCCTAATTGAACTAGGAAAACAAAATTAGAATTTGGACTCAGAAAAATAGAAATAGAAATCCTAATTGAAATTGGAAAACAAAAGTTAAAATCCTAATAAAACTAGGAAAATAATATACGAATCATGATGGGATTAGAAAACCTAATGAGACACGAATAAGAGTTGAAATAAAAAGAAGACCAAAACAAATAAGGAAATAGTTAAATTAATAAGAAATCAAAATGAAAATAGGATTAGAAAAAGTCAAACCAAAATTTGGAAAGGAGTAGGAAACCAATCCTAGCTTGTTTTGGAAGGATGCTTAGACTTGGTCAAACTCTTGGTAGAATGTTGAAATCTTTGATTCCCTTTGTATAATCTTGAAAATCAACTTATTTCCTTGTTCTCTTCACTCTAGGAACTAAATAACTTCTATAAATACAATCAAAAGTTAGATTTCAATACTTTTTGCTTCTTCTTTTCTTTTTGGATGAATTTTCCTTCTTTTTTTTTGATCATTTTTTTTCTTGGCCGATTTCTTCCTTTTTTTTTCTTTTTATATTTACAACAGAAAATTGAAAGGAAAATTAACAAAGAAATTGAAGATCAAATACAAGAAGCCAAACTGCTCTTCTTAAATTCGAATTAGTTCCCAAGTAAGTATGGATTTGACCTTCCAATGAAACAAAGAATAGAAATATGAATAGGATGGAATGAATGAAGAAACAAATGAACTAAGAAAAAAAAAAAGGTAAAACGATTTGGATTTTTTTTTTTTGAATTTTCAGACTTAAAACAATAACAAACAAAATTAATGAGGCAAAAACAAAGGAATTTAACAAAAACAAAAAGAAACAAAAACAAGAAAATAAATAAAAATAGAAAACACAAACGAAACGAAAAGATATAACCTGATTTAGAGCCTAAACTCTGATACCAAACTGATACGAATCTCAAGTATATTAAACTTGAGACCCAATTATCTTTATGCTCGGAAGCAACTCCTTGGAAAGCTAAACTAGGCTTTCCCCAAGTTTGTGACCCAAATCTAACCCGTGATAGAGCACCTTGGAATATGATCACCTTTAGATGATGTTCTCATCGACACAATACCAAACTCATGGAAGAGAACCTTGGAATAAATACATACAAAGTAATTAGCTTTGATTATATGAATTTGATTCAAGCAAGAATCAAAACCAAGAGATCACATTCTTAAGAAAACTGAATTTTTATTGATCATAACATCTCTTAATTTTACATGAATGGTTGAGTTTATATAGAGGCTCAACCCTAAATTAGAATTCAGCTAAGGATTAGGAAATCTTCCAATATAAAGATTGAAGATTCCTAATTAGAAACTAATTCCTAAATAATAACTAAGTTAGAACTAAATTCTAAAATAAGTTAGGAATTCTTCCTATACAAAAGAAGCTATTTCCTAACTAGAAATTGAAATTTAATTAATTAAACTATCAAATTCGGATGGGCTTTTGACCTAACATAAAATAGGCCCAAAACTAATTAAAACATGAAAATAAAGTAGTTTAAACAACTCTTGGGCTGTATGCATAACATAGGCAGCCCAAACAATAAATAAAAAATGATAAATTGAATTTGAAAAGCCCAAATATGAAGGGTCCAATTTGAATGAAGAATGGCAGCCTTGTTAATACTTGAATAGATTAGGCCCAAGCAAATTGGAATAAAATTTAGTCTCTTCATCTTGACATTAGGCTTGACTAGATTGATTAAGCCCTTGAAGCTTTCTTGAATACAAATAGATCCATATGCAAAGCTCATGATCTAAATATCCTTGATTGATTTATAGGAAACTTTATACAGTCTCATATTCTTGTTGGATGAATCACTAATCATGTACAATGGTTAGATTGCATATCTTCATAGACTATCTTGATAGAAATGACAACCTTAAATAACCTTTTTAAAATCTTTATCATGCATGTATTTATGAGCTTCTTGCAAGGTATATGGATTCTCATCAGATGCCCATCCCAAGCAAGGAAAAAGGTAAAGTTACACCTTCTAGTTCTGGAAATATCATATGCTTTAAATGTTAAAGTGTAGGTCATTACAAGAAGGATAGTTCAAATAAAAGAAAAATGATCATGCTTGATAGGGAGTACTATTTGGCTAGTGAAGAAGAAGTTGAAGAAAGAATACCACCTCTTGAAGATAAAAGTGACAAAGAAGACGACAACCAACCAAAAATAGCCGAATGTGGGAGGCCTCTTATCATAAGGAGATTGTTGAACATGCAAATCCAACATGATGATAATATGCAACAAAGGGAAAATCTGTTTCAAACAAGATGCCTTGTAAAAGATAGAGTTTATTATGTAATCATAGATGGGGGTAGTGTAACTAATGTAGCAAGCACAACTTTAGTTGAGAAACTATGGTTACCTACTACTAGGCATCCTCACCCTTCTAAACTAAAATGGCTTAATGATTGTGGGGAAATTAAGGTGATAAGGCAAGTTCTAGTAGCTTTCAAGATAGGCAGGTATAATGATGAGATTTTATTTGATGTTGTGCCTATGCAAGTAGGTCATTTATTGTTGGGATGTCCTTGGTAATTTGATAGGCAGGTGATGCATAATGGCTACACCAATCAATACACGTTTAAGAAAGATGGAAGAAAGATAACTCTTGCACCACTTTCACCTAGAGAAATCTTTGAGATTGAGCTAAAAAGAATTCAAAAGGAGAGAGAAAACAAGAGTGAAGAAAAGAGTGTGAGTGATGTGCCAAAAGAAAAAGAGAGTGCAAAAGAAAGAAGTGGCAAAAATCTTGAGAACACAAAAGAGTAAGCTCGAGTAAGAAAAATAAGGGAAAAGAAATTGTTAAGAGTAAAAAGAAACATGTGAGCTTTTATGCAAGGAGAAGTGATATTAAGGAAGATTGGTTTTCAAAGAAAAGTATACTTGTACTAATGTACAGAGAGCTTTATTTTAACACTAATGACCTTAATGTTTCTTTGCCAATTGTTTTTTTTTTCTTTTACAAGAATTTAAGAATGTCTTTCCTGAAGAGATACCCAATGGATTGCTACCCATTAGGGGTATTGAGCATCATATCGATTTTATTCCTGGTGCTTTAATTTTGAATAGACCAGCGTATAGAAGTAACCCCAAGGAAACAAAGGAGCTTCAAAGGCAAGTTAAAGGACATGTTACAGAAAGTATGAGTCCATGTGCTATGCCTATTTTGCTAGTACCTAAGAAAGATGGTTCTTGACATATGTGATGAGAATCCATATGCCTTGCAAGAAGCTTACAAACAGATACATGATAAAGACTTCAAGAAGATTCTTTAAGATTGTCATTTCTATCAAGATAACTTACAAAGGCATGTAATACAACCATTATGCATGATTGATGGATCATTCAAGAAGAAAATAAGGTTGTATAAAGTTTCCTATGAACTAGTAAAGGATATTTGGATCATGAGTTTTGCATATGAATCCAATTGTATTCAAGGAAGCTTCAAGGGCTTAATCAATCTAGTTAAGCCCAATGTTAAGATGAAGAGGCCAAATTACATTCCTATTAGCTTGGGCCTAATATATTCAAGTGTTTACAAGGTTACTATTCTTAATTCAAATTGGGTTGAGGTGTTAGGCGAGCTAGGTTGAGGCATCAAAAGAGTTAGGCTAAGGTGTCAGGCGAGCTGCACACAATGGGTTGGGTTGCCTATGCTTTCTATTTTCAAATTTAATTATTTTACTTTATTCTCATATTGTCATTAGGCTGATTTTGTTAATTAAGCCCATATCTATCCTTTTGCTACTTTTAAGTATTTTAATTAGTTATTTAGGCTTTTAGTTTGTTTAATTGAAGCCCAAGTCTAAATTTTAGTTTGTAAGAATTTTAGGGTTTATAACTTAGTTAAGATGATATAAATACTTAGTTAATATAGGAAATAGGAGAATTGAATAATTGAAATTAAGTTTTTGTAAAAAAAATTTCAGCTTTTGGTTCTTGCTTGAATCAATAATCCGAACTTCTAAAGCTAATCACTTTGTTTTGTTCACAATATACCAAGGTTTTTTGACACAGGTTCATCATTGGGTTGAGGTTTTCCTTGCAAACTTGATTTGGCTTTACAAAGGAGTCGTTTCCAACCATAAAGGTATTGGGTCTCAAAGTAGGTCATTTGGGGTTCGTATCAGTTTGGTATTAGAGCTTAAGCTCTAAATCATGTTATATCTTTTTGTTCGTTTATGTTTCCTCTTTTCATTTGTTTTCTTGTTTCCATACGTTTTCATTAAAATTCCTTTGTTTTTATTTGTAGTTAATTTTGTTTCCTTGTGTTTCAATTCTAAATTTGAAAATCAAAAAAAAAATCCGAAATCATTTTTCCTTTGTCTTGGCATTCGTTTGTTTCTTTGTCTTTTATCCGTTCATATTTCTATTCCTTTCATTCTTTGTGTTTTCATTGGCTTCTTGTATTTGATCTTCTATTTATTTATTTTTTTCCTTTTGAATTGTTGCTAAATTATATAAAAAAAAAGATCTAGAAGAAAAAAAAAAAGGAAAGAAATCGATCCAAAAAAAAAGGAAAGAATCTTGAAATCCGCCAAAGAAAGGAAAAGGAAAGAAAAAGGAAAGAATCTTGGCAAAATTAGAATTATATAGGAATATATATAGTGTTTGTTTCTAATTCTAGAGTAGAAAGGAAAAGGAAGATTGTTTGAATTCCAACCAAATCAAGGAGAATCAAGAAGTTGACCAAATCAAGCCTATATTCCAAAACAAGCTACGATTTGCTTCCAATTTCAGTTTGAGCTTCCTTTTTTTTCCATCATAATTTGTTCTGACCTTTATTTTATTGTTTCCTTTTTCATTTGTAGTGTTGTCTTTGCTTTTCTTTTTGTTTGTTAATCCTAATCTGTTTCTTTGTAGTTGCAATTCGGAAAGTCAATTTTTTTTTTTAGTGTTGAGAAAATCTCGTTCTTTTATCTTTTTGAGTACACAGTTCCAAGGGAAATGGGCCAATGATCAAAAGTCATGAGCTTTGCTTGTGATGTCCATTGTTTTTCGGCCAAATTCCATCATTTAGGCCTTAAAATTCACATTTTTTTGGTTTCTCCATAAATTTCATTTTATTATAACTTTCTGTAAAAAACTCCATTTTGAGTGCTGTTAGTTGCGTTCTTCTCGTCTTGTTATCTATTTCATTTCTATTAAATTTCATAATTTTTCCATTTTTCGTGCAAAATTTGTGTACTGTGTCTTCCTATCATTTTCATCGAAATCATCTAGAGTTTTCGTTTTAGGTATTCTCGTTTCTGTTTTTACCTTAATTAAATCTGTGTCTGATTTTAATTTTGTAAATCTTGGTTAATTGTTAAAAAAAATAGAAAATAATAATAATAATAATTTTTTGTAGTTTGGAAATTGGCTCTTATAAGAACTATAAGAGAGAATTGAGAGGTAAAAGACAAGAGTGTGAGATTATCTAGAGAAAAGCCTGATTTGTGTGATAATAAACATGAGTGAACATTAGTGTCATCTATTTTTGAGTGAAAATACATTAGGAAGTGAAGTAAGGTTTTTGCTTTACTAACATCTTTTTTTAGGTTTTCACCATGAGTACCAAAGATAAAGATGATAAGCGAAATTTCTTAGAGTTCCTAGAACAACTTAACAAAAAGATGGACAAAAGGTGGAATGAATTTCAAAGAAGATGTAACCTTAAGGATATGGCAATCAATGTTGAGAAGCAACCTAGGTATAAGAGTAGCAATCAAAGTTCATCTTCATTCAAGCCATGGAAATCAAGTTGGAAGGAAGATGAGGGGATTGATTCCAAGTCCAAATTCGA
Organism: Reutealis trisperma; assembly: GCA_947687605.1. Lineage (NCBI taxonomy): Eukaryota > Viridiplantae > Streptophyta > Magnoliopsida > Malpighiales > Euphorbiaceae > Reutealis > Reutealis trisperma. Next base: position 31,973 of record CANTUT010000489.1, read on the forward strand.
CTCAAGACAGGGACAAGCCGTACCAATGTCAAAGGAGAAGGAGAAAGGTAAATCTAAAACTCCAAATCATTCTCGTGTTGTTAAATGCTTTAAGTGTTTGGGTTCAGGTCATATAGCTTCCTAATGCCTTAACAAGAGGGTGATAATTACATTCAATGGAGAGCTCTTTTCTGAAAGTGACAAGGATGATGACAATGAAAGCATGCCCTTTTTGAAAGATGTAAGTGATAAAGAAAATAGTGGAAAAGTCATCACAACTAGGTCGGTTCAAGCTACATGTGAAGTTGCTTGGATTTATGCTAGTGACTTGTTGCCTAGGAAGCATGATTCTTTAATTAGTGAAGAAGAAGAAGATATTGTTGTTGTTGTTCATAAAGGGGTTTCAACAATCAATACTCATCTAGAAATCTTGAAGGAAGCACAAGATGTGGCTGAGTTAGTGTCACATCCCAACCTTAAAGATACGACAGTCTTAGAACATGGGGAGACATAAGATCACCCACGCCCGTAGAACCCATTAACATATAACAATCATGCCTAGGATCTTACCGAACCTCTTTCATTAACTCATTTAAAACATTTAGATGAATACCATAAATTGCGAAAGACTTAAAATAAATCATTTCATATAAAATCCATAAGGAAAATAATATATATCTCGATAAGTATCAATCAACATTCCCAAAGCATCTAAAGGCAAGACTTTATAAACAAAGTATTATTGATAACTCGGACAAGGAATTCCCCAAGCGAAGTATAATGCTTGAGCCATCACCTTGCCTACTCACATTTGCTCACCTAGAACCACACAAGGAAAAAGGGGTGAGATAGATGATCTAAATGAGTAAACAAAAAGGCACATATATTATCACAATATTCCTTTGAAAGGAAACACATAGTTATACACATAGTTCATGGTTTATAACTCATGAATTAGGTTGCAATTTACCAAGGGTTCAATTTGGCAAGTTTGCAGAAATCACACTTATAACACATAGTGAGTGAAGGCTATTACTCTGTCACTCGAACACATAGAGGAGAGGTGGCCTTATACCAAATTTCAACTCCTATCACATAGAAAGCATGAAGCTGATCAGGCCCCATGGCTAGAACCGCCCCTTCTAGCAGAGGTGGATACACTACCCCTATCCATCGGGTTAAGACCATGTGCATAGGTTCTGATGATTACCCGTATCAGCACGAGGATTCTGCATAAAGGGTAAAAGGTACCATAGCTAGTGCTATTGGTAAACATAATTAACAATATCACATAAGGCAACAATAACATGTAATTCAATATCAATAGTAGTTTGGCTTTCAAACAATGATATAATGAAAGTGTAGTTCCAGAAAGAATACAAGTTAGGGTGTTAATCACAAGAATTTCTCATTGGATAGCAAAATAGTTTTGGACCAAATGTCCTTTGGCAACCCAAGCTTGACAAAGAAATCATATAATAATACTTAAAATAGAAAGAACTTGGGTTTCAAAGATCACAAAGGTTCATATAACAATATATCACATTCTTGTAACACAACAAAATGTTGTTTACACTTATAACAAGAACATTATGTTTACTCATCTTGGGGTTCCTTTGCTCCTAGTACACATAGTCCCCTTTGCACTTCTAAAGCTCTTCAATTCTAACATAATATTTGATTTAATACTTAGTATTTATTTACTCATGATGCTTCTATCCCATAACTACCCATGTCCATATAGCATACACATTAGAATTCACTCACAGGTGTACTCATCACTTGCACATATCATGTTGACTTAAAAGTCTTGCATACTTAGGCCTTATAGGCTCACATGAAAACACATTACAATCATATCAATACCTTTTTAAGGCCATCACAATATCATTACCTCAACATCAATTCACTTATCAATTATCTTAGTTCACTTTACACTTCTATACATGTCAACTTAACAATTAATCCTTCAAACATCATGCTTAACTCTTATGATCCCTTTCACTTCATTAACTCATAACCATATATTCATCATCAAGTTGTCATAACATCTAGTTCCAAATTCCTCAATCACATTTGCATTCTAATCACAACACAAGGTTAAGATACCTTAAGTATACCTTAAGTATACCAAAACGCATTTACGCTTATCTAAGACCATACCTTTAAGTAACATGCAATTTTATCATTTATTATACATACATACATGTCAACAATCATCAACACATATCACATAAAATTTATAAACATTTGGACAAAATTGTTCATGTAGACCGAATGCATCATTAAGGTAAAAACCAAATTCTTCTTCTTTTCGTGCTTTCCATCTATTTCAGAAATATGTAAAAACATGGTTTGAACCAAGATTTTCATGTAAACATAACAAAAATCATTCTAGAATATAAATTCATAGGAATCAGCCACTATTGGTGTTATTAATATATAAAAATTCAATCTTTTGCATTATAGTGCACAAAACCAGAAGTTTTCTTGTTTTCGGTATTTTCCGGTCATTTTAGAAATATGCAAACAGATTGTTTAAACCATTATTCTTCATTCAATCATTGAAAATATTAGTTTAGAACACACTCCTTCATGAATCAGCAGCCATAGATAGGGTTTATACAAAAAAAATTCTAAGTTCAAAGGCATAGGTGAAAAATCATGAGTTTCCGCGCTTTCCGCACATTTCGTTCATTTCAGCGATAAACAGCACATGATTCAAATCATTATTTTTCATCTAAACAAAACAAATATCATATTAGAATACTTATTCATACAAATTGGCAGCCATATGATCATGCAAGAATAAAAGCTTCCAACTTCCAAGTTCTAACACGAAAACCTTAAATTCCTTTATTTTTTGAAACTTTTTCGGTCATTGCAAAAATATGCAGAAATATTATTTAATCCAATATTTTTCATCAAAACAAATCAAAAATTAGTTTAGAATACAATCATGCACAAATTTCCCCCTCTTATGATGTTTATGCAATAAAATTGTGATTTTAAGTTATAGAATTCACCTTTGGAGAAATCTTGCAGGAAGAATCGTGTTTTCAGTAGAAAATAAATTTTCTCTCCCAAAAATTCACTCAAACAGAATTGAATCTATAGAAATCAGTAATCAAATAGTTCAAAATAATTTTTCCATAATTTATTTCATAGAAATTAGTTTAGAACTTGAAAAAGAATGAAAACTTACGATTATGGTCACGAAATCGCGGAACGGTAAGGTGTTTTCAATATTTCTGTAGAGAAAATATTTTGAGAGGATTTTATGCCAAAATTCAGAAAGAATAAGAGAATGGCTGCTAGAAACCCTTGTTTGGCCCAACTTTAGAATAAATACTAGGGTTGTAGTGGAATTTCCACTAATACCCTTAATGAAATAGGTTAGGAGGATTTTTGTGTAGTGGGCTTTTGGGTATTTGGGCTTTCCCTAAAAAATTTTTGGCTGAATAGAATTAAAATAAAAAGAATATTTTTCTTATTAATTCTGGAACATTTCCCTCAAAAATATTTATTTAAAAATATTTTAAAATACCCATAAAATTATTTTATGCTTAAAAATTGTCTTATGCATGAAAATTCATTTTATTTAAAATAAATTCTTTTATGCAAATGCACTTCATGTAAATCATTTATTTCACAATAGCAACTCATATTATGCATATTAAAATTAATTTAATATGCCACATACTCATCAATCACTTAGATCACAAATTTTCACATAAGCACACACTTAACCTTATTAGTTCTAAATCAGGCAATTTATCATGAAAATTCCTAGGGTGAGTGTGGGTTGTTACATTCTCCCCCTCTTAAAGAAATTCGTCCTTGAATTTAAACCCCTACCTAGTTTCTCTTGAAAAGCTGGCAATGCTTCTGTCGCATCTCCTCCTCCGCTTCCCAAGTGCACTCATCTATCCTATGATTTCGCCACTGAACCTTAATCGTGGATATCTCCTTATTTCTTAACTTCTTTACTTGTTGATCCACTATAGCTATTGGTGACTCCTCATAAGATAGTTGCTCATCTAACATAATGTCTAGAGGTAAAAGAATGTGCGATGAATCTGACACATATTTCCTTAACATTGAGATGTGGAACACTGGGTGCACATGTGCCAAAGTTGGAGGTAGGGCAAGTCTATAAGACACTTCTCCAACCTTATCTAAGATTTCAAAAGGACTAATGAAATGAGGTGATAATTTCCCTTTCTTGCCAAATCTCATAACTTCTTTCATTGGCGAGAACTTTATGAATATGTGATCTCCCACGACGAATTAGACTTCCTTTCGCTTAGGGTCTATGTAACTCTTTTGTCGGTTGAACACCGTCTTCAGTTGATCTTGAATTATTGGTACTTTCTCAGTGGTCTCCATAAGTAATTTAAGCATTTTTATATACTTATCTCTAGGTTCAATCCAACAAATTAGAGAACGACACCTTCTCCCATACAACGCTTTATATGGCACCATGCTAATGGATGAATGATAGCTATTGTTGTAGACGAACTCAATCAGGGGTAAATACTTATCCTAGCTACCACCAAAATCCAAGACACACATCCTTAGCATGTCCTCGAGTGTCTAAATCATTCTTTCAGACTGGTCATCCGTTTGAGGGCGAAATGCCATACTAAAATCTAATTGTGTTCCTAATGCTTCTTGCAACTTTTGCCAGAATCTTGAGGTGAATTGAGTTCCTCGATCGGAGATGATAGAAATTGGCACTCTATATAGTTTCATGATCTCATCTACATACAACTGCATATACTGAGCTGCAGAATATGTGGTCTTAACTCCTAGAAAATGGGTAGACTTTGTCAATCTATCTACTATGACCCATATAGAATCATATCCTTTGGAGGTTCTAGGTAAGCCAACAACAAAGTCCATAGTGATGCGCTCCCACTTCCATTCAGGTAGTCGAATCTCTTGTAACAATCCTAAGGGTCACTGATGTTCGTACTTGACTTGCTAGCAAGTCAGGTAGGATGCTACAAACTTAGCTACATCTTTCTTCAATCCAGGCTACCAATAATTAGCTTTCACGTCATGGTACATCTTGGTAGTTCCAGGATGGGTATAGTAAGGTGTCTGATGTGCCTCCTTCAATATCCTTTCCTTTAGTCCATCCACATCAGGCACACATACTCTATTCTTGCACTTTAAAATTCCATTGACTATCTCAAACTCAGAGTTCTTTCCTTCTCTCATCTCATCCTTTAACTTCATCATATATGGGTCCCTATCTTATGAATCCCTTATTTCTTCCATTAACTTAGATCTTACTTGGAAATGAGCCAATAGAACTCTTGATCCTCTAATCTCCATTTTCAATCCTTGATTAAACAATTCCTTTTGTTCCTTCACAATTGGCCTTTTTCTCACATCTACATAGGCTAGGCTTCCCATCGACTTTCAACTAAAGGCATCTGCCACTACATTCACCTTCTCGGGATGATAGAGAATCTGATAGTCATAATCCTTCAATAGTTCAATCCATCTCCTTTGTCTTAGATTGAGGTCTTTTTGGCTCAAAATATATTGAAGACTCTTATGATCCGTGTAGATCTCACACTTCGTCCCATACATGTAATGTCTCTAAATCTTTAGAGCTAACACTACCGCAGCTAATTCTAAATTGTGAGTAGGGTAATTCACTTCATGTCTCTTTAGTTGTCATGATGCATAGGCAATGACTTTACCATTTTGCATCAAAACACACCTAAGTCCTACTCTCAAAGCATCGCAATAGACAGTGAATCCTTCTTCTCCTTTCGGTAACGTCAAAACCGGTGCTAATACCAAACACTCCTTGAGCTTCTGAAAACTCTTGTCATAGGACTCTTCCCAATTGAACTTAACTTGCTTTCTTATCAACTTCGTCAATGGCTGCTATCTTAGAAAAGTCCTGTACGAATCTACGATAATATCCCGCCATGCCCAAGAAACTTCGTACTTCAGAAACTGTTGTGGGCCTTAGCCAATTCGCTACTGCTTCAACTTTCTTAGGATCAACTTGAATTCCTTCCTTACTTACTACATGTCTAAGAAAGTTGACCGACTCCATCCAAAACTCACACTTAGATTACTTAGCATAGAGTTGGTGATCACGTAACGTTTAAAGTACGATCCTCAGATGTTCTTCATGTTCCTCTTTATTCTTTGAGTAAATCAAGATGTCATCGATGAACATGATCACGAATTTGTCAAGGAATGGCTTGAAAACTCGATTCATCAAGTCCATGAAAGTAGCAAGAGCATTCATCAAACCGAATGGCAAAGCTGTGAACTCGTAGTGTCCATATCTAGTACGAAAGGCAGTCTTGTAGATATCTTCTCCTCAGATCTTTAGTTGATGATAGCCAGACCTTAAGTCAATCTTGGAGAAGTGACCAGCTCCTTGCAGTTGATCAAAAAGATCATCGATCCTCGGCAACGGGTATCTATTCTTCACAGTAACTTTGTTAAGTTGATGATAGTCGATGCACATTCGGAACGATCCATCTTTCTTTTTCATGAACAACACTGGAGCACCCCATGGCGAACTGCTTGGTCGAATGAAGCCCTTATCAAGCAGGTCATGTAATTGCGTCTTTAACTCCTTTAGCTCCATTGGTGCCATACGATATAGCGATATCGATATCGGTTGCATACCGTGTAGCAGTTTGATGTTGAACTCGATCTCACAATCAAGGGGTAATCTAGGTAAATCTTCTAGAAAGACATCCATGAACTCATCCACTACTAGAATGCTCTTATCTCAAATGGCAGCTTCTTTGCCAGTGTCGATTACGTGGGCTAGATACGCTTGACATCCTTTCCTTAACATCCGCCTCGCTCCTAAGGCCGATATCCAGTTCAGAGGATTCTCAGTCCTATCTCCTTGGTACACAAACTCCTTCCCATCTTTAGTTTGAAACTCGACAAGTTTCTTCCTACAGTCGATACGAGCTCCATGCTCATACAACTAGTCCATCCTTAATATCACATCGAATTCTAGTACATCCAATTCTAGCAACACTACCAGAAGTGTTTGTCCATTAATGTCTACATCACAACCTTTATACTCATACTTTACTTCCATCACTTCCCCTAAAAGAGTTGTTATTACTAACAGTTCACTCATCAATTCCTTATCTATACCCAAGTACTTAGCAAAACAAGGCGACACAAAAGAATAGGTAGCACTAGAATCAATTAAATATTTTGCGCTAGAACTTTGGATGGGGATGATACCTGTGATGGTGGTGTGAGAATCGTGAGCCTCTTGCAGATTTAATGCGAAGACTAGACCCTTGCCCTTATTCTCTGTCGTCGATGCATTCCCAATTGTTAGTCGTTTGTCCTTAACTCCTTGTCCTTGCATTTGGAATGGCTTAGATTATGATCGCACCGTGGTTCCATTACGTTGACTCCTCATTTGAGGGTAGTCCTTTATAAAGTGCCCCATTTGCCCACACCTAAGGCAAGCGCCAGTATCTTTCCAGCAGATTCTAGAATGTTTCCTTCCACATTTGCCGCATGTGGGGATCTCTTGCTTAGTTTGACCATTTCATGGTCCAGATGATGAAAACTCCTTCTTTTGCTCTCCTCCATTTCCATGCTGTCCTTTATGACCTTTGTTCTTATGCCTTCCCTTCTGGTCTCGTTCAGCTTGTTCGGCTCTCTCCACCTTGTATCTTTTCTCCATGACCTTGGCCTTGTCTATGAGCTTGGCTAAGGTTGGAAATTCGGTTGCTGCCAACGAATTGAATAGAGGTGTGATCAGTCCTCTAAGGAAACAATTGACGCGACTTGCTTTGGTAGGAATGATGTTGACAACGAAATGACTAAGTCGGTTAAACTCCTTAGCATAATCAGACATGGACATTCTTGGTCTTTACTTTAGTTGCTCGAACTGAAATGCCCTATCTTGCCTTTCTCCTTCTGGCAAGAACTGATCCATTACTTCTTGCTTAAACTCTACCCACGAAGGTGGGTCAGCCCCCTAAAGTCGTTCTTCGATATTCCTCTCATACCAGTACTAAGCTTCTTTCTTGAGTTGGAGTCCTACCAACTCAATCACTCGAGCATCTGAGCAAGATAAACGACGGACTAGCTTATCCATCTCATCCAAAAATTTGTGAGGGTCATCTCCTTCCTCACCATAAAAAGTAGGCAATTGTAGTTTCTTAAACTCTGCCACGGTCATTCCCTCGTCAGGTAGTCGTTTCCTCTCTCTCCGAGCAGGTGTCACTACCGCAGGTGGCGTAACTCCATTCCTTTCTTGAGTTGGTGGTGCTTCCCGCCTTTGAGCTCATAGCTCATCCAGTTCCTTGCGCAAATCTCTCATTTCTTCGCACATGGCATGCACTTCTTACAAAGACGCTTGCTCACTAAAGCCCATAGTCGGTGCCCTTGAGTTGGATCTTTCTCTTGACTATATAGGTGCAGAGGCAACATTCGATGCGGTGTCCGGTATAACATCGTCATTAGCCCTAATGAATCGGGCGACTGTGCGAACCTTCTTCTTGGGAGGCATTCTGTCTATCATAATAAGGAAATTTAGTACTAATCCCCTATCCTAACCCATTTAACCTTCCCCTTATCCTAGCACACATTATCATGCATTTACCATGTCACATCACTAAGCACATGTCATGTATGAATCGCATGTCACATAGTTTTGCACATATCACATATCATAATCATATAGCATATATCTCATAATATCACACTATAGCATAATAATGAAGGAAATCATCTCATCTTAGGTAATTTAGGCAATCAAGAAAACCATTCATATCATATAAAGTGCTATGCCGTTACGTCGATCATCATATTTTCTCGACCTAATTATCGTGTCCACCTCCAAAGCAATCAAGAGTGACATGGCCACTGCTGCCACATCGATAGCAAAGAAGATTTCTATCTTGATGGCAATTAGCTGAAGATGCAGACCTCATTGGCGAGTAGTCTCCTCTATGCTCAACAATCCCTGACCTGAGCTGCTCCATATCCTCTCTTAGTGCATGAATCATACCTTTAAGATGTCAGTTTTCCTCCTTCAAGTATGAACAGTTATCCTCCAATTTTTGAACCTTACTATATACCCAATCAGGATCTAAGCGCTCCTCGGGGTCCTCCTCTTTGTCAGGGGTCTTCTCTTTTGTGGCGCAAATCACAGTTACAACTTTCTCGAGCATCTCTGGCCAAGTCCTCTTATAAGTCACACGGGGTGCCTTAGGTTGCAGTCCTTGAGCAGGTGTAATCTTCTTGGTCATTTATCAGAAGAATCGTAAGGCAAGCAAACAATAACAAGGATTACTAAAATCTACTAGGATTTTGCGAAAATATACTAGCGATAGACTGTAAGTGACATGACAGGAAAATTCCCATGGTCCAGGATTTTACTTAAACAACTCATATAAAACAAGCCTAAACTAGACTTTTAGAAACTACGACTCTGATACCACCTTTGTCACATCCCAACCTTAGAGATACGATGGTCCTAGAACATGGGGAGACATAAGGTCACCTATGCCCGTAGAACCCATTAACATATAACAATCATGCCTAGGATCTTACCGAACCTCTTTCATTAACTCATTTAAAACATTTAGATGAATACCATAAATTGCGGAAGACTTAAAATAAATCATTTCATATAAAATCCATAAGGAAAATAATATATATCTTGATAAGTATCAATCAACATTCCCAGAGCATCTAAAGACAAGACTTCATAAACATAGTATTATTGATAACTCGGATAAGGAATTCCCCAAGCGAAGTAGAATGCTTGAGCCATCACCTTGCCTCCTCACATTTGCTCACCTAGAACCACACAAGGAAGAAGGGGTGAGATAAATGATCTCAATGAGTAAACAAAAAGGCACATACATGTCACATCTCAACCTTATGAGATACGACGGTCCTAGAACATAGGGAGACATAAGGTCACCCACGCCCGTAGAACCCATTAACATATAACAATCATGCCTAGGATCTTACTAAACCTCTTTCATTTACTCATTTAAAACATTTAGATGAATACCGTAAATTGCAGAAGACTTAGAATAAAACATTACATATAAAATCCATAAGAACAATAATATAAATCTCGATAAGTATCAATCAACATTTCCGGAGCATCTAAAGACAAAACTTCATAAACATAGTATTATTGATAACTAGGACAAGGAATTCCCCAAGCAAAGTAGAATGCTTGAGCCATCACCTTGCCTCCTCACATTTGCTCACCTGGAACCATACAAGGAAAAGGGGTGAGATAGATGATCTCAATGAGTAAACGAAAGGGCACATACATTATCACATGTTCCTTTGAAAGGAAACACATAGCTTATACACATAGTTCATGGTTTATAACTCATGAATCAGGTTGCAATTTAGCAAGGGTTCAATTTAGCAAGTTTGCAAAAATCACACTTATAACACGTAGAGAGTGAAGACTATTGCTCAATTCACTCGAAACACATTGAGGAGAGGTTGCCTTTGCCAAATTCCAACTCCTATCATGTTCACAGGTAGAACCGCCCCTTCTAGCTGAGGTGGATACACTACCCCTATCCATCGGGTTAAGACCATATGCACAAGTGCCGAAGATTACCCGCATCGGCACGAGGATTCTGCATAAAGGGTAAGGTACAGTACCATAGCCAGAGCTAATGGTAAACACAATTAACAATATCACATAAGGCAACAATAACATGTAATTCAATAACAATAGTAGTTTGGCTTTCAACAATAAAACAATGAAAGTGTAGTTCCAGAAAGAATATAAGTTAGGGTGTTAATCACAAAAAAATTCTTATTGGATAAACAAAATAGTTTTGGACCAAGTGTCCTTTGGCAACCCAAGCTTGACGAAGAAATCATATAATAATATTTAAAAATTGAAAGAACTTGGGTTTCAAAGATCACAAAGGTTCACATATCAATTTATCATATATCATATAACACAATCGTAATGTTGTTCACATTTGCAACAAGAACATTGTGTTTGCTCACACTTGTAGAATGAATACGATGTTTACTCACCTTGGGGTTCCTTTGCTCCTAGTACATATAGCCCCCTTTGTACTTCTAAGGCTCCTCAAACTCTAACATAATATTTGATTTAATACTTAGTATTTATTTACTCATGATGCTCCTATCCCATAACTACCCATGTACATATAGCATACACATGCACTTAGAGTCCACACATAGGTGTACTCATCACTTGCACATAGCACATTGACTTTAAAAGTCTTGCATACTTAGGCCTTATAGGCTCACATGAAAACACATTGCAATCATATCAATATCCTTTTTAAGGTCATCACATTATCATTACCTCAATATCAATTCACTTGTCAATTATCTTAGTTCACTTTACACTTCCACACATGTCAACTTATCAATTAATCCTTCAAACATCATACTTAACTCTTATGATCCCTTTTACTTCATTAACTCATAATCATATGCCCATCATCAATTCATCATAACTCCTAGTTCCAATTTCCTCCGTCACATTTGCATTCTAATCAAAATACAAGGTTAAGATACCTTAAGTATACCTTAAGTATACTATAATATATTTAAGCTTATCTAGGATCATACTTTCAACTAACACGAAATTTCATCATCTACTATACATACATACATGTCAACAATCACCAAGACACATCACATAGAATTTATAAACATTTGGACACAATTGTTCATGTAGGCCGAATGCATCATTAAGGTAAAAACCAAATTCTTCTTTTTTTCGTGCTTTCCGTCTATTTCAGAAATATGTAAAAACATGGTTTGAACAAAGATTTTTCATGTAAACATAACAAAAATCATTCTAGAATATAAATTCATAGGAATTGGCTACTATTGGTGTCATTAATATATAAAAATTCAATCTTTTGCATTATAGTGCACAAAACATAAGTTTTCTTGTTTTTGGTATTTTTCGGTCATTTGAGAAATATGCAAACAGGTTGTTTAAACCATTATTTTTCATTTAATCATTGAAAATATCAGTTTAGAACACATTCCTTCATGAATCGGCAGCTGTAGATAGGGTTTATACAAAAAAATTCCAAGTTCAAAGGCTTAGGTGAAAAATCATGAGTTTCCACGCTTTCCGTGCATTTCGTTTATTTCAGTGATAAACAGACACATGATTCAAGTCATTATTTTTCATCTAAACAAAACAAATATCATATTAGAATACCAATTCATACAAATTGGCAGCCATGTATTCATGAAAGAATAAAATTTTCTAATTTCCAAGTCCTGACACGAAAACCTTGAATTCCTTTATTTTTCGAAACTTTTCGGTCATCATAGAAATATGCAGAAATATTATTTCATGCAATATTTTTCATCAAAAAAAATCAAAAATCAGTTTGGAATACAAACAAGTACAAATTGCACCCCCCCCCCCACCCCCCCCCCCCCTTTATGATGTTTATGCAAAAAAATTGTGATTTTAAATTATAGAATTTACCTTTGGAGAAATTTTGCAAAAAGAATCGTGTTTCCGGTAGAAAATAAATTTTCTCTCCCAAAAATTCACTCAAACAGAATTGAATCTATAGAAATTAGTAATCAAATAGTTCAAAATAATTTTCCCATAATTTATTTCATAGAAAATAGTTTAGAAATCGAAAGAGAATAAGAACTTACGATTACGGTCACGAAATCGCTAAACGGTAAAATGTTTTCGATATTTCGGTAGAGAGAATTATTTTGAGAAGTTTTTCTACCAGAATACAGAAAGAATAAGGGAATGGCTACTGGAAACCCTTGTTTGGCCAAAAATTAGAATATATATTAGGGTTGGAGTGGAATTTCCACTTTTACCCTTAATGAAATAGGTTAGGAGCATTTTTGTGTAGTGGGCTTTTGGGTATTTGGGCTTTTTCTTTAAAAATTTCAGCTAAATCGATTTAAAATAAAAATAATATTTTTCTTATTAATTCTAGACATTTCCTTCAAAAATGTTTATTTAAAAATATTTTAAAAATACCCATAAAATTATTTTATGCTTAAAAATTGTCTTATGCATGAAAAATCATTTTATTTAAAATAAATTCTTTTATGCAAATGCACTTCATGTAAATCATTTATTTCACAATGGTAACACATATTATGCATATTAAAATTAATTTAATATGCCACATACTCATCAATCGTTTAGATCACAAATTTTCACACAAACACACACTTAACTTTATAGGTTCTAATTCATGCAATTTATCATGAAAATTCCTAGGGTGGGTGTGGGTTGTTACAATACATTATCACAATATTCCTTTGAAAGGAAACACATAGCTTACACATATAGTTCATGGTTTATAACTCATGAATCAAGTTGCAATTTAGCAAGGGTTCAATTTGGCAAGTTTACAGAAATCACACTTATAACACATAGTGAGTGAAGGCTATTGCTCTATCACTCGAACACATAGAGGAGAGGTGGCCTTATACCAAATTCTAACTCCTATCATGTAGAAAGCGTGAAGCTGATTAGGCCCCATGGCTAGAACCGCCCCTTCTAGCTAAGGTGGATACAATACCCCTATCCATCGGGTTAAGACAGTGTGCACAGGTTCCGATGATTACCTGCATCGGCACGAGGATTCTGCATAAAGGGTAAAAGGTACCATAGCTAGAGCTATTAGTAAACACAATTAACAATATCACATAAGGCAACAATAACATGTAATTCAATATCAATAGTAGTTTGGCTTTCAAACAATGATACAATGAAAGTGTAGTTCTAGAAAGAATACAAGTTAGGGTGTTAATCATAAGAATTTCTCATTGGATAGCAAAATAGTTTTGGACCAAATGTCCTTTGGCAACACAAGCTTGATAAAGAAATCATATAATAATATTTAAAATAGAAAGAACTTGGGTTTCAGAGATCACAAAGGTTCACATAACAATATATCACATTCTTGTAACACAACAAAATGTTGTTTACACTTATAACAAGAGCATTGTGTTTACTCACCTTGGGGTTCCTTTGCTCCTAGTACACGTAGTCCCCTTTGCACTTCTAAAGCTCCTCAACTCCAACATAATATTTGATTTAATACTTAGTATTTATTTACTCATGATGCTCCTATCCCATAACTACCCATGTTCATATAGCATACACATTAGAGTTCACTCATAGGTGTACTCATCACTTGCACATATCACATTAACTTAAAAGTCTTGCATACTTAACCCTTATAGGCTCACATGAAAACACATTGCAATCATATCAATACCCTTTTAAGGTCATCACAATATCATTACCTCAATATCAATTCACTTATCAATTATCTTAGTTCATTTTACACTTCCATACATGTCAACTTAGCAATTAATCCTTCAAACATCATGCTTAACTCTTATGATCCCTTTCACTTCATTAACTTATAACCATATATTCATCATCAAGTTGTCATAACATCTAGTTCCAAATTCCTCAATCACATTTGCATTCTAATCACAACACAAGGTTAAGATACCTTAAGTATATCTTAAGTATACCAAAACACATTTAAGCTTATCTAGGACCATACCTTTAATTAACATGCAATTTTATCATTTATTATACATACATACATGTCAACAATCATCAACACACATCACATAAAATTTATAGACATTTGGACAAAATTGTTCATGTAGGTTGAATGCATCATTAAGGTAAAAACCAAATTCTTCTTCTTTTCATGCTTTCCATCTATTTCAGAAATATGTAAAAATATGGTTTGAACCAAGATTTTCATGTAAACATAACAAAAATCATTCTAGAATATAAATTCATAGGAATTGATCACTACTGGTGTTATTAATATATAAAAATTCAATCTTTTGCATTATAGTGCACAAAACCATAAGTTTTCTTGTTTTCGATATTTTTCGATCATTTCAAAAATATACAAACAGGTTGTTTAAACCATTATTCTTCATTCAATCATTGAAAATATTAGTTTAGAACACATTCCTTCATGAATCGGCAGCCATAGATAGGGTTTATACGAAAAAAATTCCAAGTTCAAAGGCTTAGGTGAAAAATCATGAGTTTCCGCACTTTTCGCGCATTTCGTTCATTTCAGCGATAAACAGACACATGATTCAAATCATTATTTTTCATCTAAACAAAACAAATATGATATTAGAATACTTATTCATACAAATCAGCAGCCATATGATCATGCAAGAATAAAATTTTCTAACTTCCAAGTTCTAACTCGAAAACCTTAAATTCCTTTGTTTTTCAAAACTTTTCGGTCATTGTAGAAATATTATTTAATCCAATATTTTTCATCAAAACAAATCAAAAATTAGTTTAGAATACAATTATGCTTGCCCCACCCCCCCCCCCCCCTCCTCTTTTGTGATGTTTATGCAATAAAATTGTGATTTTAATTTATAGAATTCACCTTTGGAGAAATCTTGCGGGAAGAATCGTGTTTTTGGTAGAAAATAAATTTTTTCTCCCAAAAATTCACTTAAACAAAATTGAATCTATAGAAATTAGTAATCAAATAGTTTAAAATAATTTTCCCATAATTTATTTCATAGAAATCAGTTTAGAACTCAAAAAAGAATAAAAACTTACGATTACGATCACGAAATCGCGGAACGGTAAGGTGTTTTCAATATTTTGGCAGAGAGAAATATTTTGAGAGGATTTTCTGCCAAAATATAGAAAGAATAAGAGAATGGCTGCTGGAAACCCTTGTTTGGCCAAACTTTAGAATAAATACTAGGGTTGGAGTGGAATTTCCACTAATACCCTTAATGAAATAGGTTAGGAGGATTTTTGTGTACTGGGTTTTTGGGTATTTGGGCTTTCCCTTTAAAATTTTTGGATAAGTAGAATTAAAATAAAAAGAATATTTTTCTTATTAATTCTGGAACATTTCCCTCAAAAATATTTATTTAAAAATATTTAAAAATACCCATAAAATTATTTTATGCTTAAAAATTCTCTTATGCATGAAAATTCATTTTATTTAAAATAAATTCTTTTATGCAAATGTACTTCATTTAAATCATTTATTTCACAATACCAACTCATATTATGCATATTAAAATTAATTTAATATGCCACATACTCATCAATCACTTAGATCACAAATTTTCATATAAGCACACACTTAACCTTATTAGTTATAAATCAAGCAATTTATCATGAAAATTCCTAGGGTGGGTGTGGGTTGTTATAGTTAGATGTAGAAAAAGATGGTAGGAGCGACACATTGCCTAGTTCCAATTGTTCAAGTCAAGATTTGAGGATGAATCCTTTTAAGGAGGGAGGGAATGATGATAATCCATATGCCTTACAAGAAGCTTACAAATACATACATGATAAAGACTTTAAGAAGATTTTTCAAGATTGTTATTTCTATCAAGATAACTTACAAGGGCATGCAATACAACTATTGTGCATGATTGATGGATCATTCAAGAAGAAAATAAGGTTGTATAAAGTTTCCTGTGAACTAATCAAAGATATTTGGATCATAAGTTTTACATACGAATCTAATTGTATTCAAGGAAGTTTCAAGGGCATAATCAATCTAGTCAAGCCCAATGTTAAGATAAAGAGGCCAAATTACATTCCTATTGGCTTGAGCCTAATCTATTCAAGTGTTTACAAGGTTGCCATTCTTGATTCAAATTGGGCTGAGGTGTTTGGCAAGCTAGGCTGAGGCGTCAGGCGAGCTGCATACAATAGGCTAGGCTGCCTATGCTTCTATTTTTAAATTTAATTATTTTACTTTATTCTCATACAGTCATTAGGCTGATTTTGTTAATTAAGCCCATATCTATCCTTTTTTTCCTTTAAGTATTTTAATTAGTTATTTAGGCTTTTAGTTTGTTTAATTGAAGCCCAAGTATGAATTTTAGTTAGTAACAATTTTAGGGTTTGTAACTTAGCTAAGATGATATAAATACTTAGCTAATCTAGGAAATAGGAGACTTGAATAATTCCAAATTAAGTTTTTGTGAGAAATTTCTCAGCTTTTGGTTCTTGCTTGAATCAATAATCCGAACTTCCAAAGTTAATCACTTTGTTTTATTCATAACATACTGAGGTTCTCTGACATAGGTTCATCATTGGGTTGAGGTTTTCCATGCAAACTTGATTTAGCTTTCCAAGAGAGTTGCTTCTAAGCATAAAGGTGTTGGGCCTCAAAATAGGTCATTTAGGGTTCGTATCAGTATGTGTGTTGATTGCCGTGCAATTAATAACATTACAATAAAGTATCACCATCCTATTCCTAGGTTAGATGATATGCTTGATGAGATGCATGGTTCTACTATCTTTAGCAAAATTGATTTGAAAAGTGGATATCACCAAATTAGAATGAAGGAAGGTGATGAATGGCAAACTAACTTTAAAACAAAATATGGTTTGTATGAATGGTTAGTTATGCCTTTTGGCTTTTGATGATATTCTTGTCTATTCTAAAAGCAAAGATAAACACTTAGAACATTTAAGGTGTGTGCTTAATGTGTTCAGAAATGAAAAATTATTTGCTAACCTTAAAAATTGTTCTTTTTGTTTAGATAGGATTGTGTTTTTAGGATTTGTGGTTAGTGCTCAAGGTGTTGAAGTCAATGAAGAAAAGATAAGTGCTATTAAAAATTGGCTTATTCCTACATCAGTAAGTGAGGCCATGACAAGCCATATTTTCTATTTTTGTAAAATTTCCTCACTTGGCCATGTTTCACACTTGCATTTTTGAGCCTTGCCCTGATACGAACCCCAAACCACCTACTTTGAGACCTAATACCTTTACCCTCGGAAGTGACTCCCTTGGAAAGCCAAATCAAGTTTGCAAGAAAAAATCTCAACCCAATGACGAACTTGTGTCAAGGAACCTTAGTACATTATGAACAAGCAAAGTAATTAGCTTTGAAAGTTCAGGTTTTGATTCTAATCCTAGAACCAAATTTGAGAAAACTCTTACCAGCTAAAAGCTTAATTTTGGGGAAAATCAACATTTGTCTTTTATTGATGGAATAGCTAAGTATATATAGTGTTAAATAAACCCTAATTTAGACTTAGCTAACAAAAAGAAACTGATTTCTAAATAAGACATAATTCTAAACTTGTTTTAGGCCTTAAACTTAATATAAATAGGCCCAAAACTTACTAATCACACAAGCAAACTTAATTTAAATGAACATAGGGTTATATCACATTGATAGAGGCCCAAAAACATCAAAAAATAAAGTAAAATAATTAAATTTGAAAATAAAAAGCATAGGCAATGATATGAACCCCAAGTATATTAAACTTAAAACCCAATTATCTTTACACTTGGAAGCAACTCCTTGGAAAGCTAAATTAGGTTTTCCCTAAGTCCGCGATCCAAATCCAACTCGTGATAGAGCACCTTGGAATATGATCACCTTTGATGATAATCTCCGCGACACAATACCGAACTCGTGGAAGAGAACCTTGGAATAAATATGCACCAAGTAATTAGCTTTGATTGTATGGACTTGATTCAAGCAAGAATCAAAACCAAGAGATCACACTCCTAAGAAAACTGAATTTTTATTCATTATAACTTAGTTTAATTTTACATGAATGGTTGAGTTTATATAGAGGCTCAACCCTAAATTAGAATTAGCTAAGGATTAGGAAATCTTCCAATATAAGGATTGAAGATTCCTAATTAAAAACTAATTCCTGAATTTCTAAAACAAGTTAGGAATCCTTCCTATACAAGAGAAGCTATTTCCTAACTAGAAACTGAAATCTAATTAATTAAACTATAAAATTCGGATGGGCCATTGACCTAACATAAAATAGGCCCAAAACTAATTAAAATATGAAAATAAAGTAGTTTAAACAACTCTTGGGTTGTATACATAACATAGGCAGCCCAAACACTAAATAAAACATGATAAATTGAATTTGAAAAGCCCAAATATGGAGGGTCCAATTTGAATGAAGAATGGCAGCCTTGTAAACACTTGAATAGATTAGGCCCGAGCAAATTGGAATGTAATTTGGCCTCTTCATCTTGACATTGGGCTTGGATAGATTGATTAAGCCCTTGAAGCTTCCTTGAAGACAATTGGATCCATATGCAAAGCTCATGATCTAAATATCCTTGATTGATTTATAGGAAACTTCATACAGTCTCATATTCTTGTTGGATGAATCACTAATCATATACAATGCTTAGATTGCATGTCTTTGTAGGCTATCTTAATAGAAATGACAACCTTGAAGAACCTTCTTGAAATCTTTATCATGCATGTATTTGTGAGCTTCTTGCAGGGTATATAGATTCTCATCATTCCCTTGCTCTTTAGGATGATTCGTCCTTGAATCTTTACTTGAGTAGTTGGTAGGAAATGCGTTACTTTATCACCTCTTTTCTTCCATGAAAATCCTTCTTTAAAATCCTGAAAAAGAGAAATAAAACTAAACAAAGAAAATTCAAGCTTGTTAGTGTTAGAAAATAAAACATTCTTGATGCTTTCTTTTTCAACTATGCTCACTTGTTTTCTTTCTTCGCAAATGTAATCCATCTAGTGAGCAAGCCTGTTCAAGTTCTTTTTTCTTTGGTCATTCATTCCCGGCTGGGAACTAATGGACAAACTAGGGAGAGATTTCTTTTACGCAATGAGATTACTCCCAATTCGTTGCAACAGTCTTAGAAAATGATTTGTACTTTACACACAATCTCTAGAAGTGCATTTCCTTCTTCATATCCCGGTGATTAGTGAAATTACCCCATTCTCTTCATAAGGACTCTTCATTTGTAAGCTCCGAAGGTTTTAAGTCATTTTCATGAGTAACTTCTATAGCTTCATTTTGCACATTGCTTTCCTCCTTTTTGAAACTTTCATCACCTTCATTCTCCCTTTTTGATACACTCAATTTTGTAACTACAAGCTCAATAACACCATTTTGTCTTTGAAGTTCTTCCTCTCTTTTTCTTTGTATCTTCACTCGATCTTCATATAATTCTTCTTGAGAAAGAGGAGCAAGTGTAGTATGCTTACCATCTTTTAGGGGACCTTTGTAGTGGTTAGTAGATTTGATGTGTTTTGCTTGACTAAAATGTATTAATGGCTTTCCAAAGAAAACATGTGTCACATTCATTGGTACAACATCACACCAATCTTCACTTTTATACCTTCCTAGAGAGAATGAAACTAAAGCTTGCTCTTTAATCTTAACATATTTATTCAACAAATACAATGAGTGTGGCTTTAGGTGATTTCTAGTGGGCAAATTTAGTTTCTCAACTAGCTTGAGGCTTGCAAAATTGACAACACTCAATCTATCAATGATCATATGACATATTCTATCTTGGATGCGACATCTTGTATGAAAAACATCGTTACATTCTTCATCCTTCAATATCCGTATACCTACTTCTTGCCTTATAGCCATTAATTCTTTTCGAAATTCTTGATCAACTTCCATTGTAAAACCTAAAAAGAATGTTAGTAAAGTAAAATAATACCTCACTTCACTCCCTCATGTGTTTCACTCAAGTATTGTCAATCACTCGTGTTTCACTCAATTTGTTATGGCTTTTCTCTTTATGAGCTCACACTTAGCCTTTTTCCACTTAAATCTCTTATCAAGATTAGTTGCAAAAATCAAATTAATACAATCTTACTAAATTACAATGTGAATAAAAATCCAAAGACTCAAAATGAAACAAGAAATAAGGAATAAGAAATAAGAAATCCTAATGACACTAGGAAAATGAGAATCCTAATTTAACTAGGAAAACAAAATTAGAATTTTGACTCGGAAAAATAGAAATATAAATCCTAATTGAAATTGAAAAACAAAAGTTAAAATCCTAATAGAACTAGGACAATAATATAGGAATCCTAATGGGATTAGGAAACCTACTAAGACACGAACAAGTATTGAAATAAAAAGAAAACCGAAACAAATAAAGAAATAGTTAAATTAGAAAGAAATCATAATGAAAATAGGATTAGAAAAGTCAAACCAGAATTTCGAAAGGAGTACGAAACCAATCCTAGCTTGTTTTGGAAGGATGCTTAGACTTGGTCAAACTTCTTGTAGAATGCTGAAATCTTTGATTCTCCTTATATAATCTTGAAAATCAGCTTCTTTCCTTGTTCTCTTCACTCTAGGAACTAAATAACTTCTATAAATACACCAAAAAGTTAGATTTTAACACTTTTTGCTTCTTCTTTTCTTTTTGGATGAATTTCCTTCTTTTTTTTTTTTTGCTTTTCTTTTAAATTCTAATTTCTTTTTTATAATTGCAGCAACAAATTGAAAGGAAAATTACAAACAAATTGAAGATCAAATACAAGAAGTCAAAGCAAATTTGATGTCTTCAAGCTTGGGTGAGTCCTCCCTTCTTTCTTCTTGAATTTGAATTGGTTCCTAAGTATGGATTTGACCTTCCAATGAAACAAGGAATAGAAATACAAATAGGATGGAATGAATGAAGGAACAAATGAACAAAGAAGAAAAAAGAAAAAAAAAAGGTAAAATGATTTTGATTTTTTTTTTTGAATTTTCATACCTGAAACAATAACAAACAGAATTAATGAGATGAAAATGAAGGAATTTAATAAAAATGAAAAGAAACAAAAATAAGAAAATAAACGAAAATAGAAAACACAAACTAAACAGAAAGATATAACCTGATTTAGAGCCTAAGCTCTGATACCAAATTGATATGAACCCCAAATATATTAAACTTGAGACCTAATTATTTTTACGCTTGGAAGCAACTCCTTGTAAAGCTAAATCAGGTTTTTCCCAAGTTCGTATCCCAAATCCAACCCATGTTAGAGAACCTTAGAATACGATCATCTTTGATGATGATCTCTGTGACACAATAATGAACTCGTGGAAGAGAATCTTGGAATAAATATGCACAAAGTAATTAGCTTTGATTGTATGAACTTGATTCAAGCAAGAGTCAAAACCAAGAGATCACACTCTTAAGAAAACTGAATTTTTATTCATCATAACTTAATTTAATTTTACATGAATGGTTGAGTTTATATAGAGGCTCAACCCTAAATTAGAATTAGCTAAGGATTAGGAAATCTTCCAATATAAGGATTGAAGATTCCTAATTAGAAACTAATTTATGAATTTCTAAAACAAGTTAGGAATCCTTCCTATATAAGATAAGCTATTTCCTAACTAGAAATTGAAATCTAATTAATTAAACTATAAAATTCGGATGGGCCTTTGACCTAACATAAAATAGGCCCAAAACTAATTAAAATATGAAAATAAAGTAGTTTAAACAACTCTTAGGCTGTATACATAACATAGGCAGCCTAAACACTAAATAAAACATGATTTGAATTTGAAAAGCCCAAATATGGAGGGTCCAATTTGAATGAAGAATGGCAGCCTTGTAAACACTTGAATAGATTAGGCCCAAGCAAATTGGAATGTAATTTGGCCTCTTTATATTGATATTGGGCTTGAATAGATTGATTAAGCCCTTGAAGCTTCCTTGAATAGAATTGGATCCATATGCAAAGCTCATGATCCAAATATCCTTGATTGATTTATAGGAAACTTCATACAGTCTCATATTCTTCTTGGATGATTCACCAATCATATAAAATGGTTGGATTGCATGTCTTTGTAGGCTATCTTGATAGAAATGACAACCTTGAAGAACCTTCTTGAAATCTTTATCATGCATGTATTTGTGGGCTTCTTACAAGGTATATGGATTCTCATCAGGCAGCCCAGCCCATTGTGTGCAACTCACTCTAGCCTTGTCGCGTCCGCGATGCCTCATTATTTTGAAGGGACTTCTTGAATTCCTTTTTGTGCATATCTTTGTATACTTCTTGCAAGGCTATTGGCTTCTCGTCGTTCCCTCCCTCCTCAAAAGGATTCAACCTTGAATTTGTACTTCCATTAAGGAGACAAGGATTTGAAACAAAAATTGCAAAAGTAACATAACATCTATCTCAGAATTGCAACTTGTAGATTATTCCTCTAAAACATAAAGCTCTTTGTCTATAGATAGGAATTTGTAGCACATGATTGCAAATTTTTCCATTCATAATTATGATCTTCTCTCCATCCTTCTTTGTTACTTGGATCGCATTGAATGTAGAATCACCATCATGTTTTCTCCATGACAATCCTTCTTCGAAACCTTGAAAAAGAAAAATAAGAAAAGTAGAGGAAGATAAAGGAAATTTGTTAGTGAATAACACCCTCTTTTCTTTTTCAATTACACACACTCCTTTTTCTTTTTCTTGACTTAATTCTTCTCTCTTTCTTCTTTTCAAATCTGTACACTCATTTTTTTGTTTCAACTCATCACTCTCTTTTCTTTTCAGCTCATCTTCAAATATTTCTATAGGAGAAAAAGGTACAAGAGTAATGTGTTTGCCATCCTTATCAAAAGTGTATCAATTTGTAAAACCATCATGTATGGTCCTTCTATCAAACTACCAAGGCCTTCCTAAAAGAACATGACTAGCTTGCATAGGTGCAATATCACAAATGACTTCATCCTTGTACCTATCTATAGAAAAGGCAACTAAGACCTGTTTAGTAACCTTAAGACCAACACTCTCATTAAACCACTTCAAATGATAAGGGTTAGGGTGCTTCAAAGTTGGCAATTTAACCTTCTCAGCAAGACTATAACTAGCCACATTAGTATAGCCACCTCCATCAATGATTAAATTACAAACTTTTTCTTGAATAAGGCATCTAGTGTAAAACAAGTTTTCCCTTTGCTGGTTATCTTCTACTCGAACTTGTGAACTCAAAACCCTCCTTGTGATCAATAACTCTCCTCGTTCTGGCATTGTTATGATTTCATCTCCACTATTTTCTTGATCACTTACGTCTTCTAAAGAGGGCATGTTTCATTGTCATCATCCTTGTCACTTTTATAAAAAAGCTCTCCATGGAATGTAATCATCACCCTCTTATTAGGGCATTGGGAAACTACATGACCTAAACCCAAACACTTAAAGCATTTAATATCACGAGATCAGTTTGAAGTTTCAGATTTACCTTTCTCCCTCTCCTTTGACATTGTTTTAGCTCATCCATTTCTTAAATCAAATTTGGACTTGGAATCAGCACCCTAATCCTCCTTTCAACTTAATTTCGATGGCTTGGATGAATTTGAAGAAGTTGAATTTTGATTGTTACTATCCTTCTAATTAAGTTGCCTCTTAACCTTGATTGCCATATGCAATATATCCTTAAGCTCCACATAATGTTCCAATTTTACAATGTTGGCAATTTCACAATTCAACCCATGTAGAAATCTAGCCATGGTGGCCTCTCTATCTTTATCAATGTTGGCTCGAATCATAGCAACATTGGGTTTGAATATGTTGATAAAATCCTTAAACCTTCTTTGAATATGATTGGATCCATATGCAAAGCTTGTGATCCAAATTTCCTTGATTAGACTGTAGGAAACTTTATGCAATCTCATATTCTTCTTGGATGATTCACCAATCATATACAATGGTTAGATTGCATGTCTTTATAGGCTATCTTGGTAGAAATGACAACCTTGAAAAACCTACTTGAAATCTTTATCTTGCAAATTTTTGCAAGATTCTTACAAGGCTTCTTGATTCTCATTAGTTTGTTGTGAGCTTGCTCTTTTCAAATCATCAAGATCATAATTGTATCTTTCCATAGTGTCCATCATGCCATCTAGTTGAACATTCAACCATTGGAAGCTTTGTTGAATAGCTTACATATTAAAGGCTTGATCATTATCTTCATTATTAGTTTTCTTTTTTCTTGAACCTAAAAAATAATAAGGTAAGTAAAAAAAAAAAACCTCACTTTACTCTCTCACATGTTTCACTCAAGTAATAAATCACTCAAGTTCACTCATGTTTATTTTCACACAAATCAGCAGGCTTTTCTCTAGATAAACTCACACTCTTGCCTTTTACCTCTTAATTCTCTCTTATAGTTCTTACAAGAGCCAATTCCCAAACTACACAAATTAATTAAATTTCTTTTTTGAATTACTTACAATTAACTAAGATTTAGAAATGAAATTTGACATAATTTTAAGGTAAAATAGAAATGAGAATACCTAAAACAATAACCCTAGATGATTTCGATAATGACAAGATAAAGACACCAAACACGAATTTTGCCAAAAAAAAAGAAAAATTATAAAATTAAATGGAAATAAAATAGATAACAAGATGAGAAGAACACAACTAATAGTACTCAAAATGGAGTTCTCTATAGAAAGTTATAATGAAATGAAATTTGCCAAAAAACTGAAAAACACAAATTTTGAGGCCTAAATGATCAAAATTGACCAAAAAACAGTGGACATTATGAGCAAAGCTATGTGTTTTGATTATTGGCTAGTTTCTCTTTGAACTGTGCACTCAGAAGGATCAAAAATGCAATTTTCTCAATACTAGCAAAAATTTTCAAATTTTTGTGTTGCAAATACGAAGGAACATATTAGGGTTGATAAATGAAAAAGGAAAACAAGGACAACAATGCAAATGAAAAGGAAATAATAAAAGAAGAATCAAAACAAATCAAGATGGAAAAAGGAAGCTCAAACTAAAATTTGGAAGCAAATCCTAGCTTGCTTTAGAAGGTAGGCTTGATTTGGTCAACTCCTTGATTCTCCTTGATTTGATTGGATTCCAACAATCTTCTTTTTTTTTTTTTTCTTCCACTCTAGAATTGGAAACAAACACTATATATTCTTATATATTCTAATTTTACCAAGATTTTTTTCTTTTTCTTTTTCTTTTCTTTTCCTTTCCTTGGCCAATTTTAAGATTCTTTCCTTTTTTTTTGGCCAATTTCTTTCTTTTTTTTTTATTAGTTATAGCAACAAATTGAAATGAAAATTTTAACAACAAAATGAAGATCAATACAAGAATTGAAACCAAATTGAAGTTGACAATTTAGGAGCTGATTCCTTCCTTCTTAACTTTTTGGATTTGAATGATTGTAATAGGTATGACCTTCCAATGAAAACACAAGGAATGAAAGGAAGATAAATACAAATGAATAGAAGACAGAGAACCAATAGAATGGATAGATGAATTTGGATTTTTTTTTTATTTTTGAATTTCAGACCTAAAAACACAAGGAAACAAAATTAACAAAAATGAACACAAAAGAATTGTAATGAAAATGAAAATGACAGAAGAAAAAAAAAACAATGAACAAAAATGCGAAAAACATAAATGAAACGGAAGTGTATAACTTGATTTAGAGCCTAAGCTTTGATACCAAACTAATACAAATCCCAACCAACCTGCTTTGAGACCCAATACCTTTACGCTTGGAAATGACTCCCTTGAAAAGCCAAATCAAGTTTACAAGGAAAAACCTCAACTCAATGATAAACCTGTGTCAAGAAAACTAGAACTAAATTTGAGAAAACTTTCACAACTTAAAGCTTAATTTTGGAGAAAATCAACATCTATCCTTTATTAATATAATAGCTAAGTATATATAGTGTTATATAAACCCTAATTTAGACTTAGCTAATAAGAAGAAACTGACTTCTAAATAAAACATAATTCTAAACTCGTTTTGGGCTTTAAACCTAACATAAATAGGCCCAAAACTTACTAATCACATAAGCAAAAATAATTTAAATGAACATAGGCTTATATCATGTTGATAGAGGCCCAAAAACATCAAAAAATAAAATAAAATAATTAAATTCAAAAATAAAAAGCATAGGCAGCCTAGCCCATTGTGTGTAGCTCGCCCTGGCAATGTTGCTCTTACGATGCCTCGTCATTTTGAAGGGACTTCTTGAATTTCTTTTTGTGCATATCTTTGTATACTTCTTACAAGGCTATTGGATTCCCATCATGCCCTTTCTCTAGCCTTCTTCATGAAATTTCATAATAGTTGGACCACTTTGAAGGGTTTTCTTGAAATCCTTTTTATGCATGTCTTTGTATGCTTCTTGTAAGGCTATTGGTTTTGAGGCTACTGACCTTTTCTTTTAAGATATTAATCAAAGTCAATTTGAGTTTTTCCCTTAATCTTTTTCCCAAATAAAAAATTAAAATTAAGGTGGCAACTCTCCAAAATCAATCAATCTAAATCCAAGGGTTCTATCATGAGTTCAAACCTAAATGAGCATTTCGATTCCTTTTAGCGGATTGAATTGGTGCTCGGGCGAGACCTTACACTAAACTATTTAGAAAAACTCTTTCTTCAATCCTAAAGTAATTCTAAATATTTTCCTCTCAAAACTTTCTCAATTTCTCATCTTTTCTTCTACCTTTCTTCTAATTCTTTTTTCTACTACTAATGGCTTCAAGAAAAACATTTAGGAAGGGAAAGGAGCCCAAAACCTCCTAGGCTCAACCTTCACTCCTTGAATTAATGAGAGGTGTAACCTTAGAGGAACAACAAAATTACACCAAATTGAAAGATAAAACTATCCTTCCTAGCGAAGTTCCAAATGTGGTGAGCTTAAAGACCTGAGGAATTGAAGACTCCATTATGGCCTCGCCATACCTCAACAACTTGCAATGGGGAAAATTTACTTTAGTGGAGGAAGATGGATATGAGGAACTCACTAAATTGTTTGTAGCCACCTTATTAGTTCACAATAAGCTAAGTGCAACATTTGGGCACTATAGGATTAATTTCAAATTCTTTGTTAAGTTATATGTGTTGAAATTGAATGAAGTTGTTAATATTTTCAGCTTTAAAACCGAAGGAGTTTATACTTTCAATGACTTGGATTTGGAACCTACCTTTTTTGGATTGAAATCTCTATAGAAACCAGGTTTGACTCCAAAAACTCTCTTGCCAAACACATAGAAACCCTCACTTTTTAGGTGCTCCATCAAATTGTCACCCTCTTTATCAATACTGGAGGGGATAGTAATGAGAAGGTCTCTTGCCAAACACATCAAAACATTCACTTTTTGGGTGCTCCATCGAATTGTCACCCTCTTCATCAATGCTAGAGGCGATGGCAATGAGAAGGTCTCCCGAAAGGATTCCTTTATGGCCTCATCAAAGGAAAAGAAATTCAAATAGGCTATTTTCTCATTAATTAATTCCTTTAGCTAGCCCAAACTAAGAAAGGAACAATTCTTCTCTCCTATCAAATCACAATGATTACCAAACATGTGCCCTCACTCCTCAAAACAAGGCCCTTCTCTAACATCACTTTAAATGAACAATGATGGATACTTAGTACATGATCCACTCAAAGGCGATTAGGGACAATAATGGTAATTATGAGTACTTTTTTTTGGCATATGATCACACTCTTTTTTCACTCTTGTTTTCTCTCTCCCTAATACAAACCCCAAACAACCTACTTTGAGACCTAATACCTTTGCGCTAAGAAGTGACTCCCTTGGAAAGCCAAATTAAGTTTGCAAGGAAAAACCTTAACTCAATGATGAACCTGTGTCAAGGAACCTTGGCATGTTGTGAACAAAATAAAGTGATTAACTTTGGAAGTTCAGATTGTTGATTCAAGGAAGAACCAAAATTGAGAATTTTCTCACAAAGCAAAAGTTGTATTTTCGAATTGTCATAAAGTCCCTTATTTCCTAAATTAGCTAAGTATTTATATCATCCTAGCTAAGTTACAGATCCTAAAATTCTTACTAACTAAAATTCAGACTTGGGCTTAAATTAAACAAACAAAAAGCCTAAATAACTAATTAAAATACTTAAAGAAGAAAAACTATAGATATGGGCTTAATTAACAAAATCAGCCCAATGACAATATGAGAATAAAGTAAAATAATTAAATTTGAAAATAGAAAGCATGGGCAACCCATGACACGAACCCTAAGTATATTAAACTTGAGACCCAATTATCTTTATGCTTAGAAGCAACTCCTTAGAAAGCTAAACTAGGATTTCCCCAAATTTGCAACCCAAATCCAACCCGTGATAGAGCACCTTGGAATATGATCACCTTTGGATGATAATCTCTGCAACACAATACCAACTCATGAAAGAGAACCTTGGAATAAATACGCACAAAGTAATTAGCTTTGATTGTATGAACTTGATTCAAGCAAGAATCAAAACCAAGAGATCACACTCTTAAGAAAACTGAATTTTATTAATCATAATGTCACTTAATTTTACATGAATGGTTGAGTTTATACAGAGGCTCAACCCTAAATTAGAATAAGCTAAGGACTAGGAAATCTTACAATACAAGGATTGAAGATTCCTAATTAGAAACTAATTCCTAAATAATAACTAAGTTAGAACTGAATTCTAAAACAAGTTAGGAATCCTTCCTATACAACATAAGTTATTTCCTAACTAGAAACTGAAATCTAATTAATTAAACTATAAAATTCGGATGGGCCTTTGACTTAACATAAAATAGGCCCAAAACTAATTAAAACATGAAAATAAAGTAGTTTAAACAAATCCTGGGCTATATACTACCATAGGCAGCCCAAACACTAAATAAAACATGATAAATTGAATTTGAAAAGCCCAAATATGGAGGGTCCAATTTGAATGAAGAATGGCAGCCTTGTAAACACTTGAATAGATTAGGGCCAAGCGAATAGGAATGTAATTTGGCTTCTTCATCTTGACATTGGGCTTGAATAGATTGATTAAGCCCTTGAAGCTTCCTTGAATACAATTGGATCCATATGCAAAGCTCATGATCCAAATATCCTTGATTGCTT
Organism: Reutealis trisperma; assembly: GCA_947687605.1. Lineage (NCBI taxonomy): Eukaryota > Viridiplantae > Streptophyta > Magnoliopsida > Malpighiales > Euphorbiaceae > Reutealis > Reutealis trisperma. The sequence goes on from CANTUT010000489.1 coordinate 61,649, forward strand.
TATAGGAAAATTCATACAACTTTATTTTCTTCTTGAATGATCCATTAATCATGCACAATGATTGTATTGTATACTTTTGTAAGCTAACTTGATAGAAATGACAACTTTGAAGAACCTTCTTGAAATATTTATCATGCATGTATTTGTGAGCTTCTTGCAAGGTATATAGATTCTCATCATTCCCTTCCTCCTCAGGATGATTCATCCTCGAATCTTGACTTAAGCACTTGGTAGGAAATGCATTGCTTTTATAACCTCTTTTATTCCATGAAAATCCTTCTTTAAAATCCTAAAAAAGAGAAACAAAACTAAACAAAGAAATTTCAAGCTTGTTAGTGTTAGAAAACAAAACATCCTTAATACTTTCTTTTTCAACTATGCTTATTTGTTTTCTCTCTTCACTCTCAATCTTTTTATTTGAACTTTCTATTATTTCTTTTCTCTCATTTGAAAGTTCATTTTCTTCCTCACTTATTAATTCTTTCTTTTCACACTCACTCTTTTTCTTTTCACTCTCTTTCTTTATGCACTTTTTTTTTCTTTTATTTCATTATTTACAACAAACTCAGCTTTATTTTTAACAACTACTTGAGGAGGATCATATGTTGGAATCTCTTCATGAATAACGTCTTTAATGTTGAAGACTCTTTACTTGTAAGCTTCAAAGGTTCTAAGTCATCTTTATGAGTCACTTCCATAGTTTCATTTTGCACATTACTTTCCTCCTTTTTGAAACTCTCATCACCTTCATTCTCCCTTTTTGACACACTCAATTCTGTCACTACAAGCTCAACAACACCATTTTGTCTTTGAAGTTCTTCCTCTCTTTTTCTTTGTATCTTCACTCGATCATCATACAATTCTTTTTGAGAAAGAGGAGCAAGGGTAGTATGCTTACCATCTTTTAGTGGGACCTTATAGTGGTTAGTAGATTTGATGTGTTTTGCTTGACTAATATGTATCCATGGCTTTCCAAATAAAACATGTGTCACATTCATTGGTACAACATCACCAATCTTCACTTTTATACCTTCCTAGAGAGAATGAAACTAAAGCTTGCTCTTTAATCTTGACATATTTATTCAACAAATACAATGAGTATGGCCTTGGGTGCTTTTTAGTGGGCAAATTTAGTTTCTCAACTAGTTTAAGGCTTGCAAAATTGACAACACTCAACCAATCAATGATCGTATGGCATACTCTATCTTGAATGCAACATCTTGTATGAAAAACATCATTACATTCTTCATCCTTCAATATCCACATACCTACTTCTTGCCTTATAGCCATTAATTCTTTTTTGAATTCTTGATCAACTTGCATTGTAAAAAACCTGAAAAGAATGTTAGTAAAGTAAAATAATACCTCACTTCACTCCCTCATGTGTTTCACTCAAGTATTGACACTCAATCACTCGTGTTTTTGCTCAATTTTTGTTATTGCTCAATTTTGATTATTGCTTTATCTTTATGAGCTACACTTAGTCTTTTTCCACTCAAATCTCTTGTCAAGATTAGTTGCAAAAATCAAATTAACACAATTTTTACTAAGTTACAATGTGAATAAAATCCAAAGACTCAAAATGAAACAAGAAACATGAAATAAGAAATCCTAGTGACACTAGGAAACTGAAAATCCTAATTGAACTAGGAAAACAAAATTAGAATTTTGACTAAGAAAAATAGAAATAGAAATCCTAATTGAAATTGGAAGACAAAAGTTAAAATCCTAATAGAACTAGGAAAACAATATAGGAATCCTGATGGGATTAGGAAATCTAATGAGACACACACAAGGATTGAAATGAATTAGCAAGAAATCAAAATGAAAATAGGATTAGAAAAAGTCAAACCAAATTTGGAAAGGAGTAGGAAACCAATCCTAGCTTGTTTTGGAAGGATGCTTAGACTTGGTCAACCTCCTTGTAGAAGGCTGAAATCTTTTATTCTCCTTGTATAATCATGAAAATCAGCTTCTTTCCTTGTCCTCTTCACTCTAGGAACTAAATAACTTCTATAAATACACCAAAAATTCAGATTTCAACACTTTTTGCTTTTTCTTTTCTTTTTGGATGAATTTTCCTTCTTTCTTTTATTCTTTTTTTTTTTTTGCTTCTCTTTTAAATTCTGATTTTCTCTTTTTTTTCTCTTCTTCTTTTTTTTTTTTTAATAATTACAGCAAAAATTGGAAGGAAAATTAACAAACAAATTGAAGATCAAATACAAGAAACCAAACCGAATTTGAAGTCTTCAAGCTTAGGTGAATCCTCTAGAAGCAACTCCTTGGAAAGCTAAACCAGGTTTTCCTCAAGTCTGCAACCTAAATCCAACCTGTGATAGAGCACCTTAGAATATGATCACCTTTGGATGATGATCTCTGCGACACAATACCAACTCATGAAAGAGAACCTTAAAATAAATATGCACAAAGTAATTAGCTTTCATTGTATGAACATGATTCAAGCAAGAATCAAAACCAAGAGATCACACTCTTAAGAAAACTGAATTTTATTAATCATAACTTCACTTAATTTTACATAAATGGTTGAGTTTATATAGAGGCTCAACCTTAAATTAGAATCAGCTAAGGACTAGAAAATTTTCCAATACAAGGATTGAAGATTCCTAATTAGAAACTAATTCCTAAATAATAACTAAGTTAAAATTGAATTCTAAAACAAGTTAGAAATCCTTCCTATACAATATAAGCTATTTCCTAACTAGAAACTGAAATCTAATTAATTAAACTATAAAATTCGGATGGGCCTTTGACTTAACATAAAATAGGCCCATAACTAATTAAAATATGAAAATAAAGTAGTTTAAACAACTCTTAGGCTGTATACATAACATAGGTAGCCCAAACACTAAATAAAACATGATAAATTGTATTTGAAAAGCCCAAATATGGAGGGTCCAATTTGAATGAAGAATGGCAGCCTTGTAAACACTTGAATAGATTAGGGCCAAGCAAATAGGAATGTAATTTGGCATCTTCATCTTGACATTAGGCTTGAATAGATTGATTAAGCTCTTGAAGCTTCCTTGAATACAATTGGATCCATATGCAAAGCTTATGATTCAAATATCCTTGATTGTTTTATAGGAAACTTCATACAACCTCATTTTCTTCTTGAATGATCCATTAATCATGCACAATGGTTATATTACATGCCTTTGTAAGCTATCTTGATAGAAATGACAACCTTGAAGAACCTTCTTGAAATCTTTATTATGCTTGTATTTGTGAGCTTCTTACAATGTTTATGGATTCTCATTAGCCCAACCCATTGTGTGTAACTCGCCTGACACCTCAGCCCATCTAGCCCATTGCCCTAGCCCAGCTCGCTTGATGCCTTAGCCCAGCTCTCCAGACACCTTAACCCAGCTTGCTCGACACTTCAGCCCATCTCACCCGATGCTCAGCCCAGCTCGCCCAATGCCTCAGCCCAGCTTGGCCAACGCCTCATGATGAGAATCCATATACCTTGCAAGAAGCTCACAAATACATGCATGATAAAGATTTCAAAAAGCTTCTTCAAGGTTGTCATTTCTATTAAGATAGCTTACAAAGGCATACGATACAACCATTGTGCATGATTGATGGATCATTCAAGAAGAAAACAAGGTTGTATGAAGTTTCCTATAAACCAATCAAGGATATTTGGATGATGAGCTTTGTATATGGATCGAATTGTATTCAAGGAAGCTTCAAGGGCTTAATCAATCTATTCAAGACCAATGTCAAGATGAAGAAACCAAATTACATTCCTATTTGCTTGGGCCTAATCTATTCAAGTGTTTACAAGGCTGCCATTCTTCATTCAAATTGGACCCTCCATATTTGGGCTTTTCAAATTCAATTTATCATGTTTTATTTAGTGTTTGGGCTGCCTATGTTATATATATAGCCCAAGTGTTATTTAAACTACTTTATTTTCATATTTTAATTTGTTTTGGGCCTATTTTATGTTAGGTCAAAGGCCCATCCAAATTTTATAGTATAACTAATTAGATTTCAGTTTCTAGTTAGGAAATAGCTTATCTTTTATAGGAAAGACTCCTAACTTGTTTTAGAAATTGAGGAATTAGTTTCTAATTAGGAATCTTCAATCCTTATATTAGAAGATTTCCTAATCCTTAGCTTATTCTAATTTAGGGTTGAGTCTCTATAATCAACCATTCATGTAAAATTAAGTTAAGTTATGATCAATAAAATTCAGTTTCTTAAGAGTGTTATCTCTTAGTTTTGATTCTTGCTTCAATTAGGTTCATACAATCAAAGCTAATTACTTTGTGCATATTATTCTAAGGTTCTCTTTCATGAGTTGGTATTGTATCACAGAGATCATCATCCAAAGGTGATCATATTCCAAGGTGCTCTATCCCGGGTTGGATTTGGGTCACGAAATTAGAGAAAACCTGGTTTAGCTTTCCAAAGAGTTACTTCCAAGTGTAAAGATAATTGGGTCTCAAGTTTAATATACTTGGGGTTCATATCACCTCAGCCCAGCTCATTGTGTGTAGCTCGCCTGACGCCTTAGCCCACTTTGAATAAAGAATGGCAGCCTTGTAAACACTTGAATAGATTAGGCCTAAGCCCATAGGAATGTAATTTGGCCTCTTCATCTTGACATTATGCTTGACTAGATTGATTAAGCCTTTGAAGTTTCCTTAAATACAATTGGATCCATATACACAGCTCATGATCCACATATCCTTGATTGGTTCATAAGAAACTTTATATAATCTTATTTTCTTCTTAAATGATCCGTCAATCATGCACAATGGTTGTATTGTATGCCTTTGTAAGCTATTGATGAGAATCAAGATTCCTTGCAAGAATCCTACAAATATTTGCAAGGTAAAGATTTTAAGAAGGTTCTTCAAGGTTGTCATTTCTACCAAGATAGCCTACAAAGACATACAATCTAACCATTGTACATGATTGGGGAATCATCCAAGATGAATATGAGATTGTATGAAGTTTCTTATAAATCAATCAAGGATATTCAGATTATGAGCTTTGCATATACATCCAATTGTATTCAAGGAAGCTTCAAGGGCTTAATCAATCTATTCAAGCCCAATGTCAAGATAAAGAGGCTAAATTACATTCCAATTTGCTTGGGCCTAATCTATTCAAGTGCTTACGAGGCTGCCATTCTTCATTCAAATTGGACCCTTCATATTTAGGCTTTTCAAATTCAATTTATCATGTTTTATTTAGTGTTTGGGCTGCCTATATTATATATACAGCCTAAGAGTTGTTTAAACTACTTTATTTTCATGTTTTAATTAGTTTCGGGCCTATTTTATGTTAGGTCAAAGGCCCATATGAATTTTATAGTTTAATTAATTAGATTTCAGTTTCTAGTTATGAAATATCTTCTCTTATATAGGAAGGATTCCTAGCTTGTTTTAGAATTTAGTTCGAACTTAGTTATTATTTAGGAATTAGTTTCTAATTAGGAATCTTCAATCCTTATATTGGAAGATTTCCTAATCCTTAGCTAATTCTAATTTAGGGTTGAGCATCTATATAAACTCAACCATTCATGTAAAATTAAGAAAAGTTATGATCAATAAAATTCAGTTTTCTTAAGAGTGTGATCTCTTGGTTTTAATTCTTGCTTGAATAAAGTTCATACAATCAAAGCTAATTACTTTGTGCATATTTATTCCAAGGTTCTCTTTCATGAGTTGCTATTGTGTCGCGAAGATCATCATCCAAGGGTGATCATATTCCAAGGTGCTCTGTCATGCGTTGGATTTGGGTCGTGGACTTGGGAAAATTTTGATTTAGCTTTCTAAGGAGTTGCTTCCAAGTGTAAAGATAATTGGGTCTCAAGTTTAATATACTTGCGGTTCTTATCAGTTTGGTATCAGGAGCTAAGGCTCTAAATCAGGTTATATCGTTCCATTTCTTTTGTGTTTTTCAATTTCATTTGTGTTTCTTGTTTTTGTGTTTGTTAAATTCCTTTGTTTTCATCTTGTTAACTCTGTTTGTTCATGTTTTAGGTTTGAAAATAAAAAAAAAAAAACAAAACAAAAGAAAATCATTTTACCTACTTTGATTCGTGTCTTGTTTTTGTTCATATCTTGGATTCCTATCATATTCATATTTCTATTCTTTGTTTTGTTAGAAGGTCAAAACCATACTTACTTAGGGAACCAATTCAAATTCAAGAAGAAAGAAGGGAGGACTCACCCAAGCTTAAAGATTTCAAATTTGGTTTGACTTCTTATATTTAATCTTCAATTTGTTTGTTAATTTTCCTTTCAATTTGTTACTGTAATTATAAAAAAAAAAAAAGAAAAAAAAAAAGAGAAAATCATAATTTAAAAGGAAAGCAAAAAAAAAAAAAGAAGGAAATTCGTCCTAAAAGAAAAGAAGCAAAAAGTGTTGAAATATGACTTTTTGGTGTGTTTATAAAAGTTATTTAGTTCCTAAAGTGAAGAGGACAAGGAAAGAAACTGATTTTGAAAATTATACAAGGAGAATCAAAGAATTCAGCATTCTACAAGGAGTTTGACCAAGTCTAAGCATCCTTCCAAAACAAGTTAGGATTGGTTTCCTACTCCTTTCCAAATTTTGGTTTGACTTTTTCTAATCCTATTTTCATTCTGATTTCTTGTTAATTTAACTATTTCCTTATTCACTTTGGTTTTCTTTTTATTTCAATCCTTGTTCCTGTCTCATGAGGTTTCCTAATCTCATCAGGATTCCTATATTGTTTTCCTAGTTCTATAGGGATTTTAAATTTTGTTTTCCAAATTCAATTGGGATTTTAACTTTTGTTTTCCAAATTCAATTAGGATTTCTATTTCTATTTTTCTAAGTCAAAATTCTAATTTTGTTTTCCTAGTTCAATTAGGATTTTTGTTTTTCTAGTGTCATTAGGATTTCTTATTTCTTGTTTCTTGTTTCATTTAGAGTCTTTGGATTTTATTCACATTGTAACTTAGTAAAAATTGTGTTAATTTGATTTTTGCAACTAATCTTGGAAAGCGATTTGAGTGGAAAAAGGCTAAGTGTGAGCACATTTACAGAAAAGCCATTGATTGAGTGTAAAACTAAACACAAGTGAACTTGAGTGACAAAATTACTTGAGTAAAACACATGAGGGAGTGAAGTGACAAAATTATTCTCTACTTTACTAACTTTGTTTTGCAGCTCAAAGATGAGTGGAACCCAAGGAAATCAATATGGGGAAATAGACAGATTCCAAGCCTTACATGATTTGCTCCAAGCGATGGAGAGAAAGACTAATGAAAGAATGGACCAACTTGAGTAAAGAAGTGTAGAGATAATGGACCAGTTAGAAGCTTCAATAACAAGGGGACAACCATTAAATTTCCCTAGAAAAGCTACATATGTACCAAGGAGAGTGCGAGATGAGATTGAAGATGAAGATGAAACTGAGTTCCTTCATGTTAATGAAGAGGAAGAAGAACTGAGAATAAGAGCTAGTCAAGATGATAGCAATGGTGGAATAAAACTGAAAATTCCAACATTCCATGGAAGAATAAATCCTGAAGCATACTTGGATTGGGAAAAGAAAATTGAATTAGTTTTTGATTGTGATAACTACATCGAATCTAAGAAATTGAAGCTTGTTGTTGCTTTATTTGATGGATATGCCATTACTTGGTAGGATGATACCAAGCAAAAGCAGAGAAGAAATAGAGAAAGACCCATCGAAGAATGGAGGGACTTAAAAGCAATCATGAGAAGAAGATTTGTACCAAGTCACTACTATAGGGAGTTATACAATTATCTTCAAAACCTTACTCAAGGGTCCAAGAGTGTTGAGGAATACTACAAGGAGATGGAGGTAGCCATGATTAGAGCAAATGTGGAAGAAGATAATGAGGGTACAATGGCAAGGTTCCTCAATGGGTTGAATAAGGAGATTGCAAATGTGGTTGAGCTACAACCATATATGGAGCTTGAAGATTTGCTTCATCTTACTTTGAAGGTTGAGAAGCAATTGAAGAAGAGGAGTACAAATAAGCTATCTACCTCCTACAATGCACCATTCAAATCAAATTGGAGAAAAGATGATAAGGCTTTTCCATCCAAGTCTAAGGCCGATTCTAAAGAAGCTTTAAAGATGCCCATCCCAAGGAAGGACAAAGGTAAAACTATGCCTTTTAGTTATGGAAAATTATATGCTATAAATGTCAAGGTGTAGGTCATTACAAGACGGATTGTCCAAACAAGAAGATAATGTATATGCAAGATGGGGAGTGTTATTCGGCTAGTGACGAAGAAGTTAAAGAAGAAAGAATGCCACCTCTTGAAGATGTAAGTGACAAAGAGGAGGACAATCTACCTGAAATAGCCAAAGGTGGGAGGTCTCTTATTATAACAAGATCATTGAACATGCAAGTCCAACATGATGATAATGTGCAACAAAGGGAAAATCTATTTCAAAGTAGATGCCTTGTAAAAGATAGAGTTTGTGATGTCATTATAGATGGGGGTAGTGTAACCAATGTTGCAAGTACTACTTTAGTTAAGAAACTAGGGTTACCTACTACTAAGCATCCTCACCTTTATAAACTGAAATGGCTTAATGATTGTGGGGAAATTAGGGTGACAAGGCAAGTTCTAGTAGCTTTCAAGATAGGTCGATATAATGATGAAATTTTATTTGATGTTGTGCTTATGCAAGCAGGTCATCTATTGTTAGGACGCCCTTGGCAATTTGATAGAAGGGTGATGCATATGGCTACACCAATTACTACTCTTTTGAAAAGGATGGAAAGAAGATAACTCTTGCACCACTTTCACCTACAGAAATCTATGAGATTGAGTTGAGAAGAATTCAAAAGGAGAGAGAAAACAAGAGTGAAGAAAAGAGTGTGAGAGATGATGTGCCAAAAGAAAAAGAGAGTGCAAAAGTAAACAAGAAAAAAATTGGAGGAAAGAAAAAGAAAGAGTGATGATTTGAATAAAGAAAAACAAGTTTGTATGAGTGAAAAAGAAAAGATGGCTTTGTTTACTAACAAACTTACTTTTTCTTTGTCTAGTTTTCTTGTTTCTTTCTTTCAGGATTTCAAGGAAAGATTGTCATAGAGCAAACGAGATGTAAATTCTACAATCCTAATAACCAAAGAGAATGGAGCTAAGATAGGAATTGTGTTTGGAAAGACTTGCTTACATGTGTTGATTGTACAAGTTCCTATCTATAGGCATAGAGCTTTGAGCTTTGATGAATTGGCCCTCAAGTTGCAATCTCAAGGTGAGTATTGTGATATCTCTTCAAATTTTAATTCTAATTCCTATTTCCTTCATGTATGTATAGATTCAAGGTCGAATCATTTTGAGGAGGGAGGGAATGATGCGATTCAAGATTCCTTACAAGAATCCTACAAATATTTGCAAGATAAAGATTTCAAGAAGGTTCTTCAAGGTTGTCATTTCTACTAAGATAGCCTACAAAGACATGCAATCCAACCATTGTACATGTGATGAGAATCCATATACCTTACAAGAAGCTTACAAATACATATATGATAAAGATTTCAAGAAGGTTCTTCAAGGTTGTCATTTCTATTAAGTTAGCTTACAAAGGCATACAATACAACCATTGTGCATGATTGATGAATCATCTAAGAAGAAATAAGGTTATATGAAGTTTCTTATAAACCAATCACAGATATTTGGATCATGAGCTTTGCATATGGATCCAATTGTATTCAAGGAAGCTTTAAGGGCTTAATAAATCTATTCAAGCCCAATGTCAAGATAAAGAGGCCAAATTACATTCCAATTTGCTTGGGCCTAATTTATTTAAGTGTTTACAAGGTTGCCATTCTTCATTCAAATTGGACCCTCCATAATTGGGCTTTTCAAATTCAATTTATCATGTTTTATTTAGTGTTTGGGATGCCTATGTTATGTATACAGCCCAAGAGTTTTTTAAACTACTTTATTTTCATGTTTTAATTAGTATTGGGCCTATTTTATGTTAAGTCAAAGGCCCATCCAAATTTTATAGTTTAATTAATTAGATTTTAGTTTCTAGTTAGGAAATAGCTTCTCTTTTATAGGAAGGATTCCTAACTTGTTTTAGAATTCAGTTTTAGCTTAGTTATTACTTAGGAATTAGTTTCTAATTAGGAATCTTCAATCCTTGTTCAGAAAGATTTCATATTCCATAGTTGATTCTAATTTAGGGTTAAGCCTCTATATAAACTCAACAATTCATGTAAAAAGAAGTTATGTTATGATAAAAAGAAAATTTAGTTTTCTTAAGAGTGTGATCTTTTGGTTTTGATTCTTGCTTGAATCAAGTTTATACAATCAAAGCTAATTACTTTGTGCGTATTTATTCCAAGGTTCTCTTCCACGAGTTCGATATTGTGTTGCAGAGATCATCATCTAAAGGTGATCATATTCCAAGGTGCTCTATCATGGGTTGGATTTGGGTTGCGGACTTGGGGAAAACCTTTTTTAGCTTTCCAAGGAGTTGCTTTTAAGTGTAAAGATAATTGGGTCTAAAGTTTAATATACTTGGGGTTCGTATCAATTTTGGTATTAGAGCTTAAGCTCTAAATCAGGTTATATCTTTCCATTTCATTTGTGTTTTCTATTTTCGTTTATTTTCTTGTTTTTGTTTCTTTTCATTTTTGTTAAATTCCTTTGTTTTCGTCTCGTTAATTCTATTTGCTATTGTTTCAGGTCTAAAAATTAAAAAAAAAATCCAAATCGTTTTACCTGTTTTTTTCTTTGTTCATTTGTTCCTTCATTCTTTCTATCCTATTCGTATTTCTATTCCTTGTTTCATTGCAAGGTCAAATCCATACTTACTTGGAAACCAATTCAAATTCAATAAGAAAGAAGGGAGGACTCACCCAAGCTTGAAGACTTCAAATTTGGTTTGACTTCTTGTATTTGATCTTCAATTTGTTAGTTAATTTTCCTTTTAATTTGTTGCTATAATTATAAGAAAAAAAAAAAAGAAAATCAGAATTTAAAAGAAAAGCAAAAAAAAAAAAAAGAAGGAAAATTCGTCCAACAAGAAAAGGAGAAGTAAAAAGTGTTGAAATATGACTTTTTGGTGTATTTATAGAAGTTATTTGGTTCCTAAAGTGAAGAGGACAAGAAAAGAAACTGATTTTTAAGATTATACAAGGAGCATCAAAGATTTTAGCATTCTACAAGGAGTTTGACCAAGTCTAAGCATCCTTCCAAAACAAGCTAGGATTGGTTTCCTACTCCTTTCCAAATTTTGGTTTGACTTTTCTAATCCTATTTTCATTCTGATTTCTTGCTAATTCATTTTAATGCTTGTTCATGTCTCATTAGGTTTCCTAATCCCATCAAGATTTCTATATTGTTTTCCTAGTTCTATTAGGATTTCAACTTTTGTTTTCCAACTTCAATCAAGATTTCTAATTTTATTTTTTGAGTTAAAATTCTAATTTCGTTTTCCTAGTTCAATTAGGATTCTCATTTTCCTAGTGTCATTCGGATTTCTTATTTCTTATTTCTTATTTCTTGTTTCTTGTTTCATTTTGAGTCTTTGGATTTTATTCACATTGTAACTTAGTAAAAATTGTGTTAATTTGATTTTTGCAACTAATCTTAACAAGAGATTTGAGTGGAAAAAGGCTAAGTGTGAGCTCATAAAGAGAAAAGCCTTAATAAATTGAGTGAAACACAAGTGATTGAGTGGCAATACTTGAGTGAAACACATGAGGGAGTGAAGTGAGGTATTATTTTACTTTACTAACATTCTTTTCAGGTTTTTCATAGTGGAAGTTGATTAAGAATTTCAAAAAGAATTAATGGCTATTAGGTAAGAAGTAGGTATGCGGATATTAAAGGATAAAGAATGTAACGATGTTTTTCATACAAGATGTCACATCCAAGATAGAGTATGCAATATGATCATTGATAGATTGAGTGTTGTCAATTTTGCAAGCCTTGAGCTAGTTGAGAAATTAAATTTTCCCACTAGAAAGCATCTAAGGCCACACTCATTGTATTTGTTGAATAAATATGTCAAGATTAAAGAGCAAGCTTTAGTTTCATTCTCTTTAGGAAGGTATAAAAGTGAAGATTGGTGTGATGTTGTTCCAATGAATCTGACACATGTTTTGTTTGGAAAGCCACAGATACATTTTAGTCAAGCAAAACACATCAAATGTACTAACCACTACAAAATTCCCCTACAAGATGGTAAGCATACTACCCTTGCTCCTCATTCTCAAGAAGAATTATATGAAGATCGAGTGAAGATACAAAGAAAAAGAGAGGAAGAACTTCAAAGACAAAATGGTGTTGTTGAGCTTGTAGTGACAGAATTGAGTGTGTCTAAAAGGGAGAATGAAGGTGATGAGAGTTTCAAAAAGGAGGAAAGTGATGTGCAAAATAAAACTATGGAAGTGACTCATGAAGATGACTTAAAACCTTTGAAGCTTACAAGTGAAGAGTCCTCATTAAAGGTTGAAGAAGTTATTGAACATGAAGAAATTCCAATCTATGATCCTCCTCAAGTATTTGTTGAAAATAAAGCTGAGTTTGTTGTAAATAATGAAATAAAAGAAAAAGAGTGCATAAAGAAAGAGAGTGAAAAGAAAAAGAATGAGTGTGAAAAGAAAGAATAAGTGAGGAAGAAAATGAACTTTCAAGTGAGAGAAAAGAAATAATAGAAAGTTCAAATAAAAAGATTGAGAGTGAACAAAGAAAAAAAGTGAGCATATATAAATAAGGGTGGCAAACCTGATATAAACTTTTCTTTCTAGATATCATTTCCATTATCTTCTCTGGTGTAGACAGTAGATCAGAAGACATCTTTATACCATTTGAAATGAGATAAATTTGGACATATCAGGTTCATCAATTGCTCACATGACTTGTCTAGATAAGACATGGTTGAGCCAATAAAATGTATCCTTATAGTATATAATAGGGTATTAACAGCGTCTGATGTAGTCCTGGAGCTGGTAATGGACTGGGCTGCTAGAGGCTGTTGGATTGTTGTCTTAGTCTTAGTTGCTATTAATATTTGGACTCCTATTTCTTGGGATACATAAAAATCCCACCAACCTTTAAGTTGGCCTATGAAACCTGCTACTATAGCCTTAGCTACCATATCGTCAACATTTCTTATGGTTTTGGTAGCATTTGTATATATAGTCATATAATGTACGACATTTTTTATTTGATATTCTAATAGACCATCAATATTCCATTCAACTATGGACGACCCATCATAAGAGACATAATTGAATGAAGTATCTTCATATTGGAGATCTACTGGAGATGGCCTTGGATAATAAAGCTTCCATGGCATATTGGAACCCTTTTTAGGATAAGTTATCCTATTGACTTGACTTGTTTCTCTAGCTTCCATGAACATAGCTTCAAGGTTATTAATAAACCCTTGTTCAAATTTTTGAGAACTAGTTTCTAAATTAGATTCTAAATTTGACTCAGAATTTATTTCTTCTTTCTTTTCCTCTTTAATAAGAGGAGTTAGATTTTTCTCCGCCTGGTCCTTTGCAGTTCTTGCTTTTAATCCTAGAGCAGTAAGTCTTTTGACTAGTTCATCCTAGAGTAGTAAGTCTTTTGACTAGTTCATCTACCATTTCTGTAGATTTATCTTCTTTTGCTAATTTGATATCCAGCCTAGAGGACTCCATGGGTTTGAATAAAACCCTCTTCTCATAAGAAGTGGAAGGAGCTGATGTTTCTTTTTTAGGAATATAGTCAACCTGTTTGAGAGTAGACACTTGGGTCTCTATTCTAGTTAACTGTTTTCCCATTGAATCAAAAGATAAATTTGAGAAATTATTTTGCTGTATTACTTCTTCTAGACTCCTTTCTCCCCCCTTAAAAGGAGAGCAAATAATTTTGTTTTCCTTTTTAGTCTTAAAGGAAATATCTGTCAGAGGAGGAGTAAAATAGTTTTTATATGTAGTTTCTAGAGTCATAAAAAACTGAATATTAGAAAAATTAGGATAAGATTTTCCTATCAACATAAAATAATGTTGAAGGAATTTAGGAAAATTTTAAAAACCATCTTTAGCTTTATAAAGCCGATATTTATTTTTATATTTCTTTCAAAAAAATTGATAAAGAACCATTTATTGAAAGGATCTTCTTCTATTGAAATGATAGCTAGATTTAAGCTATTAAGATTTAGAATGCTTTCTTAATCATAACCCATATTAGAAGGGGTAGAACTTTGAGGAGTATGATGAGTAGGACTAGACTATCCTTCCTCTGATTTGTATTGAGGATGCCCTACATTTGCAGCACTCTTTTTAACTCCTAATAAGGAGGATGATTTCATGATTGGCACTGAACAAGAGGATCTAGGAGGTTGGAAAGATCTGAAAGAAAGATTTCTTGAAAGATTTGAGAAAGACCTCCTGTCTAGTTGAAGTATAACAGATCTACTTCTGGAAAAGGTGATTTCGACATTTCCATCTTTATGCTCAGTAATTTCTTGGATTAAGCTAGAATCTTCTTTTTTGACAGGAACTGCTTCTTCTAGCATCCATTTTTCAGGTAAAATAACCTAATCCCAAGAAATATTTTAGGAACCATAAGATTACCTTTTGACAGATTAGTCAAAAATAAGATAATAGTGCCTTTTGGAGTGAGTAGCTTGGAACATGATTCCCTCAAATTAGGGACAACTAAATTCATGGCTTTATAATGAATTCTATAAATAAGAATTACATTTTCTGATCCTGGGAGCATATCATAGCCATTTGTCTTGATATCCAAATTAATAGCATTTAATAAATGAGGATCTGAAAGAGACAGAGTAAAGTTAGGATAGCAGGAAAAATATACTAGACCATCACATAAGGTCGATTCTACTACTCCTAATAAGGAGTCATGAAATTTATTGTGCCTTTTATCACGAACGCACAATATTGCAGATGTATTTAATCTGAGCCGTATTGTGGGTTTAAGAGCAACTTGCACCATCCCAATATGAAGGAATTGATATTTTTCTTGGTGCTTTGCCATCAGATCTTAAGATAACTGGCTGAATGAGCTAAATCCCTCATGGATTGGTACTGCCTATTTTACAGTCTTGATAACATAATTAGACTTAAAAGAAAAATTAGTACTAGACTTATAAATAGTAGAAGAACTAATAGCTAGAAGTTTCCAGTTAGATAAATTCTGGTCTATATTTTCTAACATAAGAATTTGTTTATTTTTTGATTTTTTATTATTCTTTTGAATTGAGCTAGATGAGCTACTAGTAAAATTACCCAAACTTTCAAAGATTCTATCCATAGTTTTGATCATTGTCAATGACTTACTCCTAGTCCAAAATGCCTATCCTCGGTTAAACAGGACACTGTGGAAATGTGACTTGGGTTTCACAAAACTAACAGACAAAACAAATAGAGCTTAGGTTCTAATACTAATAGGGGAAGCTAGTGCAAGAGAATAAGAAATTTTAAGAGAATAGTAATTAAACAGAGTAATAAGGGAAAATACAAATATGTAGACCATATCAAATATATAACAATAGAAATTTTTAATAAGAAAAACATATATTTTATAACTTACAGAGAATGATTTATACAGAGGAAGATCACTCTCACACAAAGACTAAATTGAAAATATTTTACAGGAAGCACACTTAACACTCAAAAAAACCTAGTAAATACGACTTAATATTTTTGATGATTTTCAAATGAAATTGAAACACACTTATATAGAAAGAAAAGCTAAACTAATAATTACAGCCAAGATAGTGGACTGAGCTGGCATGCACTCTTGTCTGATGATAAGGCTTGAGTTGGCACGCACTCAGAAAAGATTGCCTGAAGATAAGGCATAGTGGGGGACAGCTGGAAAGTCTAAAGATAAGACTTAGTGGAGAACAACTGGAAAGTACTAAGGACCAAAATCAAATGGGTCCTGAGAATCCTCTAGTGGCAGACAATCTTCTGACATATAGTCATCTTTGTCAGTATTATCTTTGTCTGTAATTTGATCATGTCTGCTTTTGGGTTTTGTCCTATTAGAGGAGCCCACTTCTTCTTTTTCTACTAAAGCCGAGAGAAATTGGGCTTTTAATTCTTCTTTTGGAATACTTTCCAATAAATCTTAGAATAAACTAAATAATTTTAAAGAAGATAATTGTCCTGGAATTAGGTACTTATGAGCTTCTTTATTTTCTTTTTTATTCTATTTTTTATCCAAAATAATAATTCCTTTTTCTGAATAAACTGAAGAGTCATCAAAGAAATTAAATTTATTCCACCATTTAATTAGTACTCTTCTAGTTAACCAAGGAATTTGCTCAATTGATTCACCGAACTTGGGATGTTTTTTGCTCAGAATTTGCCAATCCTATTTAATGATCCATGGAATCCTATACCATATGGCAAATGAAAGTCGGTGATTTTTATGCTTTGGATTTTCTTTCACAAACTATTCATAAACAGTTCAAACATTGTCAGGAAGCATGATAGGAAAGATTCCCCAATTGAAGAACTAGTCAATAAACCAAGTGGGGATGGCAACATCTCCTCTTAGCTGGAATTGAGCCCACCAGTTATGCTTTCGTTGCCTGTTTTCATATAATAATGCTCCTGTCTAGGCTTGCATGTAGTCAAAATAATTAAATGATCTGTAAAAGGAAAACATGCGGACTTCTTTAGAGATAAAGGGATCATTGCCTCATTCTTCAAGAGTAATTATTTTTTTAATAATAAATTTACTATAAGCAAATTCTCCTTCAGATCGTTATGTGGAAGAGAAAATAACAGAACTTGTTTCAAGCAAAATTTTTGATAATAATCATAATACTTGGGAATTGTAGTGAAATTTTTTGTATAAATTTCAGCCACCTCATAAGGTGCTAACCTTGCATGCTTGGTATCAATAATAAGCAAGAAATAATAAGAAATAGGAATATAAGGGTGTAAGTTTTCTTTTTCAGAAGTGGCTTTGATGTTGATCTTATAAGCATCGCTTCTTAGATGGTGTTCTTGAGCAGAACCACTTATTATGGACTTATAAGTCCTTTTAGAGGGAGTTGCTGGTCCCTTGCCTTTTGAACTCATTTCTTGTCAAAAATTCTCTGGTTAGGAAATCAGGTAAAGAATTAGAGGAACTGTTAATAAACTCAATATCAAAATCAAAAATAGATAAGATGACTTGCCATCTAGTAAATGTTTGTTTTGAATCAATATTTTTTACATCTTTTAATAAGATGTCCTTAGCAGATTTACAGTCAACCCTAATAAGGAATTTTTTATTTAATAAAACAGATTCAAATTTTTTAACACATAGAACTATGGATAATAGTTCCTTTTTCATAGTAGAGTAATTTACTTTAGGTCTAGTCCAGATACCAGAGGTAAACCAAACTAATTGTTATTTATTATTTATCCTCTATTTGAGAATACCTCCATACCCTTTATCAGATGCATCAATTTCAACTATCTTAAATGCTTCAGGGTGAGGAATGGCTAGACAAGGTAGTTCTTTAACTTTGGACTTTATTTTTTGAATAGCTAAAGAATGAGCCTCAGACCAGTCAGGTGGATTATTTTTCAACCTTTCAAATAAGGGTTTTGCATCATGGGCTAGGTCTTTGTAAAAATCAGCAACATAATTTAGACTCCCTAAAAATCTTTGTAACTGGGTTTTATCCTTAATTTCATTAGGGAATTTATCAACGAATTGAATGGCTCTATTTATGGGAATAATAGTGCCTTTCTCTATATTGTGTCCTAAAAATCTAATCTTTGTCTGACACAATTTAATTTTCTTAGTTGAAACGACTAGACCTGCACTTCTTATAATTTTAATAAAGATATTTAGATGTTTAAAATGTTGATCTAGAGTGCTAGAAAATATAAGCACATCATCAATATAGACGATAGTAAATGCCAAATAAGCATTAAATATGTCATTCATAATCCTCTGAAATTCAGAAGGTGCATTTTTCAAACCAAAGGGCATAACATTCCATTCATAATGCCCAAAAGGAACAACGAACAATGTTTTATAATGGTCAGCTTCATTTATTTGGATTTGCCAGTAAGCAGATTTCATATCAAATTTTGAGAATATACTGGCATTATAAAGCCTATTTAAAAGATCCTTTTCATTTGTTAAAGGATACCTAATCCATCTTAAGGCTTTATTAAGGGGCTTGTAATTAATAACAAGCCTGAGAACACCTCATTCTAATTCGGCAGCGTTTTCAACATAAAACACTGGACAGCTCCAAGGACTATGACTTTTCCTAATAAGTCCTTTATTTTCCAACTCAGCTATCTCCTTTTTACAAATTTCAAGATGCCTAGGTCCTATAGCAATAGGATGAGCTTTAGTGGTAATATGCCTTTCACTAAAGTCTGGTTCATAAAGCAGCTGTACCACGTGCTTTTGTCTACTCCAAAAGGCATTTGGAATCTCAGCATAGATTTCTTTTTCCATATCTTGTTGGATTTTTTCTATTCTGGCTTTAACAGCTAGCAATAATAATTGCTCAGAAATTTTCTTTTGACTAACTTCCTAGAATAAGGAAGTAAGGAATTTTTCTTTATTTTTAATTTTATTTTGAATAGTATCTATCTCCTTTAATCTCGGTTGAGATACAAAAGAGAGCTGTATCACTCTTCCCCCCTTTTCTACAATTATACCTTTCTCAGAGATTTCTTTAATAGGATATAACATATGCAGAAATGGATTGCCAAGAATAATACGATGAGATAATCCTTTTACCATTATAAATGGTATCTGAAAACATAATCCTTTGTTGCAAATAGCAACATCAAATAATTTATACTTGACTTTTAATCTTGAACCATTTGCAGTGTTGAATACTTCAGTAGTCTTGGTGAAGTATCGGGAAGGAACAATACCTTCGTATATATAATTCAAATTAGCACCTAAATCAATATGGGCTAATGCTTTGAATGTATATTCTCTATTAACAACCACTGTAATATAAGTGTGCCATTTATGAGTTATAACTTGATCCACCAAATTTAAGAATTGAAGATTATTGATCTCATCTTCATTTAATGGATCTCTTTCTACTATATTAAGAGCAAATTCTAGTTCATCTTCCTCAATGATTTCTGTCTCTTTTAATTCTATCTTAATAGAATTAATTTTAGCCTTTAGTTCATAAACTGTAGGCTCTCGAGTTTTAAATTTTTTGGCATTTTTTACCCTATCCATAATTTCTTTAAGATCATAGGGTTTTTCTTGCCTCTTAGAAAGCTTCTTTTCTAATGGATTCGTCTGATTAAACGAAGAAGCGTTTTCTTTAGCTTGATAAAGCTGCAAATTTTTTTGTATTTGTTTTTTCTTTTCTTCTCCATCTTGGATATGATCAATAAGATCTAGAATCATATCTTCTTTAGTCAGAACGCATAAGCCATTCATTTGACATAGGGCTTTGTAATAATCACAGTTTCCTTTGCAATCTTCTTTTGGTGAAGAAGGACTTAATGAACTGGAACTTGAACTGTAACTAGATTCATAATCCATGGCATTTATTTCATAATCTTCTTTCTCAGAATCTGTTTCAGTAATAAATAGATTAATTAAAGATTTTTTAAGACCTTCGACAATGGATAAGGCTTGTATCTACTGTTCAACTTTGTATTGGTTAGAATAATAACCTGTTTTCCACATTTATAGCAGATAATAGTCTTTTTAGACTTTGATTTTCCTTTAGCCTTTGAATTAGGCCATTTACCCTTCTTTTCATCTTCCTTTTTATAAGGTTTTCTCTTTTGTCTGGTAGGATAATATTTTTCTTTTTTATAAGGTTTTTGCTTCTTATAAGAAGAAAATAATGGTTGATAACCAATTTGTTCGCAGAAATCTCCTAGCAACCTTCTTCCTATTGCTTTGCTTTTCTTGAGTTGATTATGGAGCTTCATTTCCTTACATAATGAAATTCCTTCAGCTATGACTTCTGCTGCTAATTCTCCATAAGTATATTGGCTGTATGGGATTCCTCTATCCCATTTAGCTTTTATTCTATCTCTTGCCCTTTTAGCAAATAAGGGTGGCAAACCTAATATAACTTTTCTTTCCAGATATCAAGTCCCTTATTACTTTATTTACAAATCCATACTTACTTGGAAACCAATTCAAATTCGAGAAGAAAGACGGGAGGACTCACCCAAGCTTGAAGACTTCAAATTTGGTTTGACTTCTTGTATTTGATCTTTAATTTGTTAGTTAATTTTCCTTTCAATTTGTTGCTATAATTATTAAAAAAAAAAAGAAAAAAAAGAGAAAATCAAAATTTAAAAGAAAAGCAAAAAAAAAAAAAAAAGAAGGAAAATTCATCCAAAAAGAAAAGAAGAAGTAGAAAGTGTTGAAATCTGATTTTTTGGTGTATTTATAGAAGTTATTTGGTTCCTAAAGTGAAGAGGACAAGAAAAGAAACTGATTTTCAAGATTATACAAGGAGAATCAAAGATTTCAGCATTCTACAAGGAGTTTGACCAAGTCTAAGCATCCTTCCAAAATAAGCTAGGATTGGTTTCCTACTCCTTTCCAAAATTTGTTTGATTTTTCTAATCCTACTTTCATCCTGATTTCTTGTTAATTCATTTCAATCCTTGTTCATGTCTCATTAGGTTTCCTAATCCCATTAGGATTCCTATATTATTTTCCTCGTTCTATTAAGATTTCAACTTTTGTTTTCCAACTTCAATTAGGGTTTCTAATTTTATTTTCTGAGTCAAAATTCTAATTTTGTTTTCCTAGTTTAATTAGGATTCTCATTTTCCTAATGTCGTTAGGATTTCTTATTTCTTATTTCCTATTTCTTGTTTCATTTTGAGCCTTTGAATTTTATTCACATTGTAACTTAGTAAAAATTATGTTAATTTGATTTTTCCAACTAATCTTGACAAGAGATTTGAGTGGAAAAAGGCTAAGTGTGAGCACATAAAGAGAAAAGCCATAATAAATTGAGTGAAACACAAGTGATTGAGTGGCAATACTTGAGTGAAACACGTGAGGGAGTGAAGTGGGATATTATTTTACTTTACTAACATTCTTTTCAGGTTTTCTACAATGGAAGTTGACTAAGAATTTCAAAAAGAATTAATGGCTATTAGGCAAGAAGTAGGTATGCAGATATTGAAGGATAAAGAATGTAACAATGTTTTTCATACAAGATGTCGCATCCAAGATAAAGTATGCCGTATGATCATTGATAGATTAAGTGTTGTCAATTTTGCAAGCCTTGAGCTAGTTGAGAAATTAAATTTGCCCACTAGAAAGCATCCAAGGCTGCACTCATTGTATTTGTTGAATAAATATGTCAAGATTAAGGAGCAAGCTTTAGTTTCATTCTCTCTAGGAAGGTATAAAAGTGAAGATAGGTGTGATGTTGTGCCAATGAATGTGACACATGTTTTGTTTGGAAAGCCATAGATATGTCTTAGTCAAGCAAAACACATCAAATGTACTAACCACTACAAAGTTCCCCTAAAAGATGGTAAGCGTACTACCCTTGCTCCTCTTTCTCAAGAAGAATTATATGAAGATCAAGTGAAGATACAAAGAAAAAGAGAGGAAGAACTTCAAAGACAAAATGGTGTTGTTGAGCTTATAGTGATAGAATTGAGTGTGTCAAAAAGGGAGAATGAAGTTGATGAGAGTTTCAAAAAGGAGGAAAGTGATGTGCAAAATGAAACTATGGAACTGACTTGTAAAGATGACTTAAAACTTTTGAAGCTTACAAGTGAAGATTCCCCATTAAAGGTTGAAGAAGTTATTGAACATGAAGAAATCCCAATCTACGATCCTCCTCAAGTATTTGTTGAAAATAAAGCTGAGTTTACTGTAAATAATGAAATAAAAGAAAAAGAGTGCATAAAGAAAGAGAGTGAAAACAAAAAGAATGAGTGTGAAAAGAAAAAATTAGTAAGTGAGGAAGAAAATGAACTTTCAAATGAGAGAAAAGAAATAATAGAAAGTTCAAATAAAAAGATTGAGAGTGAATAGAGAAAAAAAGTGAGCATAATTGAAAAAGAAAGTATTAAGGATGTTTAGTTTTCTAACACTAACAAGCTTGAATTCAATTTGTTTAGTTTTGTTTCTTTTTTTTTTTTTTCAGGATTTTAAAGAAGAATTTTCATGGAAGAAAAGAGGTGATAAAAGCAATGCATTTCCTACCAAGTGCTCAAGTTAAGATTCGAAGATGAATCATCCTGAGGAGGGAGGGAATGATGAGAATCCATATACCTTACAAGAACCTCACAAATACATACATGATAAAGATTTCAAGAAGGTTCTTCAAGGTTGTCATTTCTATCAAGTTAGCTCACAAAGGCATACAATACAACCATTATGCATGATTGATGAATCATCTAAGAAGAAAATAAGGTTGTATGAAGTTTCTTATAAACCAATTGAAGATATTTGGATCATGAGCTTTGCATATGGATCCAATTGTATTCAAGGAAGCTTCAAGGGCTTAATCAATCTATTTAAGCCCAATGTCAAGATGAAGAGGCCAAATTACATTCTAATTTGCTTGGGCCTAATCTATTCAAGTGTTTACAAGGCTGTCATTCTTCATTCAAATTGGACCCTTCATATTTGGGCTTTTCAAATTCAATTTATCATGTTTTATTTAGTGTTTGGGCTGCCTATGTTATGTATACAGCCCAAGAGTTGTTTAAACTACTTTATTTTCATGTTTTAATTAGTTTTTGGCCTATTTTATATTAGGTCAAAGGCCCATCCGATTTTATAGTTTAATTAATTAGATTTCAGTTTCTAGTTAGGAAATAGCTTCTCTTTTATAGGAAGGATTCCTAACTTGTTTTAGAATTCAATTGTAGCTTAGTTATTATTTAGGAATTATTTTCTAATTAGGAATCTTCAGTCCTTGTTTAGAAAGACTTACTATTCCATAGTTGATTCTAATTTAGGGTTAAGCCTCTATATAAACTCAACCATTCATGTAAAAAGAAGTTATGATTAATAAAAATTTATTTTTCTTAAGAGTGTGATCTTTTGGTTTTGATTCTTGCTTGAATCAAGTTCATACAATCAAAGCTAATTACTTTGTGTGTATTTATTCCAAGGTTCTTTTCCACGAGTTTGGTATTGTGCCACGGAGATCATCATCTAAAGATGATCATATTCCAAGGTACTCTATCATGGATTGGATTTAGGTCGCAGACTTGGGAAAAACCTAATTTACCAATAAAATTCAATTTTCTTAAGAGTGTGATCTCTTAGTTTTGATTCTTGCTTGAATCAAGTTCATACAATCAAAGCTAATTACTTTTTGCATATTTATTCCAAGGTTTTCTTTCACGAGTTGGTATTGTGTCACGGAGATCATCATCCAAAGGTGATCATATTCCAAGGTGCTCTATCACATGTTGGATTTGGGTTGTGGACTTGGGAAAAATCTGATTTAGTTTTCAAAGGAGTTACTTCCAAGAGTAAAGATAATTGGGTCTCAAGTTTAATATACTTAGGGTTCGTATCAGCTATCTTGATAGAAATAACAATTTTGAAGAATCTTCTTGAAGTCTTTATCATGTATGTATTTGTACACTTCTTGCAAGGCATATGAATTCTCATCACTCCCTTTGAATTCTTTTCAGCTCAATCTCATAGATTTCTCTAAGTGAAAGTGGTGCAAGAGTTATCTTTTCTTCCATCTTTTTCATAAGTTGATACTGATATGAACTATAAGTATATTAAACTTGAGACCCAATTATCTTTTCGCTTGGAAACAACTCCTTGGAAAGCTAAATTAGGTTTTTCCCAAGTCTGCGATCCAAATCCAAATCGTGATAGAGCACCTTGCAATATGATCACCTTTAGATGATGATCTTCACGACACAATACCAACTCATGAAAGAAAACCTTAGAATAAATATGCACAAAGTAATTAACTTTGATTGTATGAATTCGATTCAAGCAAGAACCAAAACCAAAAGATCACACTCTTAAGAAAACTAAATTTTATTGATCATAACTTAACTTATTTTACATGAATGGTTGAGTTTATATAGAGGCTCAACCCTAAATTGGAATCAACTAAGGACTAGGAAATCTTCCTATATAAGGATTGAAGTATCCTAATTAGAAAACCATTCCTAATCAATAACTACATTAGAATTGAATTCTAAAACAAGTTAAGAATCCTTCCTACACAAGAGAAGTTATTTCCTAACTAGAAACTGAAATCTAATTAATTAAACTATAAAATTCGCATGGGCCTTTGACCTAACATAAAATAAGACCAAAACTAATTAAAACATGAAAATAAAGTAGTTTAAACAACTCTTGGGTTGTACACATAACATAGGCAACCCAAAGGCTAAATAAAACATGATAAATTGAATTTGAAAAGCCCAAATATGGAGGGTCCAATTTGAATGAAGAATGGTAGCTTTGTAAACACTTAAATATATTAGGCCCAAGAAAATAGGAATGTAATTTGGCTTCTTCATCTTGACATTGGGCTTGAATAGATTGATTAAGCCCTTGAAGCTTCCTTGAATACAATTGGATCCATATGCAAAGCTCATGATCCAAATATCCTTAATTGGTTTATAGGAAACTTCATACAACCTTGTTTTCTTCTTGAATGATCCATCAATCATACACAATGGTTGTATTGTATGCCTTTGTAAGCTAACTTGATAGAAATGACAACCTTGATGAACCTTCTTGAAATCTTTAACTTATATGTATTTCTAGGATTCTTTCAAGGCATATGGATTCTCATTATTCCCTCCCTCGTCAGGATGATTCATCCTCGAATCTTGACTTGAGCACTTGGAAGTAGGAAATGCATTACTTTTATCACCTCTTTTATTCCATGAGAATCCTTCTTTATGATCCTGAAAAAAAGAAACAAAACTAAACAAAGAAATTTCAAGCTTGTTAGTGTTAGAAAACAAAGCACTGTTGACACTTTCTTTTTCAATCATGCATACTTGCTTTCTTTTTCTCTCTTAATCTCATCTTTTAAATTCTCCAATATTTTTCTCTCATTTGAAAGTTCTTTATTTTCTTCATCACCCACTAATTCTTTCTTTTCACACTCACTATTTTTCTTTTCACTCTCTTTCTTTATGCACTCTTTTTCTTTTATTTCATTATTTACATCAAAATTAGCTTTATTTTCAACAACTACTTTAGGAGGATCGCAGATTGGAATTTCTTCATGTTCAATAACTTCTTCAACCTTTAATGAGGACTTTTCACTTGTAAGCTCCAAAGGTTTTAAGTCATCTTCATGAGTCTCAACTAGCTCAAGGCTTACAAAATTGACAACACTCAATCTATCAATGATCATACGGCATACTCTATCTTGGATGTGACATCTTGTATGAAAAATATCATTACATTCTTTATCCTTCAATATCTGCATACCTACTTCTTGCCTAATAGCCATTAATTCTTTTCGAAATTCTTGATCAATTTCCATTGTAAAAACCTAAAAAGAATGTTAGTAAAATAATACCTCACTTCACCCCCTTAAATATTTCACTCAAGTATTTCCACTTAATCACTTTTGTTTCACTCAATTTGTTATGGCTTTTCTCTTTATGAGCTCACACTTAGCCTTTTTCCACTCAAATCTCTTGTCAAGATTGGTTGCAAAAATCAAATTAACGCAATCTTACTAAATTACAGTGTGAATAAAAATCCAAAGACTTAAAATGAAACAAGAAACAAGAAATAAGAAATCCTAATGACACTAGGAAAATGAGAATCCTAATTGAACTAGGAAAACAAAATTAGAATTTTGACTCAGAAAAATAGAAATAGAAATTCTAATTGAAATTGGAAAACAAAAGTTGAAATCCTAATAGAACTAAGAAAACAATAAAGGAATCCTGATGGGATTAGGAAACCTAATGAGACATGAACAAGGATTGAAATAAAAAGAAAACCAAAATGAATAAGGAAATAATTAAATTACTAAGAATCAGAATGAAAATAGGATTAAAAAAGTCAAACTAAAATTTGGAAAGGAGTAGGAAACCTGATATGAACCCCAAGTATATTAAACTTGAGACCCAATTATCTTTACGCTTGGAAGCAACTACTTTGAAAGCTAAACCAGGTTTTCCCCAAGTCCACGATCTAAATCCAACCCATGATAGAGCACCTTGG
This sequence comes from Reutealis trisperma, assembly GCA_947687605.1. Classification (NCBI taxonomy): domain Eukaryota; kingdom Viridiplantae; phylum Streptophyta; class Magnoliopsida; order Malpighiales; family Euphorbiaceae; genus Reutealis; species Reutealis trisperma. The sequence goes on from CANTUT010000489.1 coordinate 87,791, forward strand.
AATATGATCACCTTTAGATGATGATCTCTGCGACACAATACCAAACTCGTGGAAGAGAACCTTAGAATAAATACGCATAAAGTAATTAGCTTTGATTATATGAACTTCATTCAAGCAAGAATCAAAACCAAGAGATCACACTCTTAAGAAAATGGAATTTTATTGATCATAACTTAACTTTTTTTTTACATGAATGGTTGAGTTTATATAGAGGCTCAACCCTAAATTAGAATTAACTATTGAATAGGAAATCTTCCTAAACAAGGATTGAGGATTCCTAATTAGAAATTATTTCCTAAATAATAACTAAGCTAAAACTAATTTCTAAAACAAGTTAGGAATCCTTCCTATAAAAGAGAAGCTATTTCCTAACTAGAAATTAAAATCTAATTAATTAAACTATAAAATTCAGATGGGCCTTTGACCTAACATAACATAGGTCGAAAACTAATTAAAACATGAAAATAAAGTAGTTTAAACAACTCTTAGGCTGTATACATAACATAGGCAGCCCAAACACTAAATAAAACATGATAAATTGAATTTGAAAAGCCCAAATATGGAGGGTCCAATTTTAATGAAGAATGGCAGCCTTCTAAACACTTGAATAGATTAGGCCCAAGCAAATTGGAATGTAATTTGGCTTCTTTATCTTGACATTGGGCTTGAATAGATTGATTAAACCCTTGAAGCTTCCTTGAATACAATTGGATCCATATGCAAAGTTCATGGTCCAAATATCATTGATTGGTTTATAGGAGACTTCATACAACCTTATTTTCTTCTTAAATGATCCATCAATCAAGCATAATGGCTGTATTACATGCCTTTGTAAGCTATCTTGATAGAAATGACAACCTTGAAAAACCTTCTTGAAATCTTTATTATGTATGTATTTGTGAGCTTTTTGCAAGGTATATGGATTCTCATCATTCCCTCCCCTCCCTCCTCAAGATGATCCATCCTCGAATCTTGACTTAAGCACCTGGTAGGAAATGCATTGCTTTTGTCACCTCTCTTCTTCCATGAAAATCCTTCTTTAAAATCCTGAAAAAGAAAAACAAAACTAAACAAAGAAAATTCAAGCTTGTTAGTGTTAGAAAACAAAATATCCTTGATACTTTCTTTTTCAACAATGCTCACTTTTTTTCTCTGTTCACTCTCAATCTTTTTATTTGAACTTTCTATTATTTCTTTTCTCTCATTTGAAAGTTCATTTTCTTCCTCGCTTACTAATTCTTTCTTTTCACACTCACTCTTTTTCTTTTCATTCTCTTTCTTTATGTGTTCTTTTTCTTTTATTTCATTATTTACAATAAACTCAGCTTTATTTTTAACAACTACTTGAAGAGGATTGTAGATCTTCATGTTCAATAACTTCTTCAACCTTTAATGAGGACTCTTCACTTGTAAGCTCTAAAGATTTTAAGTCATCTTCATGAGTCACTTCCACAGTTTCATTTTGCACATTGCTTTCCTGCTTTTTGAAACTCTCATCACCTTCATTCTCCCTTTCTGACACACTCAATTCTGTCACTACAAGCTCAACTGTTATGGATTAGCCTACACACCAAGTGGAGCGGATTCAACATCATAAAGATGAGAAAGATCAAGAAGGCAAGGATAAAGTTCAAGAGGCTTCTAGTCCAATCATTATGCCTCAAGGACCTATAACAAGATCTCAGTCTAAGAAGCTTCAACAAGCCTTAATCCATCATCTACAAGACTTAGTGAATTTGGCTAGCGAGGGTTTACAAGGACACCAAAGCTTTGGAGCATGTACAACTCAAGTTCCTTACAACTTAATTCAAGTCCAAGTTACTAATGGGTTTAATTAAGTTTGTAATGGGCCATATTAGTTATGGGCTGGTTTTAATTAGTTTTAATAAAATCATATTAGTGTCTTAATCTTGCTCTCCAAGAGTTTGATTTGTCAACCTTGTCATTAATGAGAACTTGCTCATTAGGGTTTTCTTTGTAAAGGCTATTAATAAGCCTTGGCTGGGTTTTTTTTTTGGGATTCAGATTATGATTGAATTATTAAACCTAAAGGTTGTTTTGCTTTTATCTTTGTGTTCTTGTGTAGAATACATGCTTTAAGGAACATTCAAGTAGATTGATCATCTTCTTGTGGAGTGTTTCGAAATTGGAATTCAGAAACAAGTTTTCCTTATTCCAATTCTTTGATCATCTTATCTAACCAATATGATTTCTAATGCCAAATTGAGTATTGGGGTTTTCAAGTTAATGCTTTGAGGGTTCAAATATATAAAGGGGTTCTCAAGCTTATTCTTGGAGGTTCTGTATCATTTGATATCAGAGCTTGGCTCTATATCAGGTTTTATCTTTCTATAATTCACATTCTTCAATTCTGATTTCTTGTGTTTGTTTTGTTCTTGTTCTTCTTTGAATTAAATCAATTGTTTGCACTCTAAAATTCAGATTTTGTGTTTATAGTTGAAGGTTAAAATAAAAAAAAAGAAAGAAATTCATTTTACAAAAAAAAAAAAAAGGAAAAGAAGAAAGCATTCTCCTTTTTGAATCTAGAATTTGTGGGTGTCTGATATACTAATCATATCTGATTCTGATTTAGATTTTCTATTCCTACCTAGTTTATAATTGACATATCTCAATAGATTTTGTTATATCTTGTATTAAAATCGTTTCTTTCCCATTCTAGTCAGATCCTTTTATTTTTCTTTTACATGTCCTTTGCTTCTATTTGAGTTTTCCTAATTTTATTGCTTCTTATTTCTTATTTTTCTTGTTTGGCCAAATTATTTCAAATTTGTTTTTGCAATTTCAGTTTTGAAATTCTACACATTACAAGCTATTTGAATAGTTCTAAAAGTGTGATTCACCTAAGAACATAAAAGAATTAGCTAGAGTGGTGTGAGCAAACTGTGAGTGAAATATTTGCTTGAGTTAAACACTAGTGACCACCCCCATCATTTGAGTGCAAAACACGTGAGGGAGTGCTTGTGAGGTCCTTTGAATTATTTTTCTTTATTTTTCTAACATTTTTTTTTTGCAGCAATGTCAAACCAAAGTGGAAATAATGAGGCTATTCATGTTGATGAAGCTAGACTACATGAGGCTCAACAAGGAGAGTTTGCATGTTTTAATAGAAATATGGAGGCTATGAGAGATGCATTAGAGTGCATGGATGCAAGGTTGCAAGCGGTTGAAAGAGCAACTCCAAACTGCAATGAGGTGCAAGGGGGAGGTAGAACCCAAATACCTCAAAATGACTGGGAAGATGAAGACTTTGGCTACCATGATGACGAAGATGTTCCTATTGTTGGGATGGGCAGAAATAGAGGTAAAGGAGGCCAAGGTTTAGGTAGAGGTAGAGGAGGAAGGCAAGAGAATCCATACTATGGTAGAAACCAAGGCAATGAAGATTTTGTAGATAGGAATTTGGGGAGTATTAAACTTAAGATACCTACCTTTCAAGGTACAACAGATCTAGAGGCTTATTTACAATGGGAAAAGAAGGTGGAGCTTATATTTGATTGTCACCATTTTAGTGAGGAAAAGAAGGTCAAGCTTGCTGTTTCACAATTTGTAGATTATGCCATAGCTTGGTGGGAACAATTAGTGACTAGTCGAAGGAGAAACTTGAAGTACCTAATTGAGACTTGGTATGACCTTAAGTCTACAATGAGAAAGAGGTTTGTGCCTAGACATTTTCATAGGGAACTTGTGCAAAAACTTCAAGTTCTTAAACAAGGTGGTAAAAGTGTGGATGATTACTACAAGGAGATGGAAATGCTTATGACTAGGGCTGATATAGAGGAGGATAAGGAGACTACCATGGCATGTTTCTTGGCTAGTTTGAACAAAGACATAGCTGACTGAGTTGATTTGCAACCATATATGGAGTTAAAGGAGATGGTGCACATTGCGGTCAAGGTAGAAAAATAACTCCAAAGAAGAGGACCAGTAAGGTATGTTTCTAAGCCTTTTTTCAACTATAATTCTACTTGGAAAAAGGATGGAAAGGGTGAATTTAAAGGTGGGAACAAGGCTGCCTATGATGTTGCAAAAGGAAGGGCAGATTCAAATTCCAAAGAAAAATCCAAACCCAAAGAGTCTAAGGGAAGAAATCAAGATATTAAGTGTTGGAAGTGTCAAGGAGTAGGTCATGTAAGCAAGGAGTGTCCTAATCGATGAACTATGGTCATTAGAAATGGAGAAGTAGTGACAGATGATGAAAGGGGTAGCAATGATAGTGAAGAGGAAGAGATGCCCGAATTAGAGGATTGTAGCGAGGGGAGCAAAGAGGAGCTAATAAAAGGTGATTTGCTGGTCACAAGGTGTGCTCTTAGTACTCAATTGAACAAGGAGTATCAAGAGGAGCAAAGGAACAACTTGTTTCATACAAGGTGTCATGTTCAAGGCAAGGCTTGTAGTGTCATAATTGATAATGGGAGTTGCACCAACGTAGTGAGTACTCTTTTGATTAACAGGTTGGGGCTGCCTACTATACCACACTCACGTCCATACAAGCTCCAATGGCTTAATGATTGTGGTGAGGTAAAGGTGAATAGACAAGCCATGATTTCATTTTCTATTGGAAAATATCATGTTGAGGTGTTATGTGATGTAGTGCCTATGCATGCTGGAGAAATATAGCTTGGGCAACCATGGCAATTTGACAAAAGGGCTATATATGATGGGCACCTCAATAGGTATTCATTTGCCAAGGATGGTAGAAAGACAATCTTAACACCACCTTCCTCAAAAGAAGTGTATGAAGAGCAATGTAAAATGGAAAGGATGAGAGTTGAGGCCAAAAAGAAAGAGAAAGAGAGTAAACAAAGTACTTTAGAGAGTGAAAATAAAAAGAGTGAAAAGAAAGAGGGAAGAGAAAAAAAAGAGCAGATTCAGCCTAGAGAGAAAATTGCCAAGAATGTGAGTTTGATAGCTAGGACAAGTGAGGTTAGGCAAGCTTTGTATTCTAATTGGCCTATATTTGTTTATTTGTACAAAGGGGTTTGTTTAGCAACTAATGAACTTAAGTCATCTTTGCCTAGTGTGTTTGATCTTTTGCAGGAATTTGAAGATGTGTTTCCCGAGGAGATGCCAAGTGGTTTACCACCAATTAGAGGCATAGAACACCAAATTGACTTCATTCTTGGAGCTGTATACCCAATAGGCCAGCATATAGAATGAATCGAAGTGAGACAAAGGAGATCCAAAAACAAGTAGAGGAGTTGCTAGCTAAGGGTTATGTGAGGGAGAGTCTTAGTCCTTGCTCGGTTCTTGTTATTCTTGTACCAAAGAAGGATGGAACATGGAGGATGTCTGTGGACTGCATAGCCATCAATAAAATCACTGTAAAGTATCATCATCCTATTCCTAGATTAGATGACATGCTTGATGAGTTATATGGTTCTTGTTTGTTCACCAAAATTGATTTGAAATCTGGTTATTATCAAATTCAAATGAATGTTGGTGATGAATGGAAAACAGCCTTTAAGACCAAGTATGGGTTGTATGAATGGCTTGTCATGCCATTTGGTCTTACTAATGCACCTAGCACATTTATGTGATTAATGAACCATGTGTTGCGTGAGTACTTGGGTAAGTTTGTTGTTGTTTATTTTGATGATATTCTGATTTACTCTAAGTGCTTAGATGATCATGTCATGCATGTGCGACTTGTACTAGAAAAACTTAAGCAAGAAAAGTTGTATGCTAACCTGATGTAGCTTTTGCATGGATAAGGTTAATTTTCTTGGTTTTGTTGTATCTAGTCAAGGTATTAAGGTTGATGAAGACAAGTTTAGAGCCATTAAGGAGTGGCTGAGACCTAAAAATGCTAGTGAGGTGAGGAGTTCTCATGGGCTTGCTGGTTTCTATAGGAGATTCATTAGGGATTTCAGCACTATAGCCGCACCTTTGAATGAGTTAGTTAAGAAAAATGTTGGATTTGTTTAGAGTGATGCACAAGAACATGCATTTAATGAGCTTAAGGTTAAATTGTGTAATGCACCTTTGCTTGCTTTACCTAACTTTGATAAGACTTTTGAGATTAAATGTGATGCTAGTGCCATAGGCATTGGAGCTGTTTTGATGCAGGATCAAAGGCCACTAATGTATTTCAGTGAGAAGTTAAGTGGGGCAACCTTGAATTATCCAACATATGACAAGGAATTATATGCTTTGGTTCGAGCTTTACACATATGGCAACATTATTTGTGGCCTAGGGAGTTTGTGATACACACTGACCATGAAAGCTTAAAGAATTTGAAGGGTCAAGATAAGTTGAACCGTAGGCATGCTAAATTGGTGGAATTCATAGAAACATTCCCATATGTGATTAAATACAAGCAAGGTAAGGAGAATGTGGTTGCTGATGCATTATCTAGAAGGTACACTTTACTTAACTCACTTAGTGCTCAATTGCTATGTTTTGAGTTTATAAAAGAGTTGTATCATCATGATGCTGATTTCGGTGATATATACATTTCTTGTGATAATGGGGCTGTTTCTAATGATTTTTACTTGTTTGATGGTTTTTTGTTCAGAATAAATAGATTGTGCATTCCTAAATGTTGTATGAGGGAATTGTTGATTAAGGAGGCATATGGAAGGGGCCTAATGGGACATTTTGGGGTCAATAAGACTTATGATATACTATTAGAACATTTCTTTCGGCCTGATATGAAACATGATTGCATAAAGTTTGTGAGCATTGCATTACATGTAGAGAAGCTAAGTCTAGGTTGAAACCGCATAGGTTATACACACCAGTACCTATTCCTAATGAACCTTGGACTAATTTGTCTATGGATTTTGTGCTTGGATTGCCTAGAACTAGGAAAGGTCATGATAGTATCTTTCTTGTGGTTGATAGATTTAGTAAAATGGCTGATTTTATGCCATGTCATAAAACTGATGATGCTTAATTGATTGCTGATTTATTTTTCAAAGAAGTTGTGCATTTACATGGCATACCTAAGAGCATTGTTAGTGATAGAGATGTTAAGTTCTTAAGTCATTTCTTCATTCTTGCTCTTGTAATGGGACCATTGGGAAGTTGAATTGGATCCTTGCCTTTGTATGCTTCCTTGTTTGCATCATGATTGAAGGTAGCACAAAATTCATTAGTAGTGGCCCAATGAGAGGCTTTTGGTGAGTGCATAAATTGTGAAACCTTATTCACCCAGCAGCAAATTTTAGCTCTGGTTAAAGATGTATATTGCAAACTGCCAATTATGCTACTAATGAATCATTATCATGAACCAAAAGTTTAGTAGTGGTACAAGCTAGAGTTACAATGTGATTTGCTTCAGCCATTTTAGCTCAAGATAACAAATTAGAAATGTATTTGGTCTATGTTAAAAGCAAACCACTGTGTAACCATATTGCTTCCATTCTTAAAAGATAATGCAATGAGCCTAGATCCTTTAGAACGAAGTATTTTTGAAGAGTAGTAATAACACCTAAAACAAAAGAATTACTGTTGTTTATTAACAAAAAATCATCAATGTACAAAAGACAGAAGGCTTTGATGTTACCCATATTATAATAGAAAAGTGAAGGATATGTTTTTGAACTCTTGAACCTAATAGCATTTAAACCATTGACATGGGTCTTGCTTTAAGCCATAGAGTAATATATGTAATTTACATACATGATTTAGGAATTATGGATAAACAAAACTTGATCATTGTTGTATAAAAACTTGTTCATCTAATGTCCCATGAACAAATGCTTAACATCCCAACCCTAATGATAGGCATAGATGAATAACTGGCAGCTTTACAACAGGACTGAATGTCTTAAAGAAATCAATTTTGGGTCATTGATGAAACCCTTTAACAACAAGACCTGCCTTGTACCGAGTGACCGAGCCATCTGGATTTTGTTTAACATGATAAACCCACTTGCAATCAGCTATATTTTATGTAAAATGGGGAGGCACTAAGGTCCATATACCATTAGCAATTAGAAAATCCATTTCTTCTTTCATTGTAGCCCACCATTGTGAAAGTTTATTAGCTTGAGTAAAGGATGAAGGTTCATTGGGTGTGGTTGCTATAATAGGCATAAGATTTCTAGTTTGAGCTTATATAACCATAAGGTGTTAGCATTAAACAATTGAAGTGGTAGGATTATTTGGTGGTGAGGAGGTTGTAATATACTAACTAAGATCAACTAGAAGTGATAATCTAGGACTTTGTACAGATGGCATTGATAGAGCGGCATTTGGTGATGATGAAATTTGAGGTGATGAGACTAGAACATCATCAGAATTTGGTTGGGCAATAGTAGTTAAGCTAGAATTTGGGTTGATAGGCTAGGTTTGAGCATAAAAAATGGTAGCCAAATGGGTGGGTTGGTTTAGGGGAATTTGAGTCAATGTTCAGGGATCATTTGCAAAATGGACTAGAACTCGAAAGTATTTGGATTAGTTTGACAATATTATTGAGGAATAAAAGATAATGGTATAGATAAGGCCAGGAAAATTATTGTTGGACTATTCATTGTGGAAGTAGATACCAACGCATCACCTTCGGAAAATGGAAAAACCCATTCATAAAAAAGAATATGACGTGAGACCAATATTTTTTTTGTCTAACAAACCAAGGCCGTAATATCCCTTATAAGATTTACTATAGCCTAAGAAATCACAAGCCTTGGATCATGGAGACAATTTATTTTTAGCATATCATTTTAACCAATGATAGCACAGACAACCAAAGATTTACGAGGTATCATAAGTTGGCAAAGTGTTGAATAATTTTTCATAAGGAGTCTTATGTTACAAACAAGGTAAAGGTAATTGATTAGTTAATATACAGCTGTATCAAAGGCATAATGCCAATATTCTTGAGAAAAAGAGGCATGCTGTAATAAAGCAAGTCTAGTTTCGATAATGTGTTTGTGTTTACACTTTGCACAACCATTTTGTTCAGGTGTTCTTGGACAAGAACTTTGTTGAATGATACCATTGTCATTGTGATGAGAATCAAGTTGCCTTGGAAGAAACCTACAAATATTTGCAAGTCAAAGACATCAAAAGGTTCTTCAATGTTGTCATTTCTATTAAGAGAGCCTACAAAGACATGCAACCCAACCATTGTACATGATTGGTGAATCATCTAAGAAGAATATGAGGTTGCATGAAGTTTCCTACAATCCAATCTAGGAAATTTGGATCATAAGTTTTGCATATGGATCCAACCATGTTCAGGAAGCTTCAAGGATCTTATCAACATATTCAAACCCAATGTCAAAATGAAGAGGTTAAAACACATTCTAAGCAATTGAGATCAAAACATGAAGAAATTGCACAAAAGGCATGAAAGCTTGCTGACAGGGTTAGGTACATGCCTATGTACCTGGGCGTGTTCCCTTTTGTGATGAGAACCAAGATGCCTTGCAAGAATCCTATAAATATTTGCAAGTTAAAGATTTTAAGAAGGTAACAACAAGTAGGAGAAGAATCTCAAAGTAATTCTCCTAAATGTCTTTCATATGAGGAGAGTTTAATGAAAATTAGGACTGAACGTAAAAGAAGAGATGAATTATCTAAACCATCAATCGCGGAGATAAAGAATAAAGGTAGTGAAGTTAAGGAAATAATTTGTTGTCCCATCCAAGTTACTTGTGAATCTAATTGGGTGGATACCAATGTTGAACAGATTAACCAAGTGGTGGAAATGACTCATGAAGATGACTTGAAACCTTTGGAGCTTACAAGTGAAGAGTCCTCATTAAAGGTTAAAGAAGTTATTGTACAAGAAGAAATTCCAACCTATGATCCTCCTCAAGAAGTTGTTGTGAACAAATCTGACTTTGATGAAATAAAAGAAAAAGAAAAAGAGTGCATAAAGAAAGAGAGTGAAAAGAAAAAGAGTGAGTGTGAAAAGAAAGGGGTAGTGAGTGGGGAAGAAAATAAAGAACTTTTCAGAAAGTTCAAATAAAAAGATTGAAAGTGAAGAGAGAAAACAAGTGAGTTTAGTTGAAAAAGAAAGTGTTAAGAATGTTTTGTTTTCTAACACTAACAAGCTTGAATTTTCTTTATTTAGTTTTGTTTCTCTTTTTCAGGATTTTATAGAAGGATTGTCATGGAATAAAAGAGATGATGCATTTCCTACTTCCCAATGTTCAAGTCAAGATTCAAGGATGAATCATTTTGAGGAGGGAGGGAATGATGAGAATCAAGATGCCTTGTAAGAATCCTACAAATATTTGCAAGTTAAAGATTTTAAGAAGGTTCTTCAAGGTTGCTATTTCTACAAGATCGCCTACGACATGCAATCAACCATTGTACATGATTGGTGAATCATCCAAGAAGAATATGAGCTTACATGAAGTTTCCTACAATCCAATCAAGGAAATTTAGATCATAAGCTTTGCATATGGATCCAATCATATTCAAGGAAGCTTCAAGGATTTTATCAACATGTTCAAACCCAATGTCAAATGAAGAAGTTAAAACACATTCGAAGTAATAGGGTCAAAAACATGTAGAGTCAAGCTTCAAACATAGCCATGAGATGAAATTGCACTAAGGCTGAAAATCTAAAAAATGTCACTCCTGCGACGATTGTAGATTGAAAGCTCTCTGTTGTGAGCGTGATGGTGTCAAGCTGGAGCTATGTAATTCAATTTATTTTCTAATTTTTGTTATTTTACTTTAAGATGTTTTTGGGCCTTAAACTTTTCATATTTAGTAGCCCAACTCAATTATAACTTATTCTTTGTTTAGGAATCAATTTCTGATGTAAACAACAAAGCATACAAAGGCAAGGATCCAATTCAACTTCCCAATGGTCCCATTACAAGAGCAAGAATGAAGAAATTCAAGCAAACACTAAATGGGATGATTCAAGGCTTGTGGGATGATCTTGCCCCAATTCAAGAATGCAAGAATGAATCATTCATCAAAATGGGGATTCAAGACTCAAATCAAAGTTTGGTGACAATGATTCAAGTGGATGATGGCCAAAACATGGGCATGTACCTAGGCCTTTAGTTTGTTTTTGATGTTTTTGGGCCCCTATCAATATGATATAAGCCCAAGTTCAAACAAATTAAGTGTGCTTATGCAATTAGTAAGTTTTGGGCCTATTTATGTTAGGATTAAAGCCCAAAACAAGTTTAGAATTATTTCTTGTTTAGGAATCAAGTTCTAACTAGGAAACTTCAGTCCTTGTTTAGGAAGATTCCCTAGTCTATGTTTTATTCCAATTTAGGTTGAACTTATAATATTAGTTGTCTAGGAATCAATTTCTAATTAAGAAACTTTAATTCTTGTTTAAGAAAGATTCCCTATTCTATGTTTCATTCCAATTTAGGGTTGAACCTATAATTATTGGTTGTCTAGGAATCAATTTCTAACTAAGGAAATTTAATTCTTGTTTAGAAAAGATTCCTTAGTCTATGTATTATTCCCATTTAGGGTTGAGCCTCTATATTCATGTAAAATGGGGTTAGATTTTGATAAATAAAAAATTCAGTTTTTCTTAAGAGTGTTATCTCTTATTTTTTATTCTTACTTGAATCAAGTTCATACAATCAAAGCTAATTACTTTGTGCGTATTTATTCTAAGGTTTTCTTTCACAAATTGGTATTGTGTTGCAGAGATCATCATCCAAAGGTGATCATATTCCAAGATGCTCTATCACAGGTTGGAATTGGGTCATGGACTTGTGGAAAATCTGATTTAGCTTTCCAAGGAGTTGCTTCCAAGTGTAAAGATATTGAGTCTCAAGTTTAATATACTTAGGGTTCATATAAGTTTGGTATTAGAGCTTAGGCTCTAAATCAGGTTATATCTTTCTATTTTGTTTGTATTTTCCATTTTCCATTTCTTTTTTTTTTTTCTGTTTTCCTTTTCGTAAATTCCTTTGTTTTCACTTTGTTAATTTTGTTTACTATTGTTTCAGATCTAAAATTCAAAAAAAAAAAAATCCTAAAATCGTCTACCTTTATTAGTGTCTTGTTATCATCTTCTTTAGTTTGTCTTTTTATTTCCTACCTTTTTGTATTATTTTTGTTCCTTTTCTATTCTTTGTGATTATCAAAAATCAAGTGTTGGAAGGTTATACCTATTGCAATCATTCAAATTCAAGAAGTTAAAAAGGAAGAAATCAACTCCTAAATTATCAACTTTAATTTGGTTTGGATTTCTGTACTTGATCTTCAATTAATCTTGTTAATCTTCAATATTTGTCCTTAAAATTACTTGTTGCAATTGAACTTAAAAGAAAAAGCAAAAAAAATCCAAAAAAAAAAAGAAGAAGGAAAATTCATCCAAAAAGAAAAGAAGAAGCAAAAAGTGTTGAAATATGACTTTTTGGAGTATTTATAGAAGTTATTTAGTTCCTAGAGTGAAGAGGACAAAGAAAGAAGCTGATTTTCAAGATTATACAAGGAGAATAAAATATTCTAGCATTCTACAAGGAGTTTGACCTAAGCATCCTTCCAAAACAAGCTAGGATTGTTTTCCTACTCCTTTCCAAATTTTGGTTTGACTTTTCTAATCCTATTTTCATTCTTATTTCTTATTTCCTTATTTGTCTTGGTTTTCTTTTTATATTTAATTATTTTCAATCTTTATTCATGTCTCGTTAGGTTTTCTAATCCCATTTGGATTCCTGTATTGTTTTCCTAGTTCTATTAGGATTTCTAGTTCTTGTTTCATTGAGTCTTTAAACTTTTGATTTTATTCATATTGTAATTTAGTAAAAATTGTATTAATTTGATTTTTGCAACTAATCTTGGCAAGAAATTGAGTGGAAAAAGGCTAAGTGTCTGTACATCTAGAGAAAAACCATTGATTGTGTGTAAAACTAAACACTAGTGAACTTGAGTGTGAAAACTACTTGAGTGAAACACATGAGGGAGTGAAGTGAGGAAACTATTCTCTACTTTACTAACTTTGTTTTGCAGCTTCAAGATGAGTGGAACCCAAGGGAATCCACATGGGGAACTAGGTAAATTCCAAGTCTTGCATGACTTACTCCAAGCTATGAAGAGAAGGAAAAGTGATAGATTGGATCAAATGAAGTGAAGAAGCAATGAAAAGATCAAAAGATTAGAAGTTTCAGTTACAAGGGGACAGCTACCGAATGCTCCTAGGCAAGCTAAGCGAATCCAAAGAAGAGTTTGGAATGAAGATGAGGATGAAATCGAGTCCCATAGTGATAATGAAGAGGAAGAAGAAGTAAGGCCAAAAGCTAGACAAGATAACAACAATGGTGGAATAAAACTAAAAATTCCAACATTCCATGGAAGAATAGATCCCGAAGCATACTCGGATTGGGAAAAGAAGATTGAGTTGGTGTTCGATTGTCATAACTACACTGAATCTAAGAAGTTGAAGCTTGCTATGGCTCTATTTGATGGATATGCCATTATTTGGTGAAGCTTTCTATGGCTCTATTTGATGGATATGCCATTATTTGGTGGGATGATACTAAGCAAAAGAGGAGAAAAAATAGAGAAAGACCTATAAAAGAATGGAGGGACTTAAAAGCAATCATGAGAAGGAGATTTGTACCAAGCCACTACTATAGGGAGCTATACAATTGTCTTCAAAACCTATCTCAAGGGTCCAAAAGTGTTTAGGAATCTACAAAGAGATAGAGGTAGCCATGATTCAAGCAAATGTGGAAGAAGATAATGAGGCTATGGCAATGTTCCTTAATGGGTTGAATAAGGAAATTGCAAATGTGGTTGAGCTGCAACCATATATGGAGCATGAAGATTTGCTTCATCATGCTTTGAAGGTTGAGAAGCAGTTGAAGAAGAGGAGTACTAATTGGCTATCTACCTCCTACAATGGAACATTCAAATCAAATTGGAGAAAAGATGACAAGGCTTTTTCATCCAAGCCTAGAGCCAATTCCAAGGAAGCTCCAAGGATGCCCATTCCAAGCAAGGACAAAGTTAAAGCTACACCTTCTAGTTTTGAAAATATTATATGCTTTAAATGTCAAGGTGTAGGTCACTACAAGAAGGATTGTCCTAATAAAAGAAGAAGTTGAAGAAGAAAGAATACCACCTCTTAAAGATGCAAGTGACAAAGAGGATGACAACTAACCAAAAATAGCCATATATGGGAGGTCTCTTATCACAAGGAGATCTTTGAACATGCAAATCCAACATGATGATAATGTGCAACAAAGGGAAAATTTGTTTCAAACTAGATGTCTTGTAAAAGATAGAGTTTGTAATGTAATCATAGATGGGGGTAGTGTAACCAATGTAGCAAGCACCACTGTTGTTAAGAAACTAGGGTCACCTATTACTAAGCATCCTCACCCTTATAAACTAAAATGGCTTAATGATTGTGGGGAAATTAGGGTGACAAGGCAAGTTCCAGTAGCTTTCAAGAAAGGCAGGTATAATGATGAGATTTTATTTGATGTTGTGCCTATGCAAGCAGGTCATCTATTATTAGGACGCTCTTGGCAATTTGATAGAAGGGTGATGCATAATGGCTACACCAATCACTACACTTTTGAGAAAGATGAAAGAAAGATAACTCTTGCACCACTTTCACCTAGAGAAATCTATGAGAATGAGCTGAAAAAAATTAAAAAGGAGAGATAAGACAAGAGTGAGAAAAAGAGTGTAAATGAAGTACCAAAAGAAAGAGAGAGTGCAAAAGAAAAAAGTGGCAAAAATCTTGAGAAAGGAAACAAAGTGAGCTCGAGTGAGAAAATTGAGGGAAAAGAAATTATTGAAAGTAAAAAGAAACATGTGAACTTTTATACAAAGGGAAGTGATGTTAGGGAAGCTTGGTTTTCAAAGAAAAGTATACTTGTACTCATGTACAAGGAGCTTATTTTAACACTAATGACCTTAATGTTTCTTTGCCTAGTGTTTTTGTTTCTCTTTTACAGGAATTTGAGGATGTCTTTCCTAAAGAGATACCCAATGGATTGCCACCCATCAGGGGTATTGAGCATCAAATCAATTTTATTCCTGGTGCTTTGATTCCAAATAGACCACCCTATAGAAGTAACCCCAAGGAAACAAAGGAGCTTCAAAGGCAAGTTATGGAGTTGTTAGCTAAAGGACATGTTAGAGAAAGTATGAGTCCATGTGCTGTGCCCATTTTACTAGTACCTGAGAAAGATGGTTGTTGGCATATGTGTGTTGATTGTCATGTAATTAATAACATTATGGTAAAGTATCGCCATCATATTCCTAGGTTAAATGATATGCTTGATGAGTTGCATTGTTTTGCTATCTTTAGTAAAATTAATTTGAAAAGTGGATATCACCAAATTAGAATGAAGGAAGGTGATGAATGGAAAACTACCTTTAAAATAAAATATGGTTTGTATGAATGGTTAGTTATGCCTTTTGGCTTGACTAATGCACCTAGTACTTTCATGAGACTTATGAACCATGTTTTGAGAAATTTTATTGGTAAGTTTATTGTTGTATATTTTGATGATATTCTTGCCTATTTTAAAAGCAAAGGTAAACACTTAGAACATTTAAAGTGTGTGCTTGATGTGTTGAGAAATGAAAATTTGTTTGTTAAGCTTAAAAAGTGTTCTTTTTATTTAGATAGGATTGTGTTTTAAGGATTTATGGTTAGTGCTCAAGGTGTTAAAGTTGATGAAGAAAAGGTAAGTGCTATAAAAAATTGGCCTATTCCTACATTGGTAAGTGAGGTAAGAAGTTTTCATGGTTTGGCTAGTTTTTATAGACATTTTGTAAAAGATTTTAGCACCTAGCTGCACCTCTAACAGAGGTAATTAAAAAGAATTGTGTTTTTAAGTGGGGAAAAGAATAAGAAGATGCATTTAATTCATTGAAAGATAAGCTATGTAAGGCACCCATTCTTGCTTTGCCTAACTTTAATGATATTTTTGAGATTGAGTGTGATGCATCAGGTGTAGGTATTGGGGCTATCCTTATGCAAGGAAAAAGGCCAATTGCCTATTTTAGTGAAAAGTTCCATGGTGTCTCATTGAAGTACCCCATTTATGACAAGGAGCTCTATGCTTTGCTTAGAGCTTTGGAGACTTGGCAACATTACCTTTGGCCTAAGGAGTTTGTAATTCACACTGACCATCAATCCTTGAAATTCCTGAAGGGGCAAGGTAAGTTGAACAAGAGGCATGCCAAATAGGTTTAGTTCATTGAGACCATTCCATATGTGATCAAATACAAGCAAGCTAAGGAGAACATTGTGGTTGATGCATTATCAAAAAGGTATGCTTTACTTAATGCTTTAAAAATATTAAATCTCTGTATGTTAATGATTCTGATTTTTCTAGCATTTTCAAAGTAAGTGAGAAAGTTGCATTTGGTAAATTCTATGGAATGGATGGGTTTTTGTTTAAAGAAAGTAGACTTTGCATACCTATTTGTTCTATAAGAGAATTGCTTATTAAGGAGGCATATGGGGGAGGGTTAATGAGACATTTCGGCATCACTAAAACTTTAGATACTTTATATGAACACTTCTATTGGCCTAAAATGAAAAGGGATGTACATAGAATTTGTGATAGATGTGTTGTGTGCAAGCAAGCTAAATCTAAAGTTTTGAATCAAGGTTCGTATACTCCTTTACCTGTTTCTAGTAACCCTTGGACTGATATTTCCATGGGTTTTATTTTAGGGTTGCCTAGATTAAAAAAAGGGAAAGATTCTATCTTTGTGGTGGTTGATAGGTTTTCCAAAATGTCACATTTCATTCCTTGTAATAAAACTGATGATGCCACCAACATTGCTAATTTATTCTTTAAGGAAGTGGTACATTTGCATGGCATTCCTAAAACTATTGTTAGTGATAGGGATGTAAAGTTTCTAAGTCATTTTTGGAAAGTTTTGCGGAGTAAAATTGAAACCAAATTATTGTTTTCTACTACTTGTCATCCACAAACTAATGGTCAAATTGAAGTTGTTAATAGGACTTTAGGAACTTTGTTGCGTGCTATTGTCCAAAAGAACTTAAAGAACTGGGAAGAATGCATTCCATTTGTTGAGTTTGCTTATAATAGAGTTGTGCATTCTATTACCAGTTTCTCACCTTTTGACATTATTTATGGTTTTAATCCTCTAACCCCTTTGGATTTAGTGCCTTTACTTTGTAATGAAAGAAGTAGTTTAGATGGGAAGAGAAAGGCAAATTTGGTGAAGAAACTACATGAGGAGGTGCGCAAGAACATTGAGAAGAAAAATCAGTAAATAGCAAGCCAAATGAATAAGGGAAGGAGGAGTGTTGAATTTGAACCAGGTGATTGGGTTTGGGTGGATATGAGAAAAGAAAGGTTTCCAACTCAAAGGAAGACAAAGCTTCATCCAAAGGGAGATGGAACTTTTCAAGTAGTTGAGAAGATCAATGACAATGCATACAAGCTAAACCTACTTAGTGAGTATTATGTGAGTGCTACCTTTAATATTAGTGAACTTTCTCCTTTTGATGTAGGTGTTGGAGATTCATGAATGAATCATCTTGAAGAGGGACGGAATGATGCAAACAACAAAGCATACAAAGACATCCAATTCAACTTCCCAATGGTCTCATTACAAGAGCAAGAATGAAGAAATTCAAGCAAACACTAAATGGGATGATTCAAGGCTTGTGGGATGATCTTGCCCCAATTCAAGAATGCAAGAATGAATCATTCATCAAAATGGGGATTCAAGACTCAAATCAAAGTTTGGTGACAATGATTCAAGTGGATGGAGGCCAAAACATGGGCATATACCTCAGTCTTTAGTTTGTTTTTGATGTTTTTGGGCCCCTATCAATATGATATAAGCCCAAGTTCAAATAAATTAATTGTGCTTATGTAATTAGTGAGTTTTAGGCCTATTTATGTTATGATTAAAGCCCAAAACGAGTTTAGAATTATTTTTTGTTTAGGAATCAATTTCTAACTAGGAAACTTCAATCTTTGTTTAGGAAGATTCCCTAGTTTATGTTTTATTCCAATTTAGGTTGAACTTATAATTATTAGTTGTGTAAGAATCAATTTCTAGCTAGGAAACTTTAATTCTTATTTAAGAAAGATTCCCTAGTCTATGTTTTATTCCAATTTAGAGTTGAACCTATAATTATTGGTTGTCTAGGAATCAATTTCTAACTAAGGAAATTTAATTCTTGTTTAGGAAAGATTCCTTAGTCTATGTTTTATTCCCATTTAGGGTTGAGCCTCTATATAAACTCAACCATTCATGTAAAATGGGGTTAGATTTTGATAAATAAAAAATTCAATTTTTCTTAAGAGTGTTATCTCTTATTTTTTATTCTTGCTTGAATCAAGTTCATACAATCAAAGCTAATTGCTTTGTGTGTATTTATTCCAAGGTTCTCTTTCACAAGTTGGTATTGTGTTACGGAGATCATCATCCAAAGGTGATTATATTCCAAGGTGCTCTACCACGGGTTGGAATGGGTTCACGAACCTGGGGAAAATCTGATTTAGCTTTCCAAGGAGTTGCTTCCAAGTGTAAAGATATTGGGTCTCAAGTTTAATATACTTGGGGTTCAAATCAATTTCTAATTAGGAAACTTCATTCCTTGTCTAGGAAGTTTTCCTATTCCATAGTTGATTCTAATTTGGGATTGATCCTCTATATAAACTCAACCATTCATGTAAAAGGTAGTTAGTTAAGTTATGATCAATAGAAACTCAGTTTTCTTAAGAGTGTGATCTCTTGGTTTTGATTCTTGTTTGAGTCAAGTTCATACAATCAAAGCTAATTACTTTGTGCATATTATTCCAAGGTTCTCTTTCACGGGTTGGTATTGTGTCACAGAGATCACCATCTAAAGGTGATCATATTCCAAGGTGCTCTATCATGGGTTGGATTTATGTTGCGAACTTGGGAAAAACATGATTTAGCTTTCCAAGGAGTTACTTCTAAGCGTAAAGATAATTGGGTCTTAAGTTTAATATACTTAGGGTTTGTATTAGTTTGGTATTAGAGCTTCTGCTCTAAATCAAGTTATATTTTTCATTTAATTTTCATTTTCTATTTTTCTTTGTAAGTGGAGGATTCATCCATCACAAGCTTAAGACTTCAATTCAATTTAGCTTCTTGTGTTTGATCTTTAATTTATTTGTTAATTTTCCTTTTGAATTGCTACTGTAATTATTAAAAAGAAAAAAAAGAAAGACAAAAAAAGGAAAATTCATCCAAAAAGAAAAGAAGAAGCAAAAAGTGTTGAAATCTGACTTTTTGGTGTATTTATAAAAGTTATTTAGTTTCGAGAATAAGGAGGAGAAGGAAAGAAGCTAATTTTTAAGATTATACAAGGAGAATCAATGATTTCAGCATTCTACTAGGAGTTTGACTAAGTTTAAGCATCTTCCAAAACAAGCTAGGATTGGTTTGCTACTCCTTTCCAAATTTTGGTTTGACTTTTCTAATCCTTTTTCATTCTGATTTCTTGCTAATTTAACTATTTCCTTATTCATCTCAGTTTTCTTTTTATTTCAATCCTTGTTTATGTCCCATTAGGTTTCCTAATCCCATCAGGATTCCTATATTGCTTTCCTAGTTCTATTAGGATTTAATTAGGATTTTCAAAAAATAAAAGGAATTACACAGCTCCAACTTTTGTTGCACTCACAATGCCATCATGCTTGCAGAGAGGTTTCAATCTGCAGTCGTTGCAGGCGTGACGTTTTTTAGCTTTTTAGCCTTAGTGCAATTTCATCTCATAGCTGTGTTTGAAGCTTAACTCTACATGTTTTTTACCTTAATTACTTGGAATGTGTTTTAATTTCTTCATTTTGACATTGGGTTTGAACATGTTGATAAAATCCTTAAAGCTTCCTTGAATATGATTGGAT
Source organism: Reutealis trisperma (assembly GCA_947687605.1). Lineage (NCBI taxonomy): Eukaryota > Viridiplantae > Streptophyta > Magnoliopsida > Malpighiales > Euphorbiaceae > Reutealis > Reutealis trisperma. The sequence continues at coordinate 107,588 of CANTUT010000489.1, forward strand.
CCATATGCAAAGCTTATGATACAAATTTCCTTGATTGGATTGTAGGAAACTTCATGCAAGCTCATATTCTTCTTAGATGATTTACCAATCATATACAATGATTGGATTGCATATCTTCATAGGCTATCTTATTAGAAATGGTAGCCTTGAAGAACCTTCTTGAAATCTTTAACTTGCAAATATTTGTAGGATTCTTGCAAGGCATTTTGATTCTCATCATTCTGTATGTTGAAACATGTTCAACTTGCTTAGCTACATAGGTGTGTCACTGGGCGTGTAGGCTACTATATGAATTATTTTTATTTTTTGAATTTCATTATTTTACTTTAGTTTTGATTTTTTAGACCCTTATCAATATGATATAAGCCCATAGTCAATTAAATTAAGTTTACTTATGTAATTAATAAGTTTTGGGCCTTTTTATGTTAGGTTTAAAGCCCAAAACGAGTTTAGAGTTATTTTTTGTTCAGAAATTAGTTTAGGAATCAATTTCTAACAAGGAAAATTCAATCCTTGTTTAGGAAGATTTCTTGGTCCATATTTACTTCTACTTTTGGGTTGAGTCTCTCTATAAACTCAACTGTTCATGTAAAAGGAGGATAAATTTTTATTAATAAAATTCAGTTTTCTTAAGAATGTTATCTCTTGGTTTTGATTCTTGCTTAAATCAAGTTGATACAATCAAAGCTAATTACTTTGTGTGTATTATTCCAAGGTTCTCTTCCATGAGTTCAGTATTGTGTCGCGGAGATCATCATCTAAAGGTGATCATATTCCAAGGTGCTCTATCACTAGTTGGATTTGGGTTGCTGATTTAGGAAAAATCTAATTTAGCTTTCCAAGAAGTTACTTCCAAGAATAAAGATAATTAGGTCTCAAGTTTAATATACTTGGGATTCGTATTAGTTTGGTATTAGAGCTTAGGCTTTAAATTGGGTTATATCTTTCCATTTCGTTTGTATTTTTCTATCTCATTTTTTTCTTGTTTCTATTTGTTGTTAAATTCCTTCATTTTCATTAATTCTAATTCCTTGTGTTTTCAGGTTTGAAATTCAAAAAAAAAAAAATCAATTCGTTTTACCTTTTTTCTGTGTTCATTTGTTCCTTCATTCATTCTATCTTTCATATGTTTGTTCTTTTTGTTTTGTTGGAAGATTAAATCCATACTTATTTGGGGAACCAATTTGAATTCAGAAGAAAGAAGGGAGGATTTGCCCAAGCTTGAAAACTTCAAAATTCAACTAGCTTCTTGTGTTTAATCTTTAATCTATTTGTTAATTTTCCTTTTGAATTGTTGCTGTAATTATAAAAAAAGAAAAAGAAAGAAAGAAAGAAAGAAAGAATTGGCCAAGGAAAGAAAAAGGAAAGAAAAGAAAAGAAAAGAATCTTGGCAAATCAGAATTATATAGGAATATAAATAGTATTTGTTTCTAATTCTAGAGTGGAAAGGAAAAGGAAGATTGCTAGAATTCCAATTAAATTAAGGAGAATCAAAAAGGATTTTAGTATTCAATAAGGAGTTGACCAAGTCAAGCATCCCCCTACAACAAGCTGCGAGTTGGTTTCCTAATCCTTATCAATTTCTGGTTTGACTTCCTACTTCCATTGTAAGTTTATCTTCTCTTATTTGTGTCCAATTAGGTTTCCTAACACAATTAGGATTCCTATATTGTTTTCCTAGTTCTATTAGGATTTCAACTTTTGTTTTCCAATTTCAATTAGGATTTGTATTTCTATTTTTCTAAGTCAAAATTTTAATTTTGTTTTCCTAGTTTAATTAGGATTCTTGTACTCCTAGTGTCATTAGGATTTCTTATTTCTTGTTTTTTTTTTCATTTTGAGTCTTTGGATTTTTATGCACATTGTAATTTACTAAGATTATATTAATTTGATTTTTGCAACTAATCTTGGCTAGAGATTGAGTGGAAAAATGCCAAGTGTGAGCACATCTAAAGAAAAGCCATTAATTAAGTGTAAAACTAAACATAAGTGAACTTGAGTGACAAAATTACTTGAGTGAAACACATGAGGGAGTGAAGTGAGGAAATTATTCTCTACTTCTACTAACTTTGTTTTGCAGCTTAATGATGAATGGAACTCAAGGAAATCCATAAGGTGAAATGAATCAGCTCCAAGCCTTAACAGAAATGTTGCAAGTTATGAATAGAAAATATGGGGATGTGATTGATAGAATGGACCAACTAGAGCAAAGAAGTATTGAGCGAATGGACTAGCTAGAAGCTTTAATCATAAGAGGAAAGCCACCAAATTTCCCTAGACAAGCTAGTCATATACCAAGGAGAGTGCAGGATGAGATTGAAGATGATGATGAATCATCTTGTGATATTGATAAAGAAGAAGAAGTGAGGCCAAGAGCTTGGCAAGATGATAGCAATGGTGAATAAAACTGAAAATTCCAACATTCCATATAGTTATGACAATCGGACACCAATTCAATCTTCTTTTACTAATCCAAGTATGCTACTGAATCTAAAAAGTTGAAGCTTGCTATAGCTGTATTTGATAGATATGCCATTACTTGGTGGGATGATACTAAGCAAAAGAGGAGAAGAAATAGAGAATGACCCACTAAAGAATGGAGGGACTTAAATGATACATACCTCAAATAACCTACTTTGAGACCCAATACCTTTACGCTTGGAAGTGACTCCCTTGGAAAGCCAAATCAAGTTTGCTAGGAAAAACCTCAACTCCATGACGAACTTGTGTCAAGGAACCTTGGTATTTATGAAAAAGCAAAGTAATTAGCTTTGAAAGTTCAAATTTTTTATTCTAATCCAAGAACCAGATTTGAGAAAAACATTCACAAGCTTAAAGCTTAAATTTGAGGAAATCAACTTCTGAACCTTTCTATTGATAAAATAGCTAAGTATTTATAATGTTACAAAAACACTAATTTAGACTTAGCTAACTGACTTCTAAACAAGAAATAATTCTAAATTCATTTTGGTCTTCAAACCTAACATAAATAGGCCCAAAACTTTATTAATTACATAAGCAAACAAAATGTAATTGATCATGGGCTTATATTATATTGATAGGGGCCTAAAACAATAAAAACTTAAATTAAAATAATAAAATCAAACATCTAATTTATTCTGCAATTTGCCTCTCTTCCTTCATATAGGCATGTTGATGCTTTGAGTCTTGATTTCATTCAAATACCTCTCAAAAAAATTATATATTATCTTGAAACTTCCTTGAATACAATGCTTTCCAAAAGTGATGCTCATTATGCAAATCTTCTTGATAATATTGTAGAAAGCTTTGTATTTCTTCGGATTTATCTTAAAAGAGACATTAAACATGAATTAAAGCTCTATTGATTCTCTTTGCATGCTAGGTTGATGAAAAGGACAGCCTTGAAGAACCTTTTTGAAATCTTTATCATGCATACATTGGAGATCTTCTTGCAAGGCATCTATCTTGACTTTCATCATTCCCTCCCTCGTCAAAAGGATTCATCCTCGAATCTTGACTTGAACAACTGGAACTAGGGAATGTGTTGCTCATGCCATCTTCTTGTTCTTGTTCATCTTCTTGTACATCTAACTCAACCACATCTTGTATCTCCTTTAAGATTTCTAGATGAGTATCGATCATTGAAACCTCTTCATGAACAACAACAACATCTTCTCTTTCATCACCAATTGAAGAATCATGCGTCATAGGCAATAATTCACTAACATAAATCCAATCAGCTTCACATGTAGCTTGAACCAGCCTAGCCATGATAACTTCTCCACTATTTTTTTTATCACTTACATCTTCTAAAAAGGAATACTTTCATTATCATCATCCTTGTTACTTTCAGAAAAGAGCTCTCCATTGAACGTAATCATCACCCTCTTATTAGGGCTTTGGGAAGTTATATGACCTAAACCCAAACACTTAAAGCATTTAATACACAAGAACGGTTTAGAGTTTTAGATTTACTTTTCTCCTTCTCCTCTAACATTGGTACAGCTTATCCCTTTTTTAAATCAAATTTGGACATGGAATTAGTCCCCTCATCTTCCTTCCAACTTGATTTCTATGGCTTGAATGAAGATAAACTTCAATTGTTGCCCTTATACCTAGGTTGCTTCTCAACCTTGATTACCATATCCTTAAGGTGACATCTTCTTTGAAATTCATTCCACCTTTTGTCCATCTTATTGTTAAGATGTTTTAGGAACTCTAAGAAATTTTGGTCTTCATCCTTAACTTTGGTAATCATGGTGAAAACTTGAAAAGAATGTTAGTAAAGCAAAAACTCACTTCACTCTCTCATGTGTTTCACTTAAGTATTGTCACTCATCCATTCATGTTTCACTCAATTTGTTATGGCTTTTCTCCTTATGAGCTCACACTTAGCCTTTTATCACTCAACACTCAATTCCAACCCAAACAAAAATTAATATTTAAATGGTTCACAACAACCAAGAGTTAAGGAAGAAGTTGACACAATTTTGAAAGAAAACAAGAAAATTATTTGATACTTACAATGAATTGAAGACACAAAAATAAAGACAAAACAAAAATGAAATTACTTAGAACAATAATCCTAGATGTTTTCAACAATGATGAGATGGAGACACCAAACATCAATTGATACAAATGCCAAATGACCTGCTTTGAGACTAAATACCTTTACACTTGGAAGCAACTCCCTTGGAAAGCCAAATCAAGTTTGCAAAGGAAAAACCTCAACTCAGTGATGACCCTGTGTCAAGGAACCTTGGCATGTTATGAACAAAACAAAGTGATTAACTTTAGAAGTTTGGATTGTTGGTTTAAGCAAGAATCAAAATTCAGAATTTTCTCACAAAGCGCAAGGCTATATTTTCGAATTGTCAAAAAGTATTTTCCTATTCCTAGATTAGCTAAGTATTTATATCATCTTAGCTAAGTTACAAACCCTAAAATTCTTACTAACTAAAATTCATACTTAAGCTTAAATTAAACAAACTAAAAGCCCAAATAACTAATTAAAATACTTAAAGCATAAAAAGGATAAATATGGGCTTAATTAAAAAATTAGCCCAATGACAATATGAGAATAAAGTAAAATAATTAAATTTGAAAATAGAAAGCATAGGCAGCCCAGCCTATTGTATGCAGCTTGCTTGATACCTCAGCCCAGCTCACCTAATGTCTCAGACTAGCTTGTCCGATGCCTCAGCCCAATTTGAATGAAGAACGACAGCCTTGTAAACACTTGAATAGATTAGGCCCAAGCAATAGGAATGTAATTTGGCCTCTTCATCTTGACATTGGGCTTGATTATATGGATTAAGCCCTTGAAGCTTCCTTGCATATAATTGGATCCGTATGCAAAGCTCATGATCCAAATATCCTTGACCAGTTCATAGGAAATTTTATACGATCTTATTTTCTTCTTGAATGATTCATCAATCATGCACAATGGTTGTATTGCATGCCTTTGTAAGCTATCTTGATAGAAATGACAATCTTGAAGAATCTTCTTGAAGTCTTTATCATGTATATATTTGTAAGCTTCTTGCAAGGCATATGGATTCTCATCATTCCCTCCCTCCTCAAAAGGATTTTTCCTTGAATCTTGACTTGAACAATTGGAACTAGGGAATGTGTTACTTCTACCATCTTCTTATTCTTGTTAATCTTCTTGTACATCTAACTTAGCCACATCTTGTGCTTTTGTCAAGATTTCTAGATAAGTATTGATCATTGAAACCTCTTCATGAACAATAATAACTTCATTGTCTTCATCACCAATTAAAGAATCATGCTTCCTAGGCAACAAGTCACTAGCATAAATCTAAGCAGCTTCACATGTAGCTTGAATCGACCTAGCTATGATGACTTCTCCATTATTTTCTTTATCGCTTACATCTTTTAAAGAGGGCATGCTTTCATTGTCATCATCCTTGTCACTTTCAGAAAAGAGCTCTCCATTGAATGTAATCATCACCCTCTTATTAGGGCATTGGAAAGCTATATGACCTAAACCCAAACACTTAAAGCATTTAATATCACGAGAATGATTTGGAGTTTTAGATTTACCTTTCTCCTTCTCCTTTGACATTGGTACAACTTGTCCCTGTCTTGAATCAAATTTGGACTTGGAATCAGTCCCCTCATCTTCCTTCCAACTTGATTTCTATAGCTTGAATGAAGATGAACTTCAATTATTGCCCTTATACCTAGGTTGCTTCTCAACCTTAATTGCCATATCCCTAAGGTGACATCTTCTTTGAAATTCATTCCACCTTTTGTCCATATTTTTGTTAAGTTATTCTAGGAACTTTAAGAAATTTCACTCATCATCTTTATCTTTGGTACTTATGGTGAAAACCTGAAAAAAAAATGTTAGTAAAGCAAAAACCTTATGTCACTCCCTCATGTGTTTTCACTCAACATAAATGACACTCATGTTCATTTGTGTTTTGTGTTCATTATCACACAAATCAATAGGCTTTTCTCTAGATAAATTCACACTCTTGCCTTTTACCTCTCAATTCTCTCTTATAGTTCTTACAAGAGCCAATTTCCAAACTACGCAAAAAAATTTTTTTTTGCTCAACAATTAACCAAGATTTAAAAGTGAAATCTAACACAAATTTTAGGCAAAAAGGAATGAGAAACCTAAAACAATAACCTTAGACATTTTCGACAATGACTGAATGAAGACACCAAACATGAATTTTACCAATAAATTGGAAAAAATATAAAATTAAATACAAATAAAATAGATAACAAGATGAGAAGAACACAACTGATAGCACTCAAAATGGAGTTTTTTACAGAAAATTATAACGAATTGAAATTTAACGAGAAACCAAAAAATGCGAATTTTGAGGCCTAAATGATGGAATTTGGCTAAAAAACAATGGACATAGCAAGCAAAGCTTGTGTTTTTTTTTATTATTGGCCGGTTTCCCTTGAAACTATGTACTCAAAAGGGTAAAAAAATGCAACTTTCTTAATACTAGAAAATTATTTTTTCAAATTTTCGAGAAGGAATAGATAGTTGTTGTAGAATTAGGGTTGGAAATAGAAAAGGAAACAAAGATATCAATGAAAACAAAAAGGAAACAATAAAAGAAAGGGAAATTAAAAAAAAAGAAAAAGAATCAGCATGGGATAAGGAAACTCAAACCAAAATTGGAAGTAAATCCTAGCTTGCTTTTGGAAGGCAAGATTAATTTGGTCAACTCCTTGATTCTCCTTAATTTGATTTGATTCCAATAATCTTCCTTTTTTTCTTTCACTCTAGAACTAGAAATAAACACTATATATTCCTATATATTTTGATTTGGCCAAGATTCTTTCCTTTTTTTTTTTCCTTCTTTCCTTGACCGATTTCAAGGTTCTTTCCTCTTTTTTTTTTCTTTTTTTTCTTCTGGCCATATGTGTGAGGCCTCGCCTGAGCACCGGTCCGATCCGTCGAGGGATCGAAATGCTCTTCAGGAGAAACTCCACGATTGGAACTCGCTGTGAGTTCAAAATTTTGATTTTTGTAATATGACAGTTGTGAAAGGGAGTCGCCACTTTAATTTATTTATTTTAATTGGGAAAATTAAAGAAAACCCAACACGATTGACTACAAAATAATTTGGTTTATCCCAATGGAAAAGTGCACCAATCCATGAGTGACCAAGGAGGGCTCGAGGAACAGGTTTTGGTAATTACACAATTTAAGAAAATATTATTTTCTTTACCTTGGCTTGAAATGCAAAATAACTCTTGAAAATGGATTTTTGTGTATGCATGAACAAGTATATAATGATGAATGAGACAAATATATATATATGAGGTGATGGAATGACAATAATAAATAAATAGGAAAGATAAATCCTACTTAATTATTACAATATCAAAACAAATGAAACAAAGGGGATCTTTACTCTAGCCCTTATGGGTACTAGGAAAAGCACACATTCCCCAAAATAAACCAAAATAAAATCACAAGTAAAATATTAATATGAATAAATCAAAATAAAAAGGAAAACAATATTAACAAAAAGATTTTTGGAGTTGATGCCTTTCAGAATGGCAGCCTGCATATCCTATTGAATAGGAATCAAACCCCACGCAGTTCTCCCTTCTTGCAAAGGAGGGGTTTTAGAAATGTGTTGATTTGCTTATTAACTTAATTTTGATTCTTAAATTAATAAGTTATTTAGATCTTTTCAGTTTTAGACCTAAAGAAAATTCTAGATCTGAATTTAGAATTTTAAAATAAGAAAGGGATTATACCTTTGCTTTTCTTGGTTTTCGAACGAATGGAATTAGTTTGGCTCTGGATCTCAACTCCACCTTAAATTCAAAGAAAGCTTGGAATCTGGATCTAGAAGCAGCGACTGTGTGAGTATAAGAACCAAAAATATGCCTGAATTGCTTTGGAATGCTCTGAAAATGCTTTAGAATCTGTTAGGAATTGTTGGGATTCGTGTTAAACTGTGCCCAGTCATGCCAAATGAGGTTGGAGGAGGCTACTATTTATAGAAATGACAAAGGAGGTGCCGACGGTATGGACGGCGGCATCGACGCGGCACCGGCGGCAGGCGCAGCACGGCTGACACGCCGGCTGTCTGGGCGGCACGTCTGGCATGCCGCCATGCCGACGGCATAATTTCCATGTCGCATCGGTGGCATGGTCATTTCCCGGCAGCACAGCATGCGTGCCGCCTCCTGGGCGGCACGATTTCCATGCCGCACCGGCGGCATGGTCATTTCTCGACGGCACGGGATGCGTGCCTCCCAGTGCCACTCGCGCGGCTCAATCTGTTTCTATTCATTTTGGGCTCGTTTCAGCACCGATTCGAGCTCTGCTTAATTCTGTGGGTTTGTGACTGAAAAGCAGTCGACTAGAGGCGAAAAGATTCAGGAAATTTATTTTTTCGACGGGGCGCTGCCCTCTTGACCCCTGCCCGCTAACTGGCTAGCAGGACCGCCGTATGCGTAGCGCCCTATTCTCAATAGGTGTCAAGCTACAATCAAATCAGAAGGTGCAAATTTGAGGGTTCACAATATGCTCTTCTTTTTTTTTTTTTTTAAATTTAGCAACAATACAAAAGAAAAAAAATAAAAAAAATAGAATATCAAACACAAGAAGCCAATGAAAACACAAAGAACAAAAGGAACAGAAATATGAACGGATAGAAGATAGAGAACCAAAATAGAATGGATCAATGAATTTGGATTTTTTTTTTTCGATTTTCAAATTCAAACCTGAAATCACAAGGAAATAGAATTAACAAAAATGAAAACCAAGGAATCAAAAACAAAAAAAAATGAACTCAAACTGAAACAAGAAAAAACAAACGAAACACAAAACACAAATGAAATGGAATGATATAACCTAATTTAGAGCCTAAGCTCTAATGCCAAACTAATACGAACCCCAAATGACCTGCTTTGAGACCCAATACCTTTATGCTTAGAAGCAACTCCCTTGGAAAGCCAAATCAAGTATGCAAAGGAAAAACCTCAATTCAGTGATGAACCTATGTCAAGGAACCTTGGTATGTTGTGAATAAAATAAAGTGGTTAACTTGGAAGCTTGGATTGTTGGTTTAAGCAAGAACCGAAATTCAAAATTTTCTCACAAAGCACAAGGCTGTATTTTTGAATTGTCAAAAAGTCTTTTCCTATTCCTAGATTAGCAAAGTATTTATATCATCTTAGCTAAGTTATAAACCCTAAAATGCTTACTAACTAAAATTCAGACTTAGGCTTAAATTAAACAAACTAAAAACCCAAATAACTAATTAAAATATTTAAAGTAGAAAAAAGGATAGATATGGGCTTAATTAAAAAATTAGCCCAATGACAATATGAGAATAAAGTAAAATAATTATTTGAATAGAAAGTATAGGAAGCCCAGCCCATTTTATGCAGCTCACCCAGTGCCTCAGCCCAATTTAAATGAAGAACGGCAGCCTTGTAAACACTTGAATAGATTAGGCTCAAGCCAATAGGAATGTAATTTGGCCTCTTCATCTTGACATTGGGCTTGACTATATTGATTAAGCCCTTGAAGCTTCCTTAAATACAATTGGATCCGTATACAAAGCTCATGATCCAAATATCCTTGACTAGTTCATAGGAAACTTTATACAACCTTATTTTCTTTCTTAAATGATTCATCAATCATGCACAATGGTTGTATTGCATGCCTTTATAAGCTATCTTGATAGAAATGACAATCTTGAAGAATCTTCTTGAAGTATTTATCATGTATGTATTTGTAAGCTTCTTGCAAACCATATGGATTCTCATAATGAATTTTTCCAAAAAATTAGAAAAATTATAAAATTAATCAGAGATAAAATAGATAACAAGATGAGAAGAATGCAACTAACAGCACTAAAAATAAAATTTTCTATTGAAAGTTATAACAAAATGAAATTTATCGAAAAATCAAAAATGCAAATTTCGAGCCCTAATCGATGGAATTTGGCTAAAAAAGGTAGACATTACAAGAAAAGCTAGTGGGTTTTGATCATTGGCTTGTTTTCCTTTGAACTGTATACTTGGAAGGATCAAAAACACAATTTTCTCAATACTAGTGATACGAACCCCAAGTATATTAAACTTAAGACCCAATCATCTTTACTCTTGGAAGCAACTCTTTGGAAAGCTAAATAAAGTTTTCCCCAAGTCCGCGACCCAAATCCAACCTGTGATAGAGCACCTTGCAATATGATCACCTTTAGATGATGATCTCCATGACTCAATACCAACTCGTAGAAGAGAACCTTGGAATAAATACGCACAAAGTAATTAGCTTTGATTGTATGAACTTGATTCAAGCAAGAATCAAAACCAAGAGATCACACTCTTAAGGAAACTGAATTTTATTGATCATAACTTTTTTTCTTTTTACATGAATGGTTAAGTTTATATAGAGGCTCAACCCTAAATTAGAATCAACTACGGAATAGGAAATCTTCCTAAACAAGGATTGAAGATTCCTAATTAGAAACTAATTCCTAAATAATAACTAAGCTAGAACAGAATTCTAAAACAAGTTAGGAATCCTTCTTACACAAGAGAAGCTATTTCCTAACTAGAAACTAAAATCTAATTAATTAAACTATAAAATTCAGATGGGCCTTTGACCTAACATAAAACAGGCCCAAAACTAATTAAAATATGAAAATAAAGTAGTTTAAATAACTCTTGGGCTATATACATAACATAGGTAGCCCAAACACTAAATAAAACATGATAAATGAAATTTGAAAAGCCCAAATATGAAGGGTCTAATTTGAATGAAGAATGGCAGCCTTGTAAACACTTGAATAAATTAGGCCTAAGCAAATTATAATGTAATTTAGCCTCTTCATCTTGACATTGGGCTTAAATAGATTAATTAAGCCCTTGAAGCTTCCTTGAATACAATTGGATCCATATACAAAGCTCATGATCCAAATATCCTTGATTGGTTTATAGGAAACTTCATACAATCTCACATTCTTCTTAGATGATTTACCAAACATGTACAATGGTTGGATTGCATGTCTTTGTAGGCTATCTTGGTAGAAATGACAACCTTGAAGAACCTTCTTAAAATCTTTATCTTGAAAATATTTGTAGGATTCTTGCAAAGAATCTTGATTCTCATCAACTAGCAAAAAAAAAAAAATGAATTTTTTAGTTTCAAATATGAAGGAACAGATAGTTATAGAATTAGGGTTGAAAAATGAAAAAGAAAACAAAGATAACTAAGGAAAATGAAAAGGAAACAATAAAAGAAAAATCAAAAGCAAATCAGGATGGAAAAGGAAGCTCAAACTGAAATTGGAAGCAAATCCTAGCTTGTTTTGGAAGGTAGGCTTTGTTTGGTCAACTCTTTATTTATAGGCTAAAATCTTGGATTCTCCTTGATTTGATTGGATTCCAATAATTTTCCTTTTTTTCTTCCACTCTAGAATTAGAAACAACACTATTTATTCCTATATATTTTGATTTTGCTAAGGTTCTTTCCTTTTTCTTTTCTTTTCCTTTCCTTGACCGATTTCAAGATTCTTTCCTTTTTTTTTTCCTTGGCCAATTTTCTTTCTTTCCTTTTTTTTTCCTTGGCCAATTTTCTTTCTTTTTTTCTCCTTTTTTTTTTATTAGTTATAGTAATAATTTGAAATGAAAAATTTAACAAACAAAATGAAGATCAATACAAGAATCCAAACCATATTGAAGTTGACAATTTAGGAGTTGATTCATTCCTTCTTAACTTCTTGAATTTGAATGATTGCAATAGTAACATTCCAACACTTGATTTTTGAGGAAACACAAAGAATACGAATATGAATAAGATAGGAAACAAAGAAACAAAAAGACACAAACAAAGCAAATTTAGAAAATTTAGTTTTTTTTTTTAATTTTTTCAAATTTTAGACTTGAAACAAAAGGAACAAAATTAACTAAAATGAACACAAAGGAATTTTAATGAAAACAAAAAAAATAGATTAAAACAAGAACAATGAATGAAAATGAAAGAAACACAAACAAAATGGAAGGATATAACTTGATTTAAAGCCTAAGCTCTGATACCAAACTGGTACGAATCTCAAACGACCTGCTTTGAGATCCAATACCTTTATGCTTGGAAATGACTCCCTTGGAAAGCCAAATCAAATTTGCAAAGACAAATCTCAACTCAATGATGAACCTGTGTCAAGGAACCTTGACATGTTGTGAACAAGTAAAGTAATTAGCTTTGAAAGTTTAAGTTTTTTATTCTAATCCAAGAACTAGATTTGGGAAAAACTCTCAAAAGCTTAAAGCTTAAATTTGGGGAAATCAACTTCTAAACCTTTTTATTGATAGAATAGCTAACTGACTTCTAAATAAGAAATAATTCTAAACTCATTTTGGGCTTTAAACCTAACATAAATAAGCCTAAAACTTTATTAATTACATAATCAAACAGAATTTAATTGATCATAGGCTTATATCATATTTATAGGGGCCCAAAACAACAAAAACTTAAATTAAAACAACAAAATTCAGCCATGTAATTTATTTTGCAATTTGCCTCTCTTCCTTCACATAGGGATTGATGCTTTGAGTCTCGATTCCTTTCAAATACCTCTCTAAAAAATTATATATCATCTTGAAACTTCTTTGAATACAATACTAATCTTCTTGATAATATTGTAGAAAGCTTTTGGATTTATCTTGAAAGAGCCATTAAACATGAATTGAAGTTCCATTTATTCTCTTTCCATGCTAGGTTGATAAAAAGGACAGCCTTGAAGAACCTTTTTGAAATCTTTATTGTGCATAGGAAGCTGTACAATCGTCTTTAATGTAACAACCCACACCCACCCTAGGAATTTTTATGATAAATTGCTTGAATTAGAATCTATAAGGTTAAGTGTGTGCTTGTGTGAAAATTTGTAATTTAGGTGATTGATGAGTATGTGGCATATTAAATTAATTTTAATATGCATAATATGTGTTGCTATTATGAAATAAATGATTTATATGAAGTGCATTTGCATAAAAGAATTTATTTTAAATAAAATGATTTCTCATGCATAAAATAATTTTTAAGCATAAAATAATTTTATGAGTATTTTTGAAATATTTTTAAATAAATATTTTTGAGGGAAATGTCCAGAATTAATAAGAAAAATATTATTTTTATTTTAAATCCATTCAGCCAAAATTTTTAAAGAAAAAGCCCAATTACCCAAAAGCCCACTACACAAAAATGCTCCTAACCTATTTCACTAAGGGTAATAATGGAAATTCCACTCCAACCCTGATATATATTCTAATTTTCAGCCAAACAAGGGTTTCCAGCAGTCATTCCCTTATTCTTTCTGTATTTTGGTAGGAAAACCTCTCAAAATAATTCTCTTTACCGAAATATTGAAAATGCTTTACCGTTTCGTGATTTCGTGACCATAATCGTAAGTTTTTATTCTCTTTCGATTTCTAAACTGCTTTCTATGAAATAAATTATGGAAAAATTATTTTGAACTGTTTGATTACTGATTTCTACAGATTCAATTATGTTTGAGTGAATTTTGCAGAGAGAAAATTTATTTTCTACCGAAAACACGATTCTTTCTGTAAGATTTCTCCAAAGGTGAATTCTATAAATTAAAATCACAATATTATTGCATAAACATCGTAGGGGGGGGGGATTTGTACTTGTTTGCATTCTAAACTGATTTTTGATTTGTTTTGATGAAAAATATTGCATGAAATAATATTTCTGCGTATTTCTGTGATGACCAAAAAGTATCAAAAAACAAAGGAATTCAAGATTTTCGTGTTAGGATTTGGAAATTGGAAAATTTTATTCTTTCATGAATACATGGCTGCCAATTTGTGTGAATTGATGTTCTAATATGATAATTGTTTTGTTTAGATAAAAAATAATGACTTGAATCATGTGTCTGTTTATCGCTGAAATAAACGAAATGCGCGGAAACCGCGAAAACTCATGATTTTTCACCTAAGCCTTTGAACTTGGAATTTTTTTGTATAAATCCTATCTATGGCTGCCGATTTGAGAAAGAATGTGTTCTAAACTGATATTTTCAATGATTGAATGAAAAATAATGGTTTAAACAACCTGTTTGCATATTTCTGAAATGACCAAAAAATACCAAAAACAAGAAAACTCATGTTTTGTGCACTGTAATGCAAAAGATTGAATTTTTATATATTAATGGCACCAATGGTGATTGATTCTCATGGATTTAAGTTCTAAAATGATTTTTTTTTATGTTTACATGAAAAATCTTAGTTCAAACCATGTTTTTACATATTTCTGAAATAGATGGAAAGCACGAAAAGAAGAAGAATTTGGTTTTCACCTTAATGATGCATTCAGCCTACATGAACAATTGTGTCCAAATGTTTATAAATTTTATGTGATGTGTCTTGGTGATTGTTGACATGAATGTATGTATAGTAGATGATGAAATTGCATGTTAGTTGAAGGTATGATCCTAGATAAGCTTAAATGCATTTTGGTATACTTAAGGTATCTTAATGTTATATTGTGGTTAGAATGCAAATGTGATTGGGAAATATGGAACTAGATGTTATGATGACTTGATGAAGTAAAAGGGATCATAAGAGTTAAGTATGATGATTGAAGGATTAATTGTTAAGTTGATATGCATGGAAGTGTAAAGTGAACTAAGATAATTAACAAATGAATTGATATTGGGGTAATGATAATGTGATGACCCTAAAAAGGTATTGATATGATTGCAATGTATTTTCATGTGAGCCTATAAGGCCTAGATATGCAAGACTTTTAAGTCAATGTGATATGTGCAAGTGATGAGTACACCTATGTGTGGACTCTAAGTGTATGTGTATGTTATATGTACATGAGTAGTTATGGGATAGGAACATCATGAGTAAATAAATACTAAGTATTAAATCAAATATTATGTTAGAGTTTGAGGAGCCTTAGAAGTGCAAAGGGGACTACGAGTACTAAGAGCAAAGGAACCCCAAGGTGAGTAAACATAATGTTCTTATTACAAGTGTGAGTAAACACAATGTTCTTGCTACAAATGTGAACAACATCATGTTGTGTTACAAGAATGTGATATATTGTTATGTGAACCTTTGTGATCTTTGAAACCTAAGTTCTTTCTATTTTAAATTTTATGATTTCTTTGTCAAGCTTGGGTTGCCAAAGGACATTTGGTCCAAAACTCTTTTGTTTATCCAACGAGAAATTTTTGTGAGTGACACCCTAACTTGTATTCTTTCTAGAACTACACTTTCATTGTATTATTGTTGAAAGCCAAACTACTATTGTTATTGAAATACATGCTATTGTTGCCTTATGTGATATTGTTAATTGTGTTTAGCAATAGCTCTAGCTATGGTACCTTTACCCTTTATACAGAATCCTTATGCCGATGCAGGTAATCATCAGAACCTGTGCACATGGTCTTAACCTGATGGATAGGGGTAATGTATCCACCTCAGCTAGAAGGAGTGGTTCTAGTTGTGGAGCCTGATCAGCTTCACGCTTTCTAAGTGATGGGAGTTGGAATTTGGCAAAGGTCACCTCTCCTCGATGTGTTTTGAGTGAATTGAGTATAGTCTTCACTCTATAAGTGTTATAAGTGTGATTTTTGCAAACTTGCTAAATTGAACCCTCGCTTAAATTGCAACCTGATTCATGAGTTATAAACCATGAACTATGTGTATAAGCTATGTGTTTCCTTTCAAAGGAATATATGATAATGTATGTGCCTTTTGTTTACTCATTGAGATCATCTATCTCACCCCTTTTCCTTGTGTGGTTCCAGGTGAGCAAATGTGAGGAGGCAAGGTGATGGCTCAAGCATTCTACTTCGCTTGGGGAATTCCTTGTCCGAGTTATCAATAATACTATGTTTATGAAGTCTTGACTTTAGATGCTCCAGGAATGTTAATTGATACTTATAGAGATTTATATTATTTTCCTTATGGATTTTATATGTAACGATTTACTTTAAGTCTTCCGCAAATTATGGTATTTATCTAAATGTTTTAAATGAGTTAATGAAGAAGGTTTGGTAAGATCCTAGGCATGATTGTTATATGTTAATGGGTTCTATGGGCGTGGGTGACCTTATGTCTCCCCATGTTCTAGGACCATAGTATCTCATAAGGTTAGGATGTGACATTTAAAAAATAAGTCAAGGGTCCAAGAGTGTTGAGGAATACTATAAGGAGATAGAGGTAGCCATGATTTGAGCAAATGTGGAAGAACATAATGAGGCTACAATGGCCAGGTTCCTCAATGGGCTAAATAAGGAGATTGCAAATGTGGTTGAGTTGCAACCATATATGGAGCTTGAAGATTTGCTTCATCTTGCTTTGAAGGTTGAAAGGCAATTGAAGAAGAAGAGTAATCGGTAAGAGTAATCAGTTATCTATCTCCTACAATACACCATTCAAATTAGATTAGAGAAATGATGATAAGGCTTTTCCATCCAAGCATAAGGCCGATTCCAAAGAAGCTCTAAGGACACTCATCCTAAGTAAAGACAAAGGTAAAGCTACACCTTCTAGTTCTGGAAATATTATATGCTATAAATGTTAAGGTCTAGGTCATTACAAGAAGGATTGTCCAAACAAGAAGATAATGTATACATAAGATGGAGACTGCTATTCGGCTAGTAAAGAAGAAGCTAAAGAAGAAAGAATGCCACCTCTTGAAGATGCAAGTGACAAAGAGGAGGACAATCTACCTGAAATAGTCAAAGGTGGAAGGTCTCTTGTTATAAGGAGATCATTGAACATGCAAGTCCAATATGATGATAATGTGCTTATAAGAATCCATATACCCTGCAATAAGCTCACAAATACATGCATGATAAAGATTTCAAGAAGATTCTTCAAGATTGTCATTTCTATCAAGATAGCTTACAAAGGCATGCAATACAACCATTGTGCATAATTGATGGATCATTCAAGAAGGAAGTAAGGTTGTATGAAGTTTCCTATAGACCAATCAAGTATATTTGGATCATGAGCTTTGCATATGGATCCAATTATATTCAAGGAAGCTTCAAGGGCTTAATCAATCTATTCAAGCCCAATGTTAAGATGAAGAAGCCAATTTACATTCCTATTTGTTTGGGCCTAATCTATTCAAGTGTTTACAAGGCTGCCATTCTTCATTCAAATTGGACCCTCCACATTTGGGCTTTTCAAATTCAATTTATCATGTTTTATTGAGTGTTTGGGCTACCCATGTTATGTATATAGCCCAAGAGTTGTTTAAACTACTTTATTTTCATGTTTTAATTAGTTTTGGGCCTATTTTATATTAGGTCAAATGCCCATCCGAATTTTATAGTTTAATTAATTAGATTTCAGTTTCTAGTTAAGAAATAACTTCTCTTGTATAGGAAGGATTCCTAACTTGTTTTAGAATTTAGTTCTAACTTAGTTATTATTTAGGAATTAGTTTCTAATTAGGAATCTTCAATCATTGTATTGGAAGATTTCCTAGTCCTTAGCTGATTCTAATTTAGGGTTGATTCTCTATATAAACTCAACCATTCATGTAAAATGAAGGGAAGTTTTTGATCAATAAAATTCAGTTTTCTTAAGAGTGTTATCTCTTGGTTTTGATTCTTGCTTAAATCAAATTCATACAATCAAAGCTAATTACTTTGTGCGTGTTATTCTAAAATTCTCTTTCACAAGTTGGTATTGTGTCACAGAGATCATCATCCAAAGGTGATCATATTCCAAGGTGCTCTATCACGGGTTGGATTTAGGTCATGGATTGGGAGAAAATCTGATTTAGCTTTCCAAGGAGTTGCTTCCAAGCATAAAGATAATTGGGTCTCAGGTTTAATATATTGGGGTTTGTATCAATTTGGTATTAGAGCTTAGACTCTAAATTAGGTTATATCTTTCCATTTTGTTTGTGTTTTCCATTTTCATTTGTTTTATTCTCATTAAATTCCTTTGTTTTTGTCCCCGTTAATTCTATTTCTTTGTGTTTTAGGTGTGAAATTTGAAAATAAAAAAAAATCAAAAATTGTTTTACCTTTTTTTTTCTTTTGTTCATTTTTTTATCTCTTTGTGTTTCATTGAAATTCAAGTATTGGAAGGTCAAATTCATCCGTACATACATGGAAACTAATTCGTATTTGAGAAGAAGGAAGTGGAGGATTCACCCATCACAAGTTTGAAGACTTCAATTCGGTTTGGCTTCTTGTATTTGATCTTTAAATTTTTATTTAATTTTCCTTTCGAATTATTGATGTAATTATTAAAAAAAGATAAAAAAAAAAAGAAAAAAAGAAGGAAAATTCGTCCAAAAAGAAAAGAAGAAGCAAAAAGTGTTGAAATCTGACTTTTTGGTGTATTTATAGAAGTTATTTAGTTCCTAGAGTAAATAGGACAAGGAAAGAAGCTAATTTTCAAGATTACACAAGGAGAATCAATGATTTCAGTATTTTACAGGGAGTTTGAGCAAGTCTAAGTATCCTTCCAAAACAAGCTAGGATTGGTTTCCTACTCCTTTCTAAATTTTGGTTTGACTTTTCGAATCCTATTTTCATTCTAATTTCTTTTTAATTTAACTATTTCCTTATTTGTTTCAAATTTCTTTTTATTTCAATCCTTGTTCGTGTCTCATTAGGTTTCCTAATCCTATCAGGATTCCTATTTTGTTTTCCTAGTTCTATTAGGATTTTAACTTTTGTTTTCCAATTTCAATTAGGATTTCTATTTCTATTTTTCTGAGTCAAAATTCTAATTTTATTTAACTATTTCCTTATTTGTTTCAAATTTCTTTTTATTTCAATCCTTGTTCGTGTCTCATTAGGTTTCCTAATCCTATCAGGATTCCTATTTTGTTTTCCTAGTTCTATTAGGATTTTAACTTTTGTTTTCCAATTTCAATTAGGATTTCTATTTCTATTTTTCTGAGTCAAAATTCTAATTTTATTTTTCCTAGTTCAATTAGGATTCTTGTTTTTCCTAGTGTCATTAGGATTTCTTATTTTTTATTTCATTTTAGAGTCTTTGGATTTTTCCCTTGAAACTGTATACTCAAAAGGATCAAAGAACGCAATTTTTTTTTTCAACATTGAATTTTTTTTTTTAATTTTCGAATTGCAACTACGAAGGCATAAATTAGGATCAACAAATTAAAAGGAAAACAAATACAATATTGTAAATGAAATAGGAAACAATAAAACATAATTTAGAACAAATCAGGATGGAAAAAAGAAGCTCAAACTGAATTGGAAGCAAATCCTAGCTTGTTTTGGAAAGTAGGTTTGATTTGGTCAAGTTCTTGATTTTGTTTGATTTGGTTGGAATTCTAGCAATCTTTCTTTTCCTTTCTACTCTAGAATTAGAAACAAACACTTTATATATTCCTATATAATTCTAATTTTGCCAAGATTCTTTACTTTTTCTTTTCTTTTCCTTTTCTTGGCCGATTTTCAAGATTCTTTTCCTTTTTTTTTTTATTTGGTAGATTTCTTTCTTTTTTTTTTACAATTTAGTTACAGAACAAATTGAAAGGGAAATAAAAATAAAAGTAAACAAATTAAAGATTAAAAACAAGAAGCCAAAACCAAAATTGAAGTTTGGACGAATTCCTTTCTTCCTTCTTCTTGAATTGAATTGGTTTCCAACGAAAAACACAAGAACGAAAAGAACAACAATACAAAAGGATGGAAGACAAAGAAACAAAATAGACAATTGATTTTGGAATTTTTTTTTTCAAATTTCAAACCTGAAATCACAAGAAAACAAGATTAGTGAAAATGAAAACAAAGGAATCAAAGAAACGAAAATAGGTAAAACATAAAACAACAAACGAAAACAAAATTGATGGAAACAATAAAACAAAAATAGAAAACACAATGAAACAAAAGGATATAACCTGATTTAGAGCCTAAGCTCTGATACCAAACTAATACGAACCCTAAACGACCTGCTTTGATACCCAATACCTCTACACTTAGAAACGACTCCCTCGAAAAGCCAAATCAAGTTTGCAAGGAAAACCTTAACACAATGATGAACCTGTGTCAAAGAACATTGGTATGTTGTGAACAAAACAAAGTGATTAACTTTGGAAGTTTGGAATATTGATTCAAGCAAGAACCAAAAGCTGAGAAATTTCTCACAAAACTTAATTTTCAATTATTCAAGTCTCCCTATTTCTTAGATTTGCAAATTATTTATATCATCTTAGCTAAGTTACAAACCCTAAAATTCTTACTAGCTAAAATTTGCACTTGGGCTTAATTAAATAAACTAAAAGCCCAAATAACTAATTAAAATATTAAAGTAGAAAAAGGATAGATATGGGCTTAATAAACAAAATCAGCCTAATGACAATATGAGAATAAAGTAAAATAAATTAAATTTGAAAATAGAAAGCATAGGCAGCCTAGCCCATTGTGTGCAGCTCGCTTGACGCCTCAGCCTAGCTCACCAAACGCCTTAGCCCAGCTCACATGATACCTTAGCCTAGCTCACCCAATGCCTCAACCTAGCTTGCCCGATGCCTCAACCCAATTTGAATGAAAAATGGCAGCCTTGTAAACACTTGAATAGATTAGGCCCGAGCCAATAGGAATGTAATTTGGCCTCTTCATCTTAACATTGGGCTTGACTAGATTGATTAAGCCCTTGAAGCTTCCTTGAATACAATTGGATCCACATGCAAAGCTTATGATCCAAATATCCTTGGCTGGCTCATAGGAAACTTTACACAACCTTATTTTCTTCTTAAATGATCCAATAATCATGCACAATGGTTGTATTACATGGCTTTATAAGCTATCTTGATAGAAATGACAATCTTAAAGAATCTTCTTGAAGTCTTTATCATGCATGTATTTGTAAGCTTTTTGCAAGGCATATGGATTCTCATCACAAAATGAAACAAGAAACAAGAAATAATAAATCCTAATGACACTAGGAAAACAAGAATCCTAATTGAACCAGGAAAACAAAATTAGAATTTTGACTTAGAAAAATAGAAATAGAAATCCTAATTGAATTTGAAAAACAAAAGCTAAAATCCTAATAGAACTAGGAAAACAATATAGGAATCCTGATGGGATTAAGAAACCTAATGAGACATGAATAAGGATTGAAATAAAAAGAAAACTGAAACGAATAAGGAAATAGTTAAATTAGAAAGAAATCATAATGACAATAGGATTAAAAAAGTCAAACCAAAATTTAGAAAGGAGTAGGAAACCAATCCTAGCTTGTTTTGGAAGGATGCTTAGACTTGGTCAAACTCCTTGTAGAATGCTGAAATCTTTAATTCTTCTTGTATAATCTTGAAAATCAGCTTCTTTCCTTGTCCTCTTCACTCTAGGAACTAATAACTTCTATAACTACACCGAAAAGTCAGATTTCAACACTTTTTACTTCTTTCTTTTCTTTTTGGATGAATTTCCTTCTTTTTTTTTATTTTTTACTTTTCTTTTAAATTCTGATTTTTTCTTTTTTTTTTTTCCTTTGACTGATTACTTTCTTTTCTTTCTTTCTTTTTTTTTTAATTATAGTAGCAAATTGCAAGGAAAATTTAATAGATAAATTGAAGATTAAATACAAGAAGCCAAACTGAATTTAAAGTCTTCAAGCTTGGGTGAGTTCTCCCTTCTTTCTTCTTGAAATCGAATTGGTTCCCTAAGTAAGTATGGTTTTGACCTTCCAACGAAACAAGGAATAGAAATACGAATAGGATAGAAAACAAAGAGACAAACAAAAATAGGACATGAATCAAAGAAGGTAAAATGATTTTGTTTTGTTTTTTTTTTTCAGACTTGAAACATGAATAAATAGAGTTAACAAGATGAAAATGAAGAAATTTAATGAACACAAAAACAAACGAAAACAAGAAACACAAACAAAAATGGAAAACACAAACAAAATGGAAAGATATAACCTAATTTAGAGCCTAAGCTCTGATACCAAATTGATACAAACCCCAAGTATATTAAACTTGAGATCCAATTATCTTTATACTTGGAAGCAATTCATTGGAAAGCTAAATCAGATTTTCCCTAAGTCCACGACCCAAATCCAACCCGTGATAGAGCACCTTGGAATATGATTACCTTTGGATGATGATCTCCGCGACACAATACCAACTCGTAAAAGAGAACCTTGGAATAATACACACAAAGTAATTAGCTTTGATTGTATGAACTTGATTCAAGCAAGAATCAAAACTAACAGATAACACTCTTAAGAAAACTAAATTTTATTGATCAAAACTTACTTCTCTTAATTTTACATGAATGGTTGAGTATAGAGCCTCAACCCTAAATTAGAATCAGCTAAGGACTAGGAAATCTTCAAATATAAGGATTGAAGATTCCTAATTAGAAACTAATTCCTAAATAATAACTAAGTTAAAACTGAATTCTAAAAGAAATTAGGAATCCTTCCTATATAAGAGAAGCTATTTCCTAACTAAAAACTGAAATCTAATTAATTAAACTATAAAACTCAGATAGGCCTTTGACCTAACATAAAATAGGCCAAAAACTAATTAAAACATGAAAATAAAGTAGTTTAAACAACTCTTGGCTGTATACATAACATAGGTAGCCCAAACACTAAATAAAACATAATAAATTGAATTTGAAAAGCCCAAATATGGAGGGTCCAATTTGAATGAAGAATGGCAGCCTTGTAAACACTTGAATAGATTAGGCCCAAGAAAATTAGAATGTAATTTGGCTTCTTCATCTTGACATTGGGCTTGAATAGATTGATTAAACCCTTGAAGTTTCCTTGAATACAATTGGATCCATATGCAAAGCTTATGGTCCAAGTATCCTTGATTGGTTTATAGGAAACTTCATACAACCTTATTTTCTTCTTGAATGATCCATCAGTCATGCACAATGGTTGTATTGCATGCCTTTGTAAGCTATCTTAATAGAAATGACAACCTTGAAGAACCTTCTTAAAATCTTTATCATGCATGTATTTGTGAGCTTCATGCAAGGTATATGGATTCTCATCAATGTATTTGTGAGCTTCTTGCAAGGTATGTGGATTCTCATTAAAAGGCAACTAAGACCTATTTAGTAACCTTAAGACCAGCACTCTCGTTAAACCACCTCAAATGATAAGGGTTAGGGTGCTTCAAAGTTAGCAATTTAAGCATCTCAATAAGACTATAACTAGCCACATTAGTACAGCTACCTCCATCAATGATTAAATTACAAACTTTATCTTGAATAAGGCACCTAGTGTAGAATAAGTTTTCCCTTTGCTAGTTATCTTCTACTAAAACTTGTGAACTCAAAACCCTCCTTGTGATCAATAACTCTCCTCATTATGGCATTGCTATGATTTCATCTTCACTATTTTCTTGATCACTTACATTTTCTAAAAAGGGCATGCTTTCATTGTCATCATCCTTGTCACTTTTAGAAAAGAGCTCTCCAAGGAATGTAATCATCACTCTCTTATTAAGGCATTGGGAAGCTACATGACCTGAACCTAAACACTTAAAGCACTTAGTATCATGAGAATGGATTGGAGTTTTAGATTTACCTTTCTCCCTCTCCTTTAAAATTGGTGCAGCTTGCCCCTTTCTTGAATCGAATTTGGACTTAGAATCAGTCCTCACATCTTCCTTCCAACTTGATTTCCATGGCTTGGATGAATATGAAGAAGATGAACTTTGATTGTTGCCTTTGTTCTAAAGTTGCCTCTCAACCTTGATTGCCATATGCAATATATCCTCAATCTCTACATAATGCTGTAATTCAACAACATTGGCAATGTCTCAATTCAGCCCATGTAGAAATCGAGCCATAGTGGCCTCCCTATCTTTATCAATGTTGGCTCGAATCATAGTAACTTCCATCTCTTTATAATACTCATCCACACTTTTGGATCATTGAGTATGGCTTTGTAATCTGTTATGCAAATCCCTATAAAAATGGATAGGAACAAAATGCCTCCTCATTAAAGCTTTAAGATCTTCCCAATCCTTAATTGTTCTTTCTTGATTCCTTTTTCTTTCCTTGTTGTCATCCCACCAAGTAATGACATAATCTTCAAATGCAGCCACAGTAAGCCCCAATTGTTTTGTTCTAGAGTAGTCATGACAATCGACACTAACTCCATCTTTTTTTCCCAATCAAGGTATACTTTTGGATAATTTTTGCCTCTGAAAGCAGGAATCGTTAACTTGATTCCCCCATTACCTTCTTGCCTTCTTTCCCTTCTGTATCCTCTTCTTTCTGTGGTATCATCTTCAAATTCATTATTGGATCTAGAATCTTCATCATCTTGCCTTCTTTGGACTCTCCACCTAGGTGGATTTTATTGTGAGCTTGCTCTTTTTAACTCATCAAGATCAGAACTGTATCTTTCCATTGCATCCATCATGCCATCCAACTGAACATTCAACCATTGGAAGCTTTGTTGAATAGCTTGCATATTGAAGGCTTAATCATTATCTAGATTATTAGTCATTTTTTTTAATTTTGAACCTGCAAAACAAGGTAAGTAAAGCAAAATAACCTCACTTCACTCCCTTACATGTTTTCACTCAAGTAATAAATCACTCAAGTTCTCTCATATTTATTTTCACATAAGTCAGCAGGCTTTTCTCTAGATAATCTCACACTCTTGCTTTTTACCTCTCAATTCTTTGTTATAGTTCTTAAAAGTGCCAATTTCCAAACTACACAAAATTAATTTTTTTCTCACATTTTCGAGTTGTAAATACAAAGGAACATATTAGGGTTGATAAACCAAAAAAAAAAAAAAAGGAAAACAAGTCAACAATGCAAATGAAAAAGAAACAATAAAAGAAAAATCAAAAACAAATCAAGATAAAACGGAAGCTTAAACCAAAATTGGAAATAGAATCCTAGCTTGTTTGGAAGGTAGGTTTGATTTGGTCAACTCCTTGATTCTCTTTGATTTGATTGGATTCCAACAATCTTCCTCTTTTTTTTCTTCCACTCTACAATTGGAAACAAACACTATGTATTCCTATATATGTTGATTTTGCCAAGATTTTTTCCTTTCTCTTTTCTTCCACTCTAGAATTGGAAACAAACACTATATATTCCTATGTATGTGATTTTACCATGATTTTTTCTTTTTCTTTTCTTTTCCTTCCTTGGCCAATTTCAAGATTCTTTCCTTTTTTTTTCCTAATAAACAAATTGAAGATAACATACAAAAAGCCTTTCCGACTTTGAAATCTTCAAGCTTGGATGAATCTTCCCTTCCTTCTTCC
This sequence comes from Reutealis trisperma, assembly GCA_947687605.1. Taxonomy (NCBI): domain Eukaryota; kingdom Viridiplantae; phylum Streptophyta; class Magnoliopsida; order Malpighiales; family Euphorbiaceae; genus Reutealis; species Reutealis trisperma. Next base: position 133,329 of record CANTUT010000489.1, read on the forward strand.
TGAATTCAAATTGATTTTCAATGAAAACTCAGAGAATGAAAGGAATAGACATATGGAAAGATGGAAGACAAAGAAACAAACAAACACCAAGAAGGGGGAAAATGATTTTGGAATTTTTTTTTTTTTGATTTTCAAATTTCAAAGTTCAAATCACAAGGAAACATAATTAACGAAAGTGAAAACAAAGGAATCAAAAACAAAAAAAAATGAACTCAAACAAAAAAAAAGAAAAAAGCAAATGAAACACAAAACACAAACAAAATGGAACAATATAACCTGATTTTGAGCCTAAGCTCTAATACCAAACTGATACGAATCCCAAATGACCTGCTTTGAGATCTAATACCTTTATGCTTGGAAGCGACTCTCCTGGAAAGTCAAATCAAGTTTGCAAGGAAAAACCTCAACTCAGTGATGAACTTGTGTCAAGAAACCTTAGTATGTTGTACAAAGTAATTAACTTTGGAAGTTTGGATTATTGATTCAAAAGTAAGAACCAAAATTTAGAATTTTCTCACAAACACAAAGTTGTATTTTCGAATTATCAAAAGGCTGCCCTATTCCTGGTTTAGCTAAGTATTTATATCATCTTAGCTAAGTTACAAACCCTAAAATTCTTACTAACTAAAATTCAGACTTAGGCTTAAATTAAACAAACTAAAAGCCCAAATAACTAATTAAAATACTTAAAGTGGAAAAAGGATAGATATGGGCTTAATTAATAAATCAGCCCAATGACAATATGAAAATAAAGTAAAATAATTAAATTTGAAAATAGAAAGCATAGGTAGCCTAGTCCATTGTGTGCAGCTTGCCCGATGCCTCAACCCAGCCCATTATGTGCATATCTTTGTACACTTCTTGCAAGGCTATTGGATTCCCATCATTTATGTTCTATCTAAAATACCTTGTTGACAAAAAAAAAAAAAAAAAAGAAGAAGAAGAAGAAGAAAGTGTGAAAATTCATTCATCTAAGTTAGAGGAGAATTTACCACTGTTTGCCTCTTGATCTACCTTTATTTTATGATTTTTCATGCCTTTAATTGTGGTCTTTTACTATTGTAATTGAAATATTTTACAAAAAAAAAAAAAAGAATGCAAAGCAATCAGCCCAAGATAAAAAGAAAAGAAAAAAGAAAAAGGAAGGTGCTAAATTCAAAAAAAAAATGTTCAAGAAGAAATCAAGAAAAATCAGTTTGTTACAAGGAATTCAATCAAATCAAGGTTGCATTACAAACAAAAGAGAATTTGTTTCCTACTCTTTTTGTACCTATGGTTTGACTCTTCTAAATTCCATACTGAATTGTTGCTGTGTGGTTCCATTTTAATATTCCTACTTGTTTTTGAATTTTATTTCTTAGTCCTCGTGCTATTGTTTGTGTATGTTGTCCAACACTTTGCTTAGGAGTTTACTTCTGAAAATTGTGTTTTTTATTCTCTTCCATTCCCATTTACCTTGGTTTATTTTATTTTTCATTGTAATTGAGTAAGCTTGCATAGATTTTGATTCTTTTGCAACTAATCTTCATAAAAGAATTAGAGTGGCAAAAGGCTTTGTGTGAGCTCATCTATAGAAAAGCCATAAAATTTAGTGTGAAACACAAGATAACATTACTTGTGTGAAACACATGAGGGAGTGACGTGAGGATCTATTTTCTTGCTTTACTAACTTTTTTTTACAGCATATACAAGATGGGTGATCCACAAAGAAATCTGGGATGGTAAAGATTCACGGACAAATCATCTTGAAGAGGGAGGGAATGATGTAGATAAAGAGGCACATAAGATCAAAGACCCAATTCAACTTCGTAATGGTCCCATACAAGATCAAGAATAAAGAAATTCAAGGAAGCATTGAATGGGATGATTCAAGGCTTATGGAAAAACCTTGCTATAATTCAGAATTGCAAGGAAGGGTCGAATATCAAGCTTGGACTTCAAGACAACAATCAAAGCTTGGTAACATTAATACAAGTACAAGAAGGCAAAACTTAAAGATTGAAGCTTCTATGGAATTCAGATTCTCAAAATCTGTCCAAGTTCCCTCATGATGCAAGTTTTGGATTCCATTTGGGCTAACTTTGTTACATCAACCCATTATCTATGTTAGACTTGTTTTACAACACATGTTATTTAGTTTATTATGTGTTTGGGCTGCCTATGTTAATTATTAAGCCCAAAACTCAATTTGTTAAATTTTAAGATAAGTTAAAGTTATACATGCCATTAAAGGTATTAATTGCCTTTAATGTCTTCATTGGCTATTGGCTTTTCCTATTCTTGGAGGGTTATTCCAAGATTAAAATAGGCAGATTTGTAATGGACAAGTAGATCATACTTTTGAATGAAAATGAAATAAGAGTGTTCTCTCATGCTTTTGAATGAAAATGAATTAAGAGTGTTTTCTCTTATGTTTGATTGTTGCTTGAATGAAGGTTCATACAATCAAAGCTAATTACTTTGAGAGTATTTTATTCCAAGGTTCTCTTTCATGGGTTAAATTTGGGTCGCAGACATTTATTCCAAGGTTCTTGGTCACGAGTTGAAATTGAGTTGAAGACTTGGTGAAAATCTAATTTAGCTTTCCAAGGGGCTTCTTCCATGTGTAAAGATATTGGTTCTCAAGTTTAATATACTTGTGGTTCGTATCAATTGTTGTTTTAATTTAAAAAATATTCATTGTGTTCCTCATACTTCTAGTAATTTGCTTTCAGTCTCTAACTTTACTAAGACTAACAATATCTTAATTGAATTTTTCCTAATTATTATGAAATAAAGGATATCTATATGAGGGAATTGCTCTTTATAGGCTGAAATGATGATGGTCTTTACCTGACTATCCTTATCATAAATGTATGTTCATTATTTGAATATTGGCTTGATCCATATGATTGCATGTTCTTGTTAATTTCAATTATGTAATATTAGGTATTTAGGTTTGTTTTGATGTTTGTAAATCCCTTTTATGGTCATTTGATGCTTAGATTCTATCTTGATCAAAGTTAACCAATTAAATTGAATTTTATTTATCTTTCTTGGTTTGTGCTCCCATTGTTTGGTTTAATCATTTAATTTGTGTTTTGGAGTTTTTTTTTTTATTTGGTGTTTGTATTTGTTTAAAGGTGTCTCAATCTATAAAACTAGAATGGGAATGCATTTGGGCAAGAAATTAGTATTTAGAAGCTTTTTAGGCATACTACACAACTACAGGCGCCAGAAGTAATGTGTGCACATCATTAGGCTCGCATGAATAATGCTGCGCATGTTGCTATGCACACATAACCCTTCGCGTGCACGTATCCTAATAGTTCGGACACCTTTTAGTATTTTGGCCATAAGTAGAGCTGTAGATCTCATATTTGAGCAATTCAAAATGAATTGGAAAGCTAAAAAGTACACTGACAGTTTTATAGACATTAGATCTAAATTCTATTATTTTCAGACTAAAATTTGGCCTTCAATTACTGCCTAGTTTGATGAAGATTTATTTTATGTTGCTTTTAATTTCTTTAGGTTTGTAATTTAATTTTCTTCACCTTTTGAAGGATCTCCACCCTTCAATCCCAAATTTAAGCACTAGACTTAGGGTTCTATCATCACTAATTAACTTAGTAAATTTATTATTTTGTTAATACATGTAATTGAATTAAAGTGAACCAATCACCTTAGAATCAATGTGTATGTAGGTTGTTAATTAAAATTAGTTTAATTAGAGACAGCATGTCCTAGTTGCTTGTTGATTAGAAAATATATTTAGGTCTTTGATGAGAATCAAGATGCCTTGCAAGAATCCTACAAATATTTGCAAGATAAAGATTTCAAGAAGGTTCTTCAAGATGACAATTTCTACCAAGATAACCTACAAAGACATGCAATCCAACCATTGAATAGGATTGGTGAATCATCTAAGAAGAATATGAGATTGCATGAAGTTTCCTACAATCCAATTAAGGAAATTTGGATCACAAGCTTCACATATGGATCCAATCATATTCAAGGAAACCTCAAGGATTTTATCAACTTATTCAAACCCAATGTCAAAATGAAGAGATTAAAACACATTCCAAGTGATTGGGGGTCAAATACATGAAGAGTCAAGCTTAAAACATGGCCACGAGATGAAAGTACATAAAAGCTAAAAATTGACAATGTCACACCCACGATGATTGCTGATGAGAATCCATATACCTTGCAAGAAGCTCACAAATACATGCATGATAAAGATTTCAAGAAGGTTCTTCAAGGTTGTCATTTCTATCAAGATAACTTACAAAGGCATGCAATACAACCATTGTGCATGATTGATGGATCATTTAAGAAGAAAATAAGGTTATATGAAGTTTCCTATAAATCAATCAAGGATATTTGGATCATGAGCTTTGCATATGGATCCAATTGTATTCAAGGAAGCTTCAAGGGCTTAATCAATCTATTCAAGCCCAATGTCAAGATGAAGAAGCCAAATTACATTCCTATTTGCTTGGGCCTAATCTATTCAAGTGTTTACAAGGCTGCCATTTTGTCACATCCCAACCTTATGAGATACGACGGTCCTAGAACACGGGGAGACATAAGGTTACCCACGCCCATAGAACCCATTAACATATAACAATCATGCCTAGGATCTTACCAAACCTTCTTCATTAACTCATTTAAAACATTTAGATAAATACCATAATTTGCGGAAGACTTAAAGTAAATCGTTCATATAAAATCCATAAGGAAAATAATATAAATCTCTATAAGTATCAATTAACATTCCTAGAGCATCTAAAGATAGGACTTCATAAACATAGTATTATTGATAACTTGGACAAGGAATTCCCCAAGCGAAGTAGAATGCTTGAGCCATCACCTTGCCTCTTCACATTTGCTCACCTGGAACCACACAAGGAAAAGGGGTGAGATAGATGATCTCAATGAGTAAACAAAAAGGAACATACATTATCACATATTCCTTTGAAAGGAAACACATAGCTTATACACATAGTTCATGGTTTATAATCTCATGAATCAGGTTGCAATTTAAGTAAGGGTTCAATTTAGCAAGTTTGCAGAAATCACACTTATAACACTTAAAGAGTGAAGACTATACTCAATTCACTCTAAACACATCGAGGAGAGGTGGCCTTTGCCAAATTCCAACTCCCATCACCTAGAAAGCATGAAGCTGACCAAGCTCCACGGCTACAACCACCCCTTCTAGCTGAGGTGGATACACTACCCCTATCCATCGGGTTAAGACCATGTGCACAGGTTTCAATGATTACCCACATCAGCACGAGGATTCTGCATAAAGGGTAAAGGTACCATAGCTAGAGCTATTGAGAAACACAATTAACAATATCACATAAGGCAACAATAGTATGTATTTCAATAACAATAGTAGTTTGGCTTTCAACAATAATATAATGAAAGTGTAGTTCCAGAAAGAATACAAGTTAGGGTGTCATTCATAAAAACAGTTCTCATTATATAAACAAAATAGTTTTAGACTAAATGTCATTTGGCAACCCAAGCTTAACAAAGAAAATCATGTAATAACATTTAGAATAGAAAGAACTTGGGTTTTAAAGATCACAAAGGTTCACATAACAATATATCACATTCTTGTAACACAACATGATGTTGTTCACATTTGTAGCAAGAACATTGTGTTTACTCACTCTGGAAGTAGGAATATAGAGTTTACTCACACTTGTAATAAAAGCATTGTGTTTACTCACACTGAAAGTAGGAATATAGAGTTTACTCACACTTGTAACAAAAGCATTGTGTTTACTCACCTTAGGGTTCCTTTGCTCCTAGTACACGTAGTCCCCTTTGCACTTCTAAGGCTCCTCAAACTCTAACATAATATTTGATTTAATACTTAGTATTTATTTACTCATGATGTTCCTATCCCATAATTACCCATGTATATATAACATACACATACACTTAGAGTCCACACATAGGTGTACTCATCACTTGCACATATCACGTTGACTTAAAAGTCTTGCATATCTAAGTCTTATAGCTCACCTGAAAACACATTGCAATCATATCAATACATTTTTAAGGTCATAACATTATCATTACCCCAATATCAATTCACTTGTCAATTATCTTAGTTCACATTACACTTCTATACATGTCAACTCAACAATTAATCCTTCAAACATCGTACTTAACTCTTATGATCCCTTTCACTTCATCAACTCATAACCATATATTCATCATCAAGTCATCATAACATCTAGTTCCATATTTCCTAATCACATTTGCATTCTAACCACTATATAATATTAAGATACCTTAAGTATACCTTAAGTATACCAAAAAGCATTTAAGCTTATCTAGGATCATACCTTCAACTAACATGCAATTTCATCATCTACTATACATATATACATGTCAACAATCGCCAAGACACATCACATAAAATTTATAAACATCTGGACACAATTGTTAAACATTTGGACACAATTGTTCATATAGGCCGAATGCATCATTAAGGTGAAAACCAAATTCTTCTTCTTTTCGTGCTTTTCGTCTATTTCAGAAATATGTAAAAACATGGTTTGAACCAAGATTTTTTATGTAAACATAACAAAAATCATTTTAGAACTTAAATCCATAAGAATCGGCCACCATTGGTGCCATTAATATATGTAAATTCAATCTTTTGCATTATAGTGCACAAAACATGAGTTTTCTTGTTTTCTATATTTTTTGGTCATTTTAGAAATATGCAAACAGGTTGTTTAAACCATTATTTTTCATTCAATCATTGAAAATATCACTTTAGAACACATTCTTTCACAATTTGTCAGCCATAGATAGGGTTTATACAAAAAATTCCAAGTTCAAAGGTTTAGGTAAAAAATCATGAGTTTCCACGCTTTCCGCGCATTTCATTTATTTCAGCAATAAACAGACACATGATTCAAGTCATTATTTTTCATCTAAACAAAACAAATATCATATTAGAATATCAATTCACACAAATCAGCAGCCATGTATTCATGAATGAATAAAATTTTCTAATTTCCAAATCCTAACGCGAAAACCTTGAATTTGTTTGTTTTTTGAAACTTTTCGGTCATCACAGAAATATGCAGAAATATTATTTCATGCAATATTTTTCATCAAAATAAGTTAAAAATCAGTTTAGAATGCAAAAAAGTACAAATCGCCCCCCCCCCCCCCCCCCCTTATGATGTTTATGCAATAAAATTGTGATTTTAAATTATAGAATTCACCTTTGGAGAAATCTTGTGGAAAGAATTGTGTTTTCGGTAGAAAATAAATTTTCTCTCCCAAAAATTCACTCAAATAGAATTGAATCTATAGAAATCAGTAATTAGATAGTTCAAAATAATTTTCCCATAATTTATTTCATAGAAAACAGTTTAGAAATAGAAAGAGAATAAAAACTTACGATTACGGTCACGAAATCGTGAAACGGTAAAGTGTTTTCGATATTTCAGTAGAGAGAATTATTTTGAGAGGTTTTTCTGCCAGAATACAGAAAGAATAAGGGAATGGCTGCTGGAAACCCTTGTTTGGCCAAAAATTAGAATATATATTAGGGTTGGAGTGGAATTTCCACTATTACCCTTAATGAAATAGGTTTGGAGCATTTTTGTGTAGTGGGCTTTTAGGTATTTGGGCTTTTTTTTCTTTAAAAATTTCAGATGAAAGGATTTAAAAATGAAATTAATATTTTTCTTTTTAATTTTAGGATATTTCCCTCAAAAATATTTATTTAAAAATATTTTAAAAATACCCATAAAATTATTTTATGCTTAAAAATTGTTTTATGCGTGAAAATTCATTTTATTTAAATTAAATTCTTTTATGCAAATGCACTTCATGTAAATCATTTATTTCACAATAGCAACACATATTATGCATATTAAAATTAATTTAATATGCCACATACTCATCAATCACTTAGATCACAAATTTTCACACAAGCACACACTTAACCTTATTAGTTCTAAATCAAGCAATTTATCACGAAAATTCCTAGGGTGGGTGTGGGTTGTTACATTCTCCACCCCTTAAAGAAATTCATCCTTGAATTTAAACCCTTACCTAGTTACTCGTGAAAAGCTGAGGATGTTTCCCTTGCATTTCCTCCTCCGCTTCCCAAGTGCATTCATCTATCTCATGATTTTGCCACTGAACCTTAATCATGGGTATCTCCTTATTTCTTAACTTCTTTACTTGTCGATCCACTATAGCTATTGGTGACTCCTCATAAGATAGTTGTTCATCTAACGTAATGTCTGGAGGTAAAAGAACGTGCGATGGATCTAACACATATTTCCTTAACATGGAAATGTGGAACACTGGGTGTACATGCGCCAAAGTTGGGGGCAGGGCAAGTCTATAAGACACTTCTCCGACCTTATCTAAGATTTCGAAAGGAACTATGAAATGAGGTGATAATTTCCCTTTCTTGCCAAATCTCATTACTCCTTTAATTGGCGAAACCTTTAAAAACACGTGATCTCCCATGGCGAATTGAACTTCCTTTCGCTTAGGGTCCGCGTAGCTCTTTTGTCGACTGAATGCCATCTTCAGTCGATCTTGAATTATTGGTACCTTCTTGGTGGTCTCCTTAAGCAATTCAGGCATTTCTATATGCTTGTCTCCAGGTTCAATCCAACAAATTGGAGAACGACACTTTCTCCATACAACGCTTCATAAGGCACCATGCCAATGGATGAATGATAGCTATTGTTGTAGGCGAATTCAATAAGGGGTAAATACTTATCCCAGCTACCACCAAAATCCAAGACACACATCCTTAGCATGTCCTCGAGTGTCTAAATCGTTCTTTCAGACTGGCTGTCTATTTGAGGGTGAAACACTATACTAAAATCTAATTGTGTCCTTAATGCTTCTTGCAACTTTTGCCAGAACCTTGAGGTGAATTGAGTTCCTCGATAAGAGATGATAGAAATTGGCACTCCATATAGTTTCATGATCTCATCTATATATAATTGCGCATACTGAGCTACAAAATAAGTGGTCTTAACTCCTAAGAAACGGGCAGACTTTGTCAATCTATCTACTATGACCCATATAGAATCATATCCTTTGGAGGTTCTAGGTAAACCAACAACAAAATCCATAGTGATGCGCTCCCATTTCCATTCAGGTAGTCGAATCTCTTGTAGCAATCCTGAGGGTCGTTGATGTTCGTACTTGACTTGTTAGCAAGTCAGGCAGGATGCCACAAACTTAGCTACATCTTTCTTCAATCCAGGCCACCAACAATTAGCTTTCACATTGTGGTACATCTTGGTAGTTCTAAGATGGGCGCAGTAAGGTGTCTGATGTGCTTCCTTCAATATCCTTTCCTTTAGTCCATCCATATCAGGCACGCATACTCTATTCTTACACTTTAAAACTCTATTGACTATCTCAAACTCAGGATTCTTTCCTTCTCTCATCTCATCCTTCAACTTCATCAAGTATGGGTCTCTATCTTGCGCATTCCTTATTTCCTCCATTAACTTAGATCTCACTTGGAAATGAGCCAATAGAACTTTTGATCCTCCAATCTCTAGTCTCAATCCTTGATTAAACATTTCCTTTAGTTCCTTCATAATTGGCCTTTTTCTCACATCCACATGGGCTAGGCTTCCCATCAACTTTCGACTCAAGGCATCTGCCACTACATTCGCCTTCCTGGGATGATAAAGAATTTGACAGTCATAGTCCTTCAATAGTTCAATCCATCTCCTTTGTCTTAGATTGAGGTCTCTTTGGCTTAAGATATATTGAAGACTCTTATAATCCGTGTAGATCTCACACTTCATCCCATACATGTAATGTCTCCAGATCTTTAAGGCAAATACTACCGCAACTAATTCTAAATTGTGAGTAGGGTAATTCACTTCATGTCTCTTTAGTTGTTGTGATGCATAGATGATGACTTTTCCTTTTTGCATCAAAACGCACCCAAGTCCTACTCTCAAAGCGTCACAATAGACCATGAATCCTTCTTCTCCTTCAAGTAATGTCAAAACTGGTGCCGATACCAAACACTCTTTGAGTTTCTGAAAACTCTTCTCACAAGACTCTTTCCAATTAAACTTAACTTGTTTTCTTGTCAACTTGGTCAATGGGGTTGCTATCTTAGAAAAGTCCTGTATGAATCTACGATAATATCCTGCCATGCCTAAGAAACTTCGTACTTTAGAAACTATTATGGGCCTTAGCCAATTCGCTACTGCTTCAACTTTCTTAGGATCAACTTGAATTCCTTCCTTACTTACTACATGTCTAAGAAAGTTGACTGACTCCATCCAAAACTCACACTTAGATAACTTAGCGTAGAGTTGGTGGTCACGTAACGTTTGAAGTACGATCCTCAAATGTTCTTCATGTTCCTCCTTATTCTTCGAATAGATCAGGATGTCATTGATGAATACGATCACGAACTTGTCAAGGAATGGCTTGAAAACTTGATTCATCAAATCCATGAAAGCAGCAGGAGCATTCGTCAAACAGAATGGCAAAACCGTGAACTCGTAATGCCCATATCTAGTACAAAAAACAGTCTTGCAGATATCTTCTCCTTGAATCTTTAGTTGATGATAGCTAGACCTTAAGTCAATCTTGGAGAAGTGACCAACTCCTTGCAGTTGATCAAAAAGATCATCGATCCTTGGCAACGGGTATCTATTCTTTACAGTGACTTTGTTAAGTTGACGATAGTTGATGCACATTCAAAACGATCCATCTTTCTTCTTCACGAACAACACCGGAGTGCCCCATGGCGAACTGCTTGGTTGAATGAAGCCCTTATCGAGCAAGTCATGCAATTGCGTCTTTAACTCCTTTAGCTCCATTGGTGCCATACGATATGGCGGTATCTATATCGGTTGCATACCGGGTAGCAATTCGATGTTGAACTTGATCTCACGATTAGGGGGTAATCCGAGTAAATCTTCTGGAAAGACATCCATAAATTCATCCATAACTGGAATGCTTTTGTCTCGAATGGCAGTTTCTTTGTCAGTGTTGACTACGTGAACTAGATACGCTTGGCATCCTTTCCTTAACATCCGCCTCGCTCCTAAGGCCGATATCAAGTTCAAAGGATTATCATTCCTACCTCCTTGGTACACAAACTCCTTCCCATCTCTAGTTTAAAACTCGACAAGTTTCTTCCTACAGTCGATACGAGCTCCATGCTTATACAACCAATCCATCCCTAATATCACATCGAATTCTAGTGTGTCCAATTCTAGCAACACTACCAGAAGTGTTTGTCCATTAATGTCTACATCGCATCCCTTATACTCATACTTCACTTCCATCATTTCCCCTAAAAGAGTTGCTATTACCAATGGTTCACTCATCAATTCCTTATCTATACCCAAATACTTAGCAAAATAAGGCGACACAAACGAATGGGTAGCACCAGAACATTTTGCGCTAGAACTCTGGATGGGGATGATACCTGTGATTGGCGGTGTGCGAATCGCGAGCCTCTTGCAAATTTAACGCAAAGACTCGACCCTTGCCCTTATTCTCTGTCGTCTGTGCATTCCCAACCGTTGGTCCTTTGTCTTTGACTCCTTGTCCTTGTGTTTGGAATGGCTTGGGTTGTGGTCATATCGTGGTCCCACTCCCTTGACTCCTCATCTGAGGGCAGTCCTTTATGAAGTGCCCCATTTTCCCACACTTAAGACAAGCACCAGTATCTTTCCGGCAGATTCCAGGATGTTTCCTTCCACATTTGCCGCATATGGGGATCACTTGCTTAGTTTGACCATTTCGTGGTCCAGATGATGGAAACTCCTTCCTTTGCTTCCCTCCATTTCCATGTTGTCCTTTATGACCTTTGTTCTTATGCCTTCCCTTCTGGTCTCATTCCGCTCATTTGGCTCTCTCCACCTTGTATCTCTTTTCCATGACCTTGGCCTTGTCTATGAGCTTGGCTAAGGTCAAAAACTCGATTGATGCCAATGAATTGAATAAAGGCGTAATCAGTCCTTTAAGGAAACGATTGACGCGACTTGCTTCTGTAGGGACGATGTTGATAGCGAAATGACTAAGTCTGTTAAACTCCTTAGCATAATCAGACACGGACATTTCTTTCTTGAGTTGGAGTCCTACCAACTCAATCACTTGAACATCTGAGCATGATAAGCGACGGACTAGCTTATCCATCTCATCTAAAAATTTGTGAGGGTCATCTCCTTCCTCACCACAAAAAGTAGGCGGTTGCAGCTTTTTAAATTCCGCCATGGTCATTCCCTCATCAGGTAGTCGTTTCCTCTCTCTCCGAGCAGGTGTCACCACCGTAGGTGGCGTAACTCCATTCCTTTCTTGAGTCGGCGGCACTTCCCACCTTTGAGCTTATAGCTCGTCTAGTTCCTTGTGCAAATCTCTCATTTCTTCGCTCATGGCATGCACTTCTTGCAAAGTTCCTTGCTCACTAGAGCCCATGGTCGGTGCCCTCGAGTTGGATCTTTCTCTTGACCGTATAGGTATAGAGGCAGCATTCAATGCAGTGTCCGATATAACATCATCATTAGCCCTAACGGATTGGGCAACTGTGCGAACCTTCTTCTTGGGAGGCATTCTATCTATCATAATAAGGGAATTTAGTACTAATCCCCCTATCCTAACCCATTTAACCTCCCCCTTATCCTAACACACATTATCATGCATTTACCATGTCACATGACTAAGCATATGTCATATATAAATCACATATCACATAGTTTTGCACATATCACATATCATATTCATATAGCATATATGTCATAATATCACACTATAGCATGATAATGAAGGAAATCATCTCATCCTAGGTAACTAGGCAATCAAGGAAATATCATTCATATCATATAAAGTGCTATGCCATTACGTCGATCATCATAACTACTCGACCTAATTATCGTGTCCACTTCCAGAGCAATCAAGAGCGACATGGCCACTACTGCCACATCAATAGTAAAGAAGATCTCTATCTTGACGACGATTAGCTGAAGATGCAGACCTCACTCATGAGTAGTCCCCTCTATGCTCAACAATCCCTGACCTAAGCTGCTCCATATCCTCTCTTAGTGCTTGAATCATTACCTTAAGACGTTGGTTTTCCCCTTTCAAGTACGAACAATTATCCTCTAATTTTTTAACCTTACTATATACCCAATCAGGATCTAAGCACTCCTTGGGGTCCTCTTGTTCGTCAGGGGTCTTCTCTTTTGTGGGGCAAATCACAGTTACAACTTTCTCGAGCATTTCTGGCCAAGTCCTCCTATAAGTCACACGGGGTGCTCTAGGCCGCGGTCCTCGAGCAGGTGTAATCTTTTTGGTCATCTGCCAGAAGAATCGTAAGGCAAGCAAACAATAACAAGGATTACTAATCTACTAGGATTTTGCGAAACTATACTAGTGATAAACTATAAGTGACGTGACAGGAAATTCCTATGCTCTAGGATTTTACTTAAGCAACTCATATAAAACAAGCCTAAACTAGACTTTTAAAAACTATGGCTCTGATACCACCTTTGTCACATCCCAACCTTATGAGATACGAGGGTCCTAGAACACAGGGAGACATAAGGTCACCCACGCTCGTAGAACCCATTAACATATAATAATCATGCCTAGGATCTTACCGAACCTTCTTCATTAACTCATTTAAAACATTTAGATAAATACCATAATTTGCATAAGACTTAAAGTAAATCGTTCATATAAAATCCATAAGGAAAATAATATAAATCTCTATAAGTATCAATTAACATTCCTAGAGCATCTAAAGATAGGACTTCATAAACATAGTATTATTGATAACTTGGACAAGGAATTCCGCAAGCGAAGTAGAATGCTTGAGCCATCACCTTGCCTCCTCACATTTGCTCACCTGGAACCACACAAGGAAAAGGGGTGAGATAGATGATCTCAATGAGTAAACAAAAAGGTACATACATTATCACATATTCCTTTGAAAGGAAACACATAGCTTATACACATAGTTCATAGTTTATAATATCATGAATCAGGTTGCAATTTAAGCAAGGGTTCAATTTAGCAAGTTTGCAGAAATTACACTTATAACACTTATAGAATGAAGACTATACTCAATTCACTCTAAACACATCAAGGAGAGGTGGCCTTTTCCAAATTCCAACTCCCATCACTTAGAAAGCATGAAGCTGATTAGGCTCCATGGCTAGAACCGCCCCTTCTAACTGAGGCGGATACACTACCCCTATCCATTGGGTTAAGACCATGTGCACAAGTTTCGATGATTACCCACATCGGCACGAGGATTCTGCATAAAGGGTAAAGGTACCATAGCTAGAGCTATTGGTAAACACAATTAACAATATCACATAAGGCAACAATAGCATGTATTTCAATAACAATAGTAGTTTGGCTTTCAACAATAATACAATGAAAGCGTAGTTCCAGAAAGAATACAAGTTAGGGTGTCATTCACAAAAAAAGTTCTCATTGGATAAACACCAAATGTCCTTTGGCAACCCAAGCTTAACAAAGAAAATCATGTAATAACATTTAGAATAGAATGAACTTGGGTTTCAAAGATCACAAAGGTTCACATTACAATATATCACATTCTTGTAACACAACATGATGTTGTTCACATTTGTAGCAAGAACATTGTGTTTACTCACATTAGAAGCAAGAATATAGAGTTTACTCACACTTGTAACAAAAGCATTGTGTTTACTCACACTGGAAGCAGGAATATAGAGTTTACTCACACTTGTAACAAAAGCATTGTGTTTACTCACCTTGGGGTTCCTTTGCTCCTAGTACACGTAGTCCCCTTTACACTTCTAAGGCTCCTCAAACTCTAACATAATATTTGATTTAATACTTAGTATTTATTTACTCATGATGTTCCTATCCCATAACTACCCATGTGCATATAACATACACATACACTTAGAGTCCACACATAGGTGTACTCATCACTTGCACATATCACGTTGACTTAAAAGTCTTGCATATCTAGGCCTTATAGGCTCACGTGATAACACATTGCAATCATATCAATACGTTTTTAAGGTCATCACATTATCATTACCCCAATATCAATTCACTTGTCAATTATCTTAGTTCACATTACACTTCCATACATGTCAACTCAACAATTAATCCTTCAAACATCCTACTTAACTCTTATGATCCCTTTTACTTCATCAACTCATAACCATATATTCATCATCAAGTCATCATAACATCTAGTTCCATATTTCCCAATCACATTTGCATTCTAACCATTATATAATATTAAGATACCTTAAGTATACCTTAAGTATACCAAAACGCATTTAAGCTTATCTAGGATCATACCTTCAACTAACATGCAATTTCATCATCTACTATACATACATACATGTCAACAATCGCCAAGACACATCACATAAAATTTATAAACATTTGGACACAATTGTTCATATAGACCGAATGCATCATTAAGGTGAAAACCAAATTCTTCTTCTTTTCGTGCTTTCCGTCTATTTCAGAAATATGTAAAAACATGGTTTGAACTAAGATTTTTCATATAAACATAACAAAAATCATTTTAGAACTTAAATCCATAAGAATTGGCCACCATTGGTGCCATTAATATATATAAATTCAATCTTTTGCATTATAGTGTAAAAAACATGAGTTTTCTTGTTTTCGGTATTTTTCGGTCATTTCAAAAATATGCAAACAGGTTGTTTAAACCATTATTTTTCATTCAATCATTGAAAATATCAGTTTAGAACACATTCTTTCACAATTTGGCAGCCATAGATAGGGTTTATACAAAAAATTCCAAGTTCAAAGGCTTAGGTGAAAAATCATGAGTTTCCGCACTTTTCGCGCCTTTCATTTATTTCAGCAATAAACAGACACATGATTCAAGTCATTATTTTTCATCTAAACAAAACAAATATCATATTATAACATCAATTCACACAAATCAGTAGCCATGTATTCATGAAAGAATAAAATTTTCCAATTTCCAAATTCTAACACGAAAACCTTGAATTCCTTTGTTTTTTGAAACTTTTCGGTCATCACAGAAATATGCAGAAATATTATTTCATGCAATATTTTTCATCAAAACAAGTCAAATATCAGTTTAGAATGCAAACAATTACAAATCGCGCCCCCCCCCCGATGATGTTTTTGCAATAAAATTGTGATTTTAAGTTATAGAATTCACCTTTGGAGAAATCTTGCGGAAAGAATTGTGTTTTCGGTAGAAAATAAATTTTCTCTTCCAAAAATTCACTCAAACATAATTGAATATGTAGAAATCAGTAATCAAACAGTTCAAAATAATTTTCCCATAATTTATTTCATAGAAAACAGTTTAGAAATCGAAAGAGAATAAAAACTTACGATTACGGTCACGAAATCGCGAAACGGTAAAGTATTTTCGATATTTCGGTAGAGAGAATTATTTTGAGAGGTTTTTCTACCATAATATAGAAAGAATAAGGAAATGGCTTTTGGAAACCCTTGTTTGGCTGAAAATTAGAATATATATTAGGGTTGGAGTGGAATTTCCACTATTACCCTTAATGAAATAGGTTTGGAGCATTTTTATGTAGTGGGCTTTTGGGTATTTGGGCTTTTTTTTTTCTTTAAAAATTTTGGCTGAAAGGATTTAAAAATGAAAATAATATTTTTCTTTTTAATTCTAGAATATTTCTCTCAAAAATATTTATTTAAAAATATTTTAAAAATACCCATAAAATTATTTTATGCTTAAAAATTGTTTTATGCGTGAAAATTCATTTTATTTAAAATAAATTCTTTTATGCAAATGCACTTCTTGTAAATCATTTATTTGACAATAGCAACCCATATTATGCATATTAAAATTAATTTAATATGCCACATACTCATCAATCACTTAGATCACAAATTTTCACACAAGCACACACTTAACCTTATTAGTTCTAAATCGAGTAATTTATCACAAAAATTCTTAGGGTGGGTGTGGGTTGTTACACATTTTTTATTCAAATTGGACCCTCTATATTTGGGCTTTTCAAATTCAATTTATCATGTTTTATTTAGTGTTTAGGCTGCTTATGTTATGTATATAGCCCAAAAGTTGTTTAAACTACTTTATTTTCATGTTTTAATTAGTTTTAGGCCTATTTTATGTTAGGTCAAAGGCCCATCCGAATTTTATAGTTTAATTAGTTAGATATCAGTTTCTAGTTAGGAAATAGCTTCTCTTGTATAGGAAGGATTCCTAACTTGTTTTATAATTCAGTCCTAACTTAGTTATTATTTAGGAATTAGTTTCAAATTTGGAATCTTCAATCCTTGTTTAGAAAGATTTCTTATTCCATAGTTAATTCTAATTTAGGGTTGAGCCTCTATATAAACTCAACCATTCATGTAAAAAGAAGAAAAAGTTATGATCAATAAAAATTCAGTTTTCTTAAGAATGTGATCTCTTGGTTTTGATTCTTGCTTAAATCAAGTTCATACAATCAAAGCTAATTACTTTGTGCATATTTATTCCAAAGTTCTCTTCCATGAGTTCGGTATTGTGTTGTGGACATCATCATTTAAAGGTGATCATATTCCAAGGTGCTCTATCATGGGTTGGATTTGGGTCATAGACTTGGGGAAAGCCTGGTTTAGCTTTCCAAGAAGTTGCTTTCAAGCGTAAAGATAATTGGGTCTCATATTTAATATACCTAGGGCTTGTATCAGTTTGGTATCAGAGCTTAGGCTCTAAATCAGGTTATATCTTTCCATTTTGTTTGTGTTTTCCATTTTTATTTGTTTTCATTTTCATTAAATTCCTTTGTTTTCATCTCGTTAATTCTATTTGTTATTGTTTCAGGTCTGAAAATTCAAAAAAAAAATCCAAATCATTTTACCTTTTTTCTTTGTTCATTTGTTCCTTCGTTCATTCCATCCTATTCATATTTCAATTCCCTGTTTCATTAGAAGGTCAAATCCATACTTGAGAACTAATTTGAATTCAAGAAGAAAGAAGGGAGGATTCACCCAAGCCTGAAGACTTCAAATTCAGTTTGGCTTCTTGTATTTAATCTTTAATTTGTTTGTTAATTTTCCTTTCAATTTTGCTGCTGTAATTAAAAGAAAGAAAGAAATCGGTCAAGAAAAAAAAAAGACAAAAACAAAAAAAGAAGGAAAATTCATCCAAAAAGAAAAGAAGAAACAAAAAGTCTTGAAATCTGACATTTTGGTGTATTTATTGAAGTTATTTAGTTCCTAGAGTGAAGAGGACAAGGAGAGAAGCTGATTTTCAAGATTACACATGGAGAATCAATGATTTCAGCATTCTACAAGGAGTTTAACCATGTCTAAGTATCCCTCCAAAACAAGCTAAGATTGGTTTCCTACTCCTTTCCAAAATTTGGTTTGACTTTTCTAATCCTATTTTCATTATGATTTCTTGCTTATTTAACTATTTCCTTATTTATTTTGTTTTTCTTTTTATTTCAATCCTTATTCGTGTCTCATTAGGTTTCCTAATCCTATCAAGATTCCTATACTGTTTTACTAGTTCTACTAGGATTTTAACTTTTGTTTATAAATTTCAATTAGGATTTCTATTTCTATTTTTCTGAGTCAAAATTCTAATTTTGTTTTCCTAGTTCAATTAGGATTCTCGTTTTCCTAGTGTCATTAGGATTTCTTTTCTTGTTTCTTGTTTCATTTTTGAGTCTTTGGATTTTTATTCACATTGCAATTTAGTAAGATTGTGTTAATTTGATTTTTACAACTAATCTTGACAAGAGATTTGAGTGGGAAAAGGCTAATTGTGAGCTTATAAAGAGAAAAGCCTTAATAAATTAAGTGAAACACGAGTGATTAAGTGACAATACTTGAGTGAAACACATGAGGGAGTGAAGTGAGGTATTATTTTACTTTACTAGCATTCTTTTCAGGTTTTTTATAATGGAAGTTGATCAAGAATTTCAAAAAGAATTAATAGCTATTAGGCAAGAGTAGGTATGCGAATTTTGAAGGATGAAGAATATAATGATGTTTTTCATATAAGATATCACATCCAAGATAGAGTATGCCGTATGATCATTGATAGATTGAGTGTTGTCAATTTTGCAAGCCTTGAACTAGTTGAGAAATTAAATTTGCTCACTAGAAAGCATCCAAGGCCACACTCATTGTATTTGTTGAATAAATATGTCAACATTAAAGAGCAAGCTTTAGTTTCATTCTCTTTAGAAAGGTCTAAAAGTGAAGATTGGTGTGAAGTTGTACCAATGAATATGACACATATTTTGTTTGCATATTAGTCAAGCAAAACACATTAAAACCACTAACCACTATAAGGTCCCACTAAAAGATGGTAAGCATACTACCCTTGCTCCTCTTTCTCAAGAAGAATTACATGATGATCGAGTGAAGATACAAAGAAAAAGAAGAAGAAGAACTTCAAAGACAAAATGGTGTTGTTGAGCTTGTAGTGACAGAAATGAGTGTATCAAAAAGGGAGAACAAAGGTGATAAGAGTTTCAAAAAGATGGAAAGTGATGTATAAAATGAATGACAGCATTGAGTGTATCAAAAAGGGAGAATGAAGGTGATAAGAGTTTCAAAAAGGTGGAAAGTGATGTGCAAAATGAAACTTTGGAAGTGACTCATGAAGATGACTTAAAACATTTGAAGCTTACAAGTGAAGAGTTCTCATTAAAGGTTGAAGAAGTTATTCATGAAGAGATTCCAACATATGATCCTCCTTAAGTAGTTATTGAAAATAAAGCTGAGTTTGTTGTAAATAATGAAATAAAAGAAAAAAGTGCATAAAGAAAGAAAGTGAAAAGGAAAAGAGTGAGTATGAAAAGAAAGAATTAGTAAGTGAGGAAGAAAATGAACTTTCAAATGAGAGAAAAGAAATAATAGAAAGTTCAAATAAAAAGATTGAGAGTGAAGAGAGAAAACAAGTGAGTATAGTTGAAAAAGAATCAAGGATGTTTTATTTTCTAACACTAACAAGCTTGAATTTTCTTTATTTAGTTTGGTTTCTCTTTTTTAGGATTTTAAAGAAGGATTTTCATGGAAGAAAAGAGGTGATCAAAGCAATGCATTTCCTACCAAGTGCTCATGTCAAGACTCGAGGATGAATCATCCTCAAGAGGGAGAGAATGATGAGAATCAATATACCTTGCAAGAAGCTCACAAATACATACATGATAAAGATTTCAAAAAGGTTCTTCAAGGTTGTCATTTCTATCAAGATAGCTTACAAAGGCATGAAATACAACCATTGTGCATGATTGATGGATCATTCAAGAAGAAAATATGGTTGTATGAAGTTTCTTATAAACCAATCAAGGATATTTGTATCATGAGCTTTGCATATGGATCCAATTGTATTCAAGGAAGCTTCAAGGGCTTAATCAATCTATGCAAGCCTAATGTTAAGATGAAAAAGCCAAATTACATTCTTATTTGCTTGGGCCTAATCTATTTAAGTGTTTACAAGGCTGCCATTCTTCATTCAAATTGGGCCCTCCATATTTGGGCTTTTCAATTTATCATGTTTTATTTAGTGTTTGGGCTGCCAGTGTTATGTATACAGCCCAAGAGTTGTTTACACTACTTTATTTTCATGTTTTAATTAATTTTGGGCCTATTTTATGTTAGGTCAAAGGCCCATCCGAGTTCTATAGTTTAATTAATTAGGTTTTAGTTTCTAGTTAGGAAATAGCTTCTCTTGTATAGGAAGGATTTCTAACTTATTTTAGAATTCAGTCCTAACTTAGTTATTATTTAGGAATTAGTTTCTAATTAGGAATCTTCAATCCTTATTTAGGTTCCTATTCCATAGTTGATTCTAATTTAGGGTTGAGCCTCTATATAAATTTAACCATTCATGTAAAAAGAAGAAAAAGTTATGATCAATAAAAATTCAGTTTTCTCAAGAGTATGATCTCTTGGTTTTGATTCTTGCTTAAATCAAGTTCATACAATCAAAGCTAATTACTTTGTGTGTATTTATTCCAAGTTTTTCTTCCACGAGTTTGGTATTGTGTTGTGGAGATCATCATCTAAAGGTGATCATATTCCAAGGTGCTCTATCATGGGTTGGATTTGGGTCGCAGATTTGGGAAGAACCTGGTTTAGCTTTCCAAGGAGTTACTTCCAAGCACAAAGATAATTAGGTCTCAAGTTTAATATACTTCGGGTTCGTATCAATTGCATATTAAAAGCTCTCTATTGTAAGCATTACAGCATTGCGAGCGCAACGAGAACTTGGGCTGTGTAATTCATTTTATTTTTTGATTTTTGTTATTTTACTTTAATTCATTTTATTTTCTAATTTTTGTTATTTTACTTTAATTTTAGATGTTTTTGGGCCCTTATCAATATGATATAAGCCCATAGTCAATTAAATTAAGTTTGCTTATGTAATTAATAAGTTTTGGGCCTATTTATGTTAGGTTTAAAGCCTGAAACGAGTTTAGTTTTATTTATTGTTTAGAAATAAGTTTAGTAATCTATTTCTAACTATGAAACTTCAACCCTTATTTAGGAAGATTTCCTAGTCCTTAGCTAATTCCAATTTAGGGTTGAGCCTCTATATAAACTTAACTATTCATGTAAAAAGAAATGAAGTTATGATTAATAAAATTCAATTTTTCTTAAGAGTGTGATCTCTTGGTTTTGATAATTGCTTGAATAAAGTTCATACAATCAAAGCTAATTACTTTGTGCATATTTATTCCAAGGTTCTCTTCCACAGGTTTGGTATTGTGTTGCGGAGATCATTACGTAAAAGTGATCATATTCTAAGGTGCTCTATCATAAGTTAGATTTGAGTCACAGACTTGGGGAAAACCTAGTTTAACTTTCTAAGGAGTTGCTTCCAACAGTGAAGATAATTGGGTCTTAAGTTTAATATACTTGGGGTTTGTATCGTTTAGTATCAGAGCTTAGGCTCTAAATACTTGGGGTTTGTATCAGTTTGGTATCAGAGCTTAGGCTCTAAATCAAGTTATATCTTTCTATTTCATTTGTGTATTCTATTTTTGTTTCTTTTTTTTTTTGTTAAATTCCTTCGTTTTCATCTCGTTAATTCTATTTATTATTGTTTTAGGTCTAAAAATTAAAAAAAAAATCCAAATCATTTTACCTTTTTTTTTCTTGGTTCTTTTGTTCCTTTATTCTTTCCATCCTATTCATATTTCTATTCCTTGTTTCATTGGAAGGTCAAATCCATACTTACTTGGGAACCAATTTGAATTCAAGAAAAAAGAAGGGATGATTCATTAATCACAAGCTTGAAGACTTCAAATTCAATTTGGTGTCTTGTATTTTATCTTCAGTTTATTTGTTAATTTTCCTTTCAAATTGTTGTTGTAATTATTAAAAAAAAAGAAGGAAAATTCATCCAAAAAGAAAGGAAAAAGCAAAAAGTGTTGAAATCTAACTTTTTGGTGTATTTATAGAAGTTATTTAGTTCATAGAGTGAAGAGGACAAGGAAAGAAGTTGATTTTCAAGATTATACAAGGAGAATAAAAGATTTCAGCATTCTACAAGGAGTTTGACCAAGTCTAAGCATACTTCCCAAATAAGCTTGGATTTGTTTCCTACTCCTTTCCAAATTTTGGTTTGACTTTTCTTATCCTATTTTCATTCTATTTTTTGCTAATTTAACTATTTCCTTCTTTTGTTTTGGTTTTCTTTTTATTTCAATCCTTATTCGTGTCTCATTAGGTTTCCTAATCCCATCAAGATTCCTATATTGTTTTCCTAGTTCTATTAGGATTTTAACTTTTGTTTTCCAATTTCAATTAGGATTTCTATTTTTATTTTTCTAACTCAAAATTCTAATTTTGTTTTTCCTAGTTCAATTAGGATTCTCGTTTTCCTAATGTCATCAGGATTTCTTATTTCTTGTTTCTTGTTCCATTTTGAGTCTTTGGATTTTTATTCACATTGTAATTTAGTAAGATTGTGTTAATTTGATTTTTACAACTAATCTTGGTGAGAGATTGAGTGGAAAAAAGGCTAAGTGTGGTTCATAAAGAGAAAATCCATAATAAATTGAGTGAAACATGAGTGATTGAGTGGCAATACTTCAGTGAAACACGTGAGGGAGTGAAGTGAGGTATTATTTTACTTTACTAATGTTCTTTTAGGTTTTTACAATGGAAGTTATGATCAATAAAAATTTAGTTTTCTTAAGAGTGTGATCTCTTGATTTTGATTCTTACTTGAATCAAGTTCATACAATCAAAGCTAATTACTTTATGCATATTATTCCAAGGTTCTCTTCCATGAGTTTGGTATTGTGTTGCAGAGATCATCATCCAAAGGTGATCATATTCCAAGGTGCTCTATCACAGGTTGGATTTGGGTCACGAACTTGGGAGACATCTGATTTAGCTTTCCAAGGAGTTGCTTCCAAGCGTAAAGATAATTGTGTCTAAAGTTTAATATACTTGAGGTTCATATCAGTCTTTAAATTATTAATTATTGTCTGGTCATGAACCTTTGAACCTGAATTAACTCATAATTAGTAGTAACAGTATATATTTAAGTTAAACAATTAGGATGGCATGATTAGAAACCAACCATGTTAGTAAATAAATTGGACTAATAAGTTGGCATGATCCATAATAAACTTAAGCTTACTCCTTTGTTTGTTTAAATTTGAGCAAATCATATGTTGGGGTAATTTGCAATTGTGTAACATAATTGTCATGGTAATTAAAAATGCCTAATAAATCTATGTTAAGCCTAGCATAATATTAACCTAAGTGGAGGCTAGCTTAATAGTTGGTCAACTAATGAGAATCAAGATGCCTTACAAGAGGTCCATAAACATTTCCATGATATAGATGCAAAAAGATTCTTCAAGGTTATTCTTTCTATTAAAATAACTCACAATTAAAAGAATTCTAACCAATTTACTTGTTTGTTGGTTCATTTAAGAGGAAAAGAAGGTTGCATGAAATTTCTTACAAGTTAATCAAGGATATTTGGATCATAAACTTTGCATATGGGTCCAATTGCATTCAATGAAGCTTTAACATTGATGAATTGCATAAAGGGGGTTGGAAAAGGTGAAACATGGAAGTTCAAGCTTCATACATGATCCATGGGAGAGGAATCAAAAGGGGCAGAATGAAGTTGAGTTTAGTGCAAATCATGGCTGTCCAAAATTTTATACTTCTTTATTTTTGTTCTAATTTCATAATTTTAACTTAGTTTTTGTTATTTTGGGCCCCTATCAATATGATATATGCCCATGTTCTAAATGTTCATCCATGCCTTTATAATAGACAAGAATATCATCAAAATATACAACAACAAACTTACCAATAAAATTTCTCAAAACATGGTTCATAAGTCTCATGAAAATGCTAAGTGCATTAGTCAAACCAAAAGGCATAACTAACCATTCATTCAAACCATATTTTATTTTAAAAGCAATTTTCCATTCATCACTTTCCTTCATCCTAATTAGTGATATCCACTTTTTAAATCAATTTTGCTAAAGATAGTAGAACGAAGCAATTCATCAAGCATATCATATAACCTAGGAATAGGATGGCGATACTTTATTGTAATGTTATTAATTACATGGCAATTAACACAGATATGCCAAGAACCATCTTTTTTAAGCACTAGCAAAATGGGTACAACACATGGACTCATACTTTCTCTAACATATTCTTTAGCCATTAACTCCTCAACTTGCCTTTGAAGCTCCTTTGTCTCTTTAAGGTTACTTCTATAGGCTGGTCTATTTGGAATTAAAGCACCAGGGATAAAATCAATTTGATGTTCAAAACCCCAAATGGGTGGCAATCCATTGGGTATCTCTTCAGGGAAGACATCCTTAAATTCCAATAAAAGAGAAATAAAAACACTAGACAAAGAAACATTAAGGTCATTAATGTTAAAATAAAGCTCCTTGTACATGAGTATAAGTATACTTTTTGAAAACCAAGCTTCCCTAATATCACTCCCCTTTGCATAAAAGCTCACATGTTTCTTTTTACTCTTAACAATTTCTTTTCTCTCATTTTTCTCTTTTCCTTCTTTCTCACTCAAGCTCACTCTCCTGCCTTTCTCAATAATTTTGCCACTTTTTTCTTTTGCACTCTCTCTTTCTTTTGGCAGATCATCACTCACACTCTTTTTTCACTCTTGTTATCTCTCTCCCTTTGAATTCTTTCAGCTCAATCTTAAAGATTTCTCTAGGTGAAAGTGGTGCAAGAGTTATCTTTCTTCCATATTTCTCAGAAGTTGATACTGATATGAATCCCAAGTATATTAAACTTGAGACCCAATTATCTTTACCCTTGGAAGCAACTCCTTGGAAAGCTAAATCAAGTTTTCCCCCAATCCGCGACCCAAATTGAACTTGTGATAAAGCACCTTGGAATATGATCATCTTTGGATGATGATCTCTGTGACACAATACCAACTTGTGAAAGAGAACCTTGGAATAATACGCACAAAGTAATTAGCTTTGATTGTTTGAACTTGATTTAAGCAAGAATCAAAACCAAGAGATAACACTCTCAAGAAAACTAAATTTTATTGATAAAAAACTTCCCTTCTATGAATGGTTGAGTTTATATAGAGGATCAACCCTAAATTAGAATCAGCTAAGGACTAGGAAATCTTCCAATACAAGGATTGAAGATTCCTAATTAGAAACTAATTCCTAAATAATAACTAAGTTAGAACTGAATTCTAAAACAAGTTAGGAATCCTTCCTATACAAGAGAAGTTATTTCCTAACTAGAAACTAAAATCTAGTTAATTAAACTATAAAATTCGAATGGGCCTTTGACCTAATATAAAATAGGCCCAAAACTAATTAAAACATGAAAATAAAGTAGTTTAAACAACTCTTGGGCTATATACATAACATGGGCAGCCCAAACACTAAATAAAACATGATAAATTGAATTTGAAAAGCCCAAATGTGGAGGGTCCAATTTGAATGAAGAATGGCAGCCTTGTAAACACTTGAATAGATTAGGCCCAAGCAAATAGGAATGTAATTTGGCCTCTTCATATTAACATTGGGTTTGAATAGATTGATTAAGCCCTTGAAGCTTCCTTGAATACAATTGGATCCATATGCAAAGCTCATGATCCAAATGTACTTGATTGGTTTATAGGAAACTTCATACAACCTTATTTTCTTCTTGAATGATCCATCAATTATGCACAATGGTTGTATTGCATGCCTTTGTAAGCTATCTTGATAGAAATGACAACCTTGAAGAACCTTCTTGAAATCTTTATCATGCATGTATTTGTGAGCTTCTTGCAAGGTATATGGATTCTCATTATATAGGAACCCCAAATGACCTACTTTGAGACCCAATACCTTTATGCTTGGAAGCAACTCCCTTGGAAAGCCAATTCAAGTTTGCAAGGAAAAATCTTAACTCAATGACGAACCTGTGTCAAGGAACCTTGGTATGTAACAAGCAAAGTAATTAGCTTTGAAAATTTGGGGTTTTGATTCTAATCCTAGAACCAGATTTGAGAAAACTCTTACAAGCTTAAAGCTTAAAATTTGGGGATAATCAACTTATATTCTATTTTATTGATATAATAGCTAATTATTTATAATGTTATATAAACCTTAATTTAGACTAAGCTAAAGATTAGGAAATCTTCCAATTGAGGACTCCTAAACAAGAAGAAACTAACTTCTAAACAAGAAATGATTCTAAACTCGTTTTGGGCTTTAAACCTAACATAAATAGGCCCAAAACTTACTAATTACACAAGCAAACTTAATTTAATTGAACATGGACTTATATCATATTGATAGGGGCCCAAAAAAAAAAACTAAAGTAAAATAATTAAATTCAAAAATAGAAAGCATAGGCAACCCAGCCCATTGTGTACAACTCGCCCTAGCCTCATCGCACCTATGATGCCTCGTCATTTTGAAGAGACTTCTTAAATTCCTTTTCGTCCGTATCCTTGTATACTTATTGCAAGGCTATTAGATTCCCATCATTCCCTCCCTCCCCAAAAGGATTCAATCTCAAATTTGTACTTCCATTGAGGAGACAAGGATTTGAAACAAAAATTAAAGAAGTAACATAACATCTATCGTAGAATTGCAGCTTGAAGATTATTCCTCCAAAACATAAAGCTCTTTGTCTATAGATAGGAATTTGTAGCACATGACTGCAAATCTTTCCAATCATAATTCTGATATTATCTCCATCCTTCTTTGTTACTTGGATTACATTGAATGTAGAATCACCATCATGTTCTCTATAAAATCCTTCTTTGAAACCCTGAAAAAGAAAAATAAGAAAACTAGAGGAAGATAAAAGAGATTTGTTAGTGAATAACACCCTCTTTTCTTTTTCAATTGTACACACTCCTTTTTCTTTTTCTTGACTTAATTCTTCTCTATTTCTTCTTTTCAAATCTACACATTCATTTTTTTTGTGTCAACTCATCACTCTCTTTTCTTTTCAGCTCATCCTCAAATACTTCTACAAGAGAAAGAGGTACAAGAGTAATGTGTTTGCCATCTTTATCAAAAGTGTATCAATTTGTAAATCTATCATGTATGGTCCTTTTATCAAACTGCCAAGGCCTCCCTAAAAGAATGTGGCCATCTTGCATAGGCACAATATCACAAAGGACTTCATCTTTATACCTATCTATAGAAAAGGTTAGCAACCTTAAGACCAGCACTCTCATTGAACCACTTCAAATGATAAGGATTAGGATGTTTGAAAGTTGGCAATTTAAGCTTCTTAACAGGACTATAACTAGCCATATTAGTACAGCTACCTCTATCAATGATTAAATTACAAACTTTGTCTTGAATAAGGCACCTAGTGTAAAATAAGGCTTTCTTTGTTGGTTATCTTCTACTCAAACTTGCGAACTCAAAACCCTTCGCGTGATCAATAACTCTCCTCGTTTTGGCATTTTTGTGATTTCATCTTCACTATTTTCTTGATCACTTATGTCTTCCAAAGAGGGCATTCTCTCATTATCATCATCCTTATCACTTTTAGAAAGGAGTTCTCCATGGGATGTAATCATCACCTTTTTGTTAGGGCATTGGGAAGCTACATTACCTGAACCTAAACACTTAAAGTATTTAACATCATGAGAATGGCTTGGAGTTTTAGATTTACCTTTCTCCCTCTCATTTGATGTTGGTGCAACTTGTCCCTTTCTTGAATTGAATTTGGACTTAGAATCAATCCCCTCATCTTCCTTCAAACTTGATTTCCATGGCTTAGATGAATCAAAAGAAGATGAATTTCAATTGTTGCCCTTGTACCTAGGTTACCTCTCAACGTTGATTGCCATATAGAATATATCCTCAAGCTCCACATAATGTTGCAATTCTACAATGTTGGCAATTTCATGATTTAGCCCATGTAGAAATCTAGCCATGGTGTTATGGAGCAATAGCCTACACATGAAGTTCCAAGGGTTTAACATTATGAAGATGAACATGATTAAGAGGTCTTAGTCTAAGAAGCTTCAACAAGCCTTAATCCATCATCTATAAGGCTTAGTGAATTCAATTAGTAAAGGTTTACATGGCCACCAAAGTTTTGGATTAAGTTCATATCAAGTCCAATACAATTTAAGTCAAGTCAATATTACTAATGGGCTTAGTCAAGTATCTTTAATGGGTTTCCTAATGGCTACCCTAATTTCATTTAGAGTCCATTAGTTTTATTTAGTTTATTATGTATTTGGGTTGTCCATTTTAGTCATTAAACCGAAAATTCAATTTGTTAAATTTCTAAGATAAGTTAAGTTTAACTGTCTTTAACACACACCATTAAAGGTAATGATTACCTTTAATGATCAGGTATTGATGGTCTTTAATTATCTTATTTAGCTTTTGGCTTTTCCCATTCTTGGAGGGATGTTCCATGGTTAAAATATGCATATTTTGTAATGGAAAGAGATATTAGACTTGATATTGCTAAACCAAAGGGTTGTTAGCTATATAGCTTTTATCTTTGTGTTCTTGCATAGAATACATGCTTGAAGAAACATTCAAGTCGATTGATCATCTGCTTGTGGAGTGTTTCAAAATTGGAGTTTAGAAACTAAGTTTTCTTCATTCTAATTCTTGATCATTTTATCTAAGCAATCTAATTTCTGACCTTCCTTAGGGGTTGAATCTAAATTGGTCTTGGGGTTTTCATGTTAATGTGTTGGAGGTTCAAATATACAAAGGAGTTTTCAAGCTTATTAATGGAGGTTCCATATCATTTGGTATCAGAGCCTTGGCTCTAAAATAGGTTTTATCTTAATTAAATTCATGTTCTTTAATTCTAAATTTCTTACTTTCTTGTTATTTGTGTGTTTATTATTCTAGTTCTTGAGTCTTGTTCTTACTTCCTTGATTAAATTTTAAATTCCTTGTTCTGAATTATGAATTCAAATTCAGAATTTACAACATTTATTTCATAGTCTTCTTTTTCATAATTTGTTTTAGTAATAAACAAATTGATTAAAGTTTTTTTAAGACCTTTATCTATTGATAAGGCTTGAATATGTTGTTTGACATTACACTTATTAGCATAGTGCCCTAGTTTTCCACATTGTAGTAGATTATATTCTTTTTGGATTCTAATTTAACTTTTGATGCCTTTTGAGAAGGCTTTGATACGAATCCTAAACGACTTGCTTTAAGACCCAATATCTTTATGCTTGGAAGCGACTCTCTTGGAAAGCTAAATCAAGTTTGCAAGGAAAAATCTCAATTCAATGACAAACCTATGTCAAGGAACCTTGGTATGTAACAAACAAGGTAATTTACTTTGGAAGTATGGATTGTTGATTTAAAAGCAAGAACCAAAATTGAGAATTTTCTCACAAGCACAAAACTATATTTTCAAATTATCAAAATCTCCCTACTCCTATATTAGCTAAGTATTTATATCATCTTAGCTAGGTTACAAACCTTAAAATTCTTACTAACTAAAATTTGGACTTGGGCTTAAATTAAACAGACTAAAATCCCAAATAACTAATTAAAATACTTGAAGTAGTAAAAGGATAGATATGGGCTTAATTAACAAAATCAACCTAATGACAATATGAAAATAAAGTAAAATAATCCAATTTGAAAATAGAAAGCATAGGCAGCCTAGCCCATTGTGTGTAGCTCACCTGATGCCTTAGTCCTGCGCATTGTGTACAAATCACCTGACGCCTCAGCCCCCATTGTATGCAACTCACTCGATGCCTCAGTCTAGTTTGAATGAAGAATGGCAGCCTTGTAAACACTTGAATAGATTAGGCCCAAGCCAATAGGAATGTAATTTGACCTCTTCATATTGACATTAGGCTTAACTAGATTGATTAAGCCCTTGAAACTTCCTTGAATACAATTGGATCCATACGCAAAGCTCATGATCCAAATATCCTTAACTGGTTCATAAGAAACTTTATACAACCTTATTTTCTTCTTGAATGATCCATCAATCATGCATAATGGTTGTATTGCATGCCTTTGTAAGTTATCTTGATAGAAATGACAATCTTGAAGAGTCTTCTTGAAGTCTTTATCATGTATGTATCTACAAGCTTCTTGCAAGGCATATGGATTCTCATCAGGCTTTCTCCCCTTCTTTTCATCATATCTTTTATAATTTCTTCTTTTTTGCTTTGAAGGATAATAATTATCCTCCTTATAAGCCTTTTTCTTCTTATAAGAAGAAAATAAAGGTTGACAACCTATTTGTTCACAGAAATCTCCAAACAACCTTTTTCCTATTGCCTTATCTCTTTTGAGTTGATTATGTAATTTCATTTCATTACATAATGCTATTCCTTTTGCTACTAATTCTCCATATGTATATTGATTTTAAGGAATTGCTCCATCCCATCTATTTTTGATTCTCATTCTCACCCTTTTGGCAAATAAGGGTGGTAATCCTGATGAAAACTTTTCTTTCCAAAAATCATTATTATTGTCTTCTCTAGTATAGATAGTAGATAAGAAGACATCTTTATACCACTTAAAATGACATAAATCAAGACATCTTAAATTCATCAATTGTTCATGTGATTTATCTAAATAAGACTTGGTAGAGCTAATAAAATGTATCCCTATATAATAGGGTATTGATAGCATTTGATATAGTCCTTGAACTAGTGACAGGTTGCTATCCTGGCTGTTGAGAAACAGTAGTCTCTATTTTAATTGCTATTAAAATTTGTACTTTTGCTTCATGGGATAAATAAAAATCCCACCAACATTTACGTTGGCCTGTGAAGCCGGCCATGATTGCTTTGGCTACTATATCATCAACATTTCCCCTTACCTTAGAGGCATTAGCATGACATTTTTAATTTGATATTCAGATAAACCATTAATATTCCACTCAACTATAGATGTCCTATCATAAGAGACATAATTGAATGAAGTATCTTCATATTGAAGATCTACTGGAGACGGCCTAGGATAATAAGGCTTTATTGGCATACTAGAATTTTTTCTAGGATATATTATCTCATTAATTTGACTAGTTTCTCCAGGTTCTATAAATATGGATTCAAGGTTATTAATAAAACCTTCATCATATTTTGAATTGAATTTGAAAAGCTTAAATATGGAAGGTCAAATTTGAATGAATAATGGCAGCCTTATAAACACTTGAATAGATTAGCCCAAGTAAATAAGAATGTAATTTGGCCTCTTTATCTTGACATTGGGCTTGAATATGTTAATTAAGCCCTTGAAGCTTTTTTGAATACAATTGGATCCATAGGCAAAGTTCATGATCCAAATATCCTCGATTGGTTCATAGGAAAATTATACAACCTTATTTTCTTCTTGAATGATCCATCAATCATGCACAATGTTGTATTGTATGCCTTTGTAAGCTATCTTGATAGAAATAATAACCTTGAAGAACCTTATTGAAATCTTTAACTTATATGTATTTGTGGGATTCTTTCAAGGCATATGGATTCTCATCACTTGAAATTTCAAAGTTAATTACTTTGCTTGTTCGCAACATACCAAGGTTCCTTGACACATGTTTGTCATTTAGTTAACATTTTTTCCTTGTAAACTTGATTTGGATTTCTAAGGGAGTCAATTCTAAGCATAGCAATATTGGGTCTTAGAGCAGGTCATTTGGGATTTGTATCATTGTTTGTCCACCTCTTCCAAATGATTCAGAGTGAACCCCTATTTATAGGAAAGAACTAAGGGAAAAATATGAAAAATAGGAGGGTCGGTGGCACTGGAGGAATGTCGATGCATAGGCAGCACCAAAGTGGTGCTGCCCAGTTAGGCGGCACCATTATTCTAGTAGCACCACATGTGCCTCATGAATTATGTCCTTTTTTGGCCCATTTTTGATCTAATTTGAGTAATTACAATTGCATAATCATTATTCAATCTCGAATGACCTGAGGGTGGTTCAGAGGTCAAAGGGATAGGATTTGGTTCCTAGGGCTCCATTTCCTAGTTTGCCAATTCTGGCAATTTTAGCTTCTTGAGGTCTGTTGACCAAGCCTAGGTGCTTCAAAGGTTCAAATGCAAACTAGAGGATGTTAAAGAAATTCATTTTTTTGATGGGGCACTGCCCTGTTTAACCTTGCCTGCTAATCAACTAGTGAGACTACCATACAAGCTTTATGATATGAACTGTAAATGACCAACTTTATGACCCAATACCTTTATGCTTGGAAAATAATTTCTAAATAAGAAATAAATCTAAACTCATTTTGGGCTTTAAACCTAACATAAATAGGCCCAACACTTACTAATTACATAAGCAAACCTAATTTACTTGAATATGGGCTTATATCATATTGATAGGGGCCCAAAAACATCAAAAACACTAATATTCAAAAAAATAAAATAAATCATGCAATAGCGTACACGCTCAAGGACATGCCCATGTTGCTGGGTGTGTTGACCATGGTTCTTCATACAAAGGGGAACACACCCAGGTATATGGGCATATACCTGACCCTGTCAGCAAGCTTTTCATGCAATTTCTTCTCTTAGCCATGTTTAAAGTTTGCATTTCCAAGTCTTTCCCTTCCAGCCTCTTCCATGTAGTTTTATCATCACTTTGAAGGGACTTCTTGAATTCCTTTTTATGCATATCTTTGTATACTCTTGCTAGGCTATCGGATTCCCATCACTCTATGTAGCGCACTAATCATAGTTAATGTCAAGCTATGGCTGGATCATAAAGGTTAACTGCCTCCTCATCAGAATTGGCTTTGAGCAAAAGGCAATTTTGATGATAGTGAACCCAGAGATGATGAATGGGAAAGGAACCATAAGGATGTTTAGGTGATCGTTACTAAACATCTATGGGTGAAAATGGTGGATTTTGAATAAAAGAGGCAGAAAAAGGAACAACATGGATGCTTAAGTGATCATTACTAGACATTTATGGGTGAAATGATCCTAAAACAATCCTAGGATGGTCTAAAAGAGAAACCTAACCCTATATTAGGTTGATAATCCTACGGCTATCCTAGGATAGTCTAAAAAGTTCTGAAAGAGAAACCTAACCCTATATTAGATTGATAATCCTAAGGCTATCCTAAGATGGTCTAAAAAGTTTTGAAAGAGAAACCTAACCCTATGGTAAGTTAATGATCATAAGGCTATCCTAGGATGGTTTCAAAAGTTTGAAAGAGAAACTTAACCCTATGTTAGGTTAATGATTCTAAGGCTATCTTAGGATGGTTTAAAAAAAGGAATACCTAATTCAATTTTAAGATATGAATCCTAAGGCTATCCTAGGATGGGTCTGATCTTGGTGGTTCTAGTCTTGGTTCAAGAATTTAGACTAATGATTTATCAAATTGATGGTCCATCTTGCTTCAGGAATTTGGATTAATGATCTTTCTTGATTTGAACTGATGATTCACCTTATTTTGAGCATTTAGATTGATGATCTTTCTTGACTTAGATTGGTGATCCGTCTTACTTTGTGAATTTTAACCTGATAATCTATCTTGATTCAAGAGTCTGATTAATGCAAAATGATTATGCAATAATTGGATACTTCAAACCTATGAAGGGTCATTTTGGTAGGAAAGTGCTGAGTTTTTAGGAGAAAGATGACCCTATTTTTGAAAGGTAAATATTTGGAAGGGAGGTGCCATCGCTTTAGAATGATAAAGGATAGCAGTTACGTCATTTTATTCAGATAGACCAGCTTGGGAATGGTAGGGTCAAACTTGATTTGGATGGGGCATGGGGCTGGTTAAAGGGTTGATCAAAGGTTATCAGTTTGGCCTTAAAGTAGGAAGAGATCGAGCTAGTCAGCTTAAAAGGCTTAGTCAAGCATGGCCTTTTGATTTGGGATAGGATTGAATGGCCAACTTAGGGTCAAATCAAGTATGAGGTTGCTTAGTCAATGGCTATTAGGTTTGGCAGTTAACTCAGTTAGTTATGGCCTTTAGGGAGAATCAATTTTGAAGCTCAGTCTTGTTTGGCACTAGGGAAGATTGTTTGAAATGGGTTGATCATCTTCGAAGGCGAGGTCAAGTTTGGCCTTGGCTAGGTCATTTGTAGGCTTAGTCTAGTTTAGCTATATATCAAGCCAAATTACAAATGTTATGAAGTAGCCTACACATCAAATTCTAAGGGTTCAACATGATAAAGATGAGCATGATCAAGAGGGCATTCAAGTTAGCTTCGAGACAAGGAACAAGATTAAGTGGAAAAGGCTTATAGTCCAATTAGTAGGCCTCAAATACCCATAACAATATCTCAGTCCAAGAAGCTTCAACAAGCTTTAATCCATCATTTACAAGGCTTAGTGAATTCAGCTAGTGGATGATTACAAGGCCACCATAGTTTTGGAATAAGTTTAGATCAAGTCCAATACAATTTAAGCCAAGTCAATGTTACTAATGGGCTTAGTTAAGAATGTTAATAGGTTTCCAAATGGATTGCCTAATTTTCATTTAGAATCCATTAGTCTTATTTAGTTTATTATGTATTTGAGTTGTCCATGTTAGTTATTAAACCAAAATTTAATTTCTTAAGTTTTTAGCTAAGTTAAGTTTAAATTATCTTTAATACACACCATTAAAGGTAATGATTACCTTTAATTGTTAGGTATTGATTATCTTAAGCTCCAAGGTCAGTTGTTAAGATAAGTTTAAATTGTCTTCAATACACACCATTAAAGGTAATGATTACATTTAATTGTTGGGTATTGATTACCTTTAATTATTAGGTATTGATGGTCTTTAATTATTGTCTTTTGGCTTTTCCTATTCTTGTTTAAATGGGCAGATTTTGTAATGGAAAGGGAGATTAGATTTGTTATTGATAAACCAAAAAGCTGTTAGCTTTTATCTTTGTGTTCTTGCATAGAATACATGCTTAAAGAAACATTCAGGTAGATTGATCACCTACTTGTGGAGTGTTTCAAAATTGGAATCTAGAAAGTGAGTTTTCTTAATTCTAATTCTTGATGAATTTATCTAACTTGATTTCTAACCTTCCTTAGGGATTGAATCCAAATTGGTCTTGGGGTTTTCATGTTGATGTGTTGGGGGTTCACATATATAAAAGGGGTTCTTAAGCTTATTCATGAAGGTTCCATATCAACATGCTCGATCAAGTTATGGCCTTTAGGGAGTTCATTCAGAAGGCTTGGTCAGATTTTGCCTTAAGACTATGTCAGAGAGATCAAGTTAGAGAGCTAAATTTTGTAGAAGATCAAACTAGGAGGTTGAGTCTTACTTAGAAGAAAGGTCAGGTGATGAGAATTAAGATTCCTTGCAAGAATCCTATAAATATTTGCAAGATAAAGATTTCAAAAAGGTTTTTCAACATTGTCATTTCTACCAAGATAGCCTACAAAGACATGCAATCCAACCATTGTACATGATTGGTGAATCATCCAAGAAGAATATGAGATTGCATGAAGTTTCCTACAATCCAATTGAGGAAATTTGGATCCCAAGCTTTGCATATGAATCTAATCATATTCAAGGAAGCTTCAAGGATTTTATCAACATATTCAAACCCAATGTCAAAATGAAGAGATTAAAACACATTCCAAGTAATTGGGGTCAAATACATGAAGAGTTAAGCTTAAAACATAGCCATAAGATGAAAGTGCACAAAAGCTAAAAACTAGCAGCGTCACGCCCTCGACGACTATGGATTGAAAGCTCTCTATTGCGAGCGTGATAACGTTGCGAGCGCAATGAGAATTGGGCTGTGTAATTCATTTTATTTTCTAATTTTTGTGATTTTACTTCAATTTTGGATGTTTTTGGGCCCCTATAAATATGATATAAGTCCATAGTCAATTAAATTAAGTTTTCTTATGTAATTAATAAGTTTTGGCCTATTTATGTTAGGTTTAAAGCCAAAAATGAGTTTAGGTTTATTTCTTATTTAGAAATCTATTTAGGAATCTATTTCTAACTAGGAAACTTCAATCATTGTTTAGGAAGATTTCCTAGTCCTTAGCTAATTCCAATTTAGGGTTGAGCCTTTATATAAACTCAACCATTCATGTAAAAAAGAAGAGAAGTTATGATCAATAAAATTCAGTTTTCTTAAGAGTGTGATCACTTGGTTTTGATTCTTACCTGAATCAAGTTCTATACAATCAAAGCTAATTACTTTGTGCATATTTATTCCAAGGTTCTCTTTCACGAGTTGGTGTTGTGTATCAGAGATCATCATCCAAAGGTGATCATATTCCAACGTGCTTTATCATAGGTTGGATTTGGGTCGCGGACTTGGGGAAATTTTGATTTAGCTTTCTAAGGAGTTGCTTCCAAGTGTAAAGATAATTAGGTCTCAAGTTTAATATACTTGGGGTTCATGTCAGTTTGGTATCAGAGCTTAGGTTCTAAATCATATTATATTTTCCATTTTGTTTGTGTTTTCTATTTTCATTTATTTTCTTGTTTTTTTTTATTTTCGTTTTTGTTAAATTCCTTCGTTTTCGTCTCATTAATTCTATTTGTTATTGTTTTAGGTCTGAAAATTCAAAAAAAAAAATCCAAATGATTTTACCTTTTTTTTTTTCTTTGTTCATTTGTTCCTTCATTCATTCCATCCTATTCGTATTTCTATTTCTTGTTTTGTTGGAAGGTCAAACCCATACTTACTTGGTGAACCAATTTGAATTCAAGAAGAAAGAAAGGAGGATTCACCCAAACTTGAAGACTTCAAATTTGGTTTGGCTTCTTATATTTGATCCTCAATTTGTTTTTGTAATCTTCCTGTCAATTTATTGCTGTAATTATAAAAAACAAAAAAAAAAAGAGAAGAAAAAAAGAAGAGAAAATCAAAATTTCAAAAGAAAGGCAAAAAAAAAAGAAGGAAAATTCGTCCAAAAAGAAAAGAAGAAGTAAAAAGTGTTGAAATCTGACCTTTTAGTGTATTTATAAAAGTTATTTAGTTCTTAGCATGAAGAGGATAAGGAAAGAAGTTGATTTTCAAGATTATACAAGGAATGAAAGATTTCAGCATTCTATAAGGAGTTTGACCAACTCTAAGCATCCTTCCAAAACAAGCTAGGATTGGTTTCCTTCCTTTCCAAATTTTGTTTTGATTTTTCTAATCTTATTTTAATTCTGATTTCTTGCTAATTTAACTATTTCCTTATTCATTTTGGTTTTCTTTTTATTTCAATCCTTGTTTGTGTCTCATTAGGTTTACTGATCCCATCAGGATTCCTATATTGTTTTCCTAGATCTATTAGGATATTAACTTTTGTTTTCCAATTTTAATTAGCATTTCTATTTCTATTTTTCTGAGTCAAAATTCTAATTTTTTTTCCTTATTTAATTAGGATTCTCATTATCCTAATGTCATTAGGATTTCTTATTTCTTGTTTCTTGTTTCATTTTGAGTCTTTGGATTTTTATTCACATTGTAATTTAGTAAGATTGTGTTAATTTGATTTTTGCAACTAAACTTGACAAGAGATTTAAGTGGAAAAAGGATAAGTGTGAGCTCATAAAGAGAAAAGCCATATCAAATTGAGTGAAACATGAGCGATTGAGTGGCAATACTTGAGTGAAACACATGAGGGAGTGAAGTGAGATATTATTTTACTTTACTAAAATTCCTTTTAGGTTTTTACAATGGAAGTTGATCAAGAATTTCAAAAAGAATTAATGGCTATTAGGTAAGAAGTAGGTATGTGGATATTGAAGGATGAAGAATTTAAAGAAGTTTTTCGTACAAGATGTCACATCCAAGCTAGCGTATCCTGTATGATCTTTGATAGATTAAGTGTTGTCAATTTTGCAAGCCTTAAGCTAGTTGAGAAATTAAATTTGCCCACTAGAATGCATCTAAGGCCACACTCATTGCATTTGTTGAATAAATATGTCAAGATTAAAGAGTAAGCTTTAGTTTCGTTCTCTTTAGGAAGGTATAAAAGTGAATATTGGTGTGACGTTGTACCAATGAATGTGACACATGTTTTGTTTGGAAAGCCATAGATACATATTAGTCAAGCAAAACACATCAAATCTACTAATCACTATAAGGTCCTGCTAAAAGATGGTAAGCATACTACCTTTGCTCCTCTTTGTCAAGGAGAATTGTATAAAGATCGAGTGAAGATACAAAGAAAAAGAGAGGAAGAACTTTAAAGACAAAATGGTGTTGTTGAGCTTGTAGTGACAGAATTGAGTGTATCAAAAAGGGAGAATGAAGGTGATGAGAGTTTCAAAAAGGAGGAAAGCAATATGCAAAATGAAACTATGGAAGTGACTCATGAAGATGACTTAAAACCTTTGGAGCTTACAAGTGAAGAGTCCTCATTAAAGGTTGAAGAAGTTATTGAACATGAAGAAATTCCAATCTACAATCCTCCTCAAGTAGTTGTTGAAAATAAAGTTGAGTTTGTTGTAAATAGTGAAAAAGAAAAAGAGTGCATAAAGAATGAGAGTGAAAAGAAAAAGAGTGAGTGTGAAAAGAAAGAATTAGTGAGTGAAGAAGAAAATGAAGAACTTTCACATGAGAGAAAAGAAATATTAAAAAGTTCAAATAAAAAGATTGAGAGTGAAGAGAGAAAACAAGGGAGCATAGTGGAAAAAGAAAGTATTGAGAATGTTTTGTTTTCTAACATTAACAAGCTTGAATTTTCTTTATTTAGTTTTGTTCCTCTTTTTCAGGATTTTAAAGAAGGCTTGTCATAGTGATAAAAGAGGTGATAAGGCAATGCATTTCCTACTTCCAAGTGCTTAAGCAAAGATTTGAAGACAAATCATTTTGAGGAGGGAGGGGATGATAAGAATCAAGATGCCTTGCAAGAATCCTACAAATATTTGCAAGATTGAAATTTTAAGAAGGTTCTTCAAAGTTGTCATTTCTATTAAGATAGCCTACAAAGACATGCAATCCAACTATTGTACATGATTAGTGAATCATCCAAGAAGAATATGAGATTGCATGAAGTTTCCTACAATCCAATCAAGGAAATTTAAATCACAAGCTTTGCATATGGATCCAATCATATTCAAGGGAGCTTCAAGGATTTTATCAACATATTCAAACCTAATGTCAAAATAAAGAGATTAAAACATGTTCCAAGTAATTGGGGTCAAATACATGAAGGGTCAAGCTTAAAACATGGCCATGAGATGAAAGTGCACAAAAGCTGAAAACTAGGAGCGCCACCCCCATAACAACTACAGATTGAAAGCTTTCTATTATGAGCATGATAGCATTGCGAGCGCAATGAGAACTGGGCTATGTAATTTATTTTATTTTCTGATTTTTGTTATTTTATTTCAATTTTAGATGTTTTTGGGCCCCTATCAATATTATGTAAGCCCATAGTCAATTAAGTTAAGTTTTCTTATGCAATTAATAAGTTTTGGGCCTATTTATGTTAAGTTTAAAGCCCAAAACGTGTTTAGGTTTATTTCTTATTTAGAAATTAGTTT
The DNA here is from genome assembly GCA_947687605.1 of Reutealis trisperma. NCBI lineage: Eukaryota > Viridiplantae > Streptophyta > Magnoliopsida > Malpighiales > Euphorbiaceae > Reutealis > Reutealis trisperma. The sequence continues at coordinate 173,248 of CANTUT010000489.1, forward strand.
AGGAATCTATTTCTAACTAGGAAACTTTAATCCTTGTTTAGGAAGATTTCCTAGTCCTTAGCTAATTCCAATTTAGGGTTAAGCCTCTAGACAAACTCAACCATTCATGCAAAAAAAGAGAAGTTATGATCAATAAAATTCAGTTTTCTTAAGAGTGAAATCTCTTGGTTTTGATTCTTGCTTGAATCAAGTTCATATAATCAAAGTTAATTACTTTGTGCGTATTTATTCCAAAGTTCTCCTTCACGAATTGGTATTATGTCACAGAGATCATCATCCAAAGGTGATCATATTCCAAGGTGCTCTATCAGGGGGTTGGATTTGGGTCACAAACTTAGGGAAAACCTAATTAAGCTTTCCAAGGAGTTAATTCCAAGCATAAAGATAATTGGGTCTCAAGTTTAATATACTTGGGGTTCACATCATCAGGCTAGGAAATCAATTTGGTAGGCTAAGTCAAATTTTGTCTTGGTGGATATCATAGGATTCATAAATGAAGGCTTTATGGGTTTGGGCTTCATGGTGAAGGTTTTATGAGTTTGGTCTTCATGATGAAGGCTTCTGGATTTAGGCTTCATGGTGAAGGCTTCTCAATTTCATGGTGAAGACATTTAGTCTTAAGCTTTATAATGAAGGCTTTTCGGCTTGAGCTTCATGGTGAAGGTTTTTGGGCTTAGGCTTTTTTATGAAGGCTTCTGGATTTAGGCTTCATGGTCAAAGCTTTTAGGCTTAGGCTTCTTGATGAAGCCCTCTAGGTTTAGGCTTCTTAATGAAGGCTTCTGGATTTAGACTTCTTGATGAAGGCTTTTCAGTTTAGGCTTCATAGTAAAGGCTTCTTGGCTTGGGCTTCATGATGAAAGCTTCTTGTAAGGCCTCGCCCGAGCACCGGTCCAATCTGCTAAAGGGAATCAAAATGCTCATTTGGGAAAGAATTCACGAGGAAGCCTCGGGCTTATCTTTAATAGATTTGAAAATTATTTTTAGGAGTCGCCACCTTAATTTATTTTTATTTGGGAAAATATAAGGAAAAAACCCATTTGACTCTAATTATAACCCAAAAGAAAAAGGATCACTAGCCTCAAAACCAAAGAGGATTCAGGGACTAGGTTTTTGGTTTATTTTAATAAAAAGAGTTTGGCCAATTAATACAAGAGTGACTTAAAATATATTTGATGAACAAACTAAAATGCATGAACAGTTTATAATATGGATGATCATTCAATCCACAAAGTTTATACACAATTAGAATTCAAAAATAAAAGAGAATTAATATTACAATGAAATCCAAACTTAGGGGATACCTCCTCTAACCCTTATGGGTTCTAGGGAAGTCACACATTCCCTAAACTAATCCTAATGAAAAAGCAAAGAAACAAACACAAAAGTAAGTGAAGAAGGTGATAGGGGGAGAGTTGGTTAGTTTTAATTGGATTCAATGCCTAAAACAAACATGCCTACGTATCTCTTTGAATGGGAATTAGAATCCACATAATTCTCTCATCTTGTGAAGGGGTTAGTTTAGCCTAGCCACTTTATCATGTTTTGATTGATTGATTAAAAGAGGGTTAAGTTAATTAATTAATTTAATTGATCACCGAATTGATTAGCTAACAACCTAGATGAATCAGTTTAATTAACTAACTAAAAGAGACAATGAAATTAAGGGAAATGAAGCTTACCTTGGATGGCAGATGACAGCTAGCTTCCGACGGCAAGCAGCGGCTAGCTTCAGATGGTGGGTGGCGACTAGCTTTGGATGGGCGGCGGATAGCCTCAGATGGCAGGCGGCGGCTAGCCTTGGTTGGCAGACACGAGTCTTGGGCAAGAGACTTACCTCGAACAGGTGAGTGGCAGAAAGCCTTAAACTAGTCGAGTAGGAATCAAGGAGACACCCTCAACTCGCTTTACGAAGCAAGGAGCAAATGCAAAGCGTTTTGCTTGAAGTATGCTTTTCAAGCTCTAGAAGTTGGTGTTTTGAAGTGTGTAGAGGCCCTATATATATAGGAGAAGGTTTGAAGCATAGAAAACACAAAATTCTAATGTGGGATTTCTAAAAATTGAATTTTTGCCAGAGTTGCCGCAGGGGCCTTTGCAGCAGTGCCGTAGAGCTCTGCGGTAATAGGCCTCGCTTTCACCTGTTTCACCCGTTTTCACCTGTTCTTGCTCGTTTCTCGTCTATTTTTCATGATTTTATTACTCAATCTTGGATGATTTGAAAGAGTTTAAATGCCAAAAAGAAATATTTTATTTTTTCCATTTTGAGAGTCTTTGGCTTCTGAAGGTTTGTTTACTGAGCCCAAGTGCTTTTAAGGTTCAAATGCATACTGGAAGGTGGAAAATTAAAGGTTCACACCTCTACATTTAGGCTTTATAGTGAAGGCTCTCTGGTTTTGAGTTTCATGATGTAGGCTTCTTGGTTTGGGCTTCATGGTGAAGGCTTCTCGACCTAGGCTTCATAGTGGAGGCTTTTGATTTAGGCTTTCTGATGAAGGCTTTTGAGTTTAGCTTCATGGTGAAAGCTTTTGGGCTTAGACTTTATGATGAAGGCTTCTAGATTTAGGCTTCCTGATGAAGACTTCTTGGCTTGGGCTTTATGGTAAAGGCTTTATGCTTAAGCTTTCTAATGAAGACTTCTAAGTTTAGGCTTCACCATTTGGGCTTGGGCTTCATAGTGAAGGCTTCTCAGCTTGGGCTTCATGGTGAGGCTTTTGGGTTTAAAGGATAGTTCATTAACTTGAGCTTTTCCATAAAGTGCTTGATACGAACCCTAAACGATCCGTTTTCAGACCTAATACCTTTATGCTTAGAAACAATTCCCTCAGAAAGCCAAATCAAGTTTGCAATGAAAAACCTCTACTCAATGATGAACCTGTGTTAAGGAACCTTAATATGTTGTGAACAAAACAAAATGATTAACTTTTGAAGTTCAGATTGTTGGTTCAAGCAAGAACCAAAATTGAGAATTTTCTCACAAAGCACAAGGCTGTATTTTTGAATTATCAAAAGTCTGCCCTATTTCCTATATTAGATAAGTATTTGTATCATCTTAGCTAAGTTACAAACCTTAAAATTTTTACTAACTAAAATTCAAACTTGGGCTTAAATTTAACAAACTAAAAGCCTAAATAACTAACTAAAATTCTTAAAGCAGAAAAAGGATAGATATGGGCTTAATTAACAAAATCAGCCTAATGACAATATGAGAATAAAATAAAATAATTAAATTTGAAAATAGAAAGCATAGGCAACCCAGTCCATTGTGTGAAGTTTGCCTAATGCCTCAGCCCAGCTCGCCTAATGCCTCAACCCAGCTCATTATGTATAGCTTGCCCGACGCCTTAGCCCAATTTGAATAAAGAATAGCAGCCTTGTAAACACTTGAATAGATTAGGCCTAAGCCAATAGGAATGTAATTTGGCCTCTTCATCTTGACGTTGGGCTTGAATAGACTGATATTAATCATCACCATCTTGTTAGGGCATTGGGAAGCTATATGACATGAACCCAAACACTTAAAGCATTTAATATCACAAGAATGGTTTGGAGTTTCAAATTTACCTTTCTCCTTCTCCTTTGACATTGGTATAGCTTGTCCCTATCTTGAGTCAAATTTGGACTTGGAATCAGTCCCCTCATCTTTCTTCCAACTTGATTTCCATGGTTTGAATAAAGATGAACTTCAATTGTTGCCCATATACCTAGGTTGCTTCTCAACCTTAATTACCATATCCCTAAAGTGACATCTTCATTGAAATTCATTCCACTTTTTGTCCATATTTTTGTTAAGTTGTTCTAGGAACTTTAAGAAATTTCGCTCATCATCTTTATCTTTGCTACTCATGGTGAAAACCTGAAAAAAAAATGTTAGTAAAGCAAAAAACTTACGTTACTTCCTCACGTGTTTTCAGTCAAAATAGATGACACTCATGTTCACTCTTGTTTATTAGCACACAAATCAATAGGCTTTTCTTTAAATAAATTCACACTCTCGCCTTTTACCTCTCAATTCACTCTTATAGTTCTTACAAGAGCCAATTTCCAAACTACACAAAATTAATTTTTTTTTTTGCTCAACAATTAACCAAGATCTAAAAGTGAAATCTGACACAAATTTAATTCAAAACAGGAATGAGAATACCTGAAACAATAACCCTAGACATTTTTGACAATGATGGAATGAAGACACCAAATATGAATTCACCAATAAATTGGAAAAATTATAGAATTAAACAAAAATAAAATAGATAATAAGACAAGAAGAATGCAACTGACAGCACTCAAAATGGAGTTTTCTACAAAAAATTATAACAAAATGAAATTTATCGAGAAACTAAAAATGCGAATTTTGAGGCCTAAATGATGGATTTGGCTGAAAAACAACAAACATCACAAGCAAAGCTATGAGTTTTGATTGTTAGTTCATTTCCCTTAGAACTATGTACTCAGAAGGATAAAAAATGCAATTTTTCAATCTCATCGAATTTTTTTTTAAAATTTTTTAGTTGCAAATACAAAGGAACATATTAGGGTTGATAAACAGAAAAGGAATAAATAAGACAACAATGCAAATGAAAAGGAAACAATAAAAGAAAAATCAAAAACAAATCAAAAAGGAAAAGGAAGCTCAAATCGAAATTGGAAGCAAATCCTAGTTTGTTTTGGAAGGTAAGCTTGATTTGGTTAACTCCTTGTTTATAAGTTGAAATCTTGGTTCTCCTTGATTTGATTGGAGTCCAACAATCTTCTTTTTTTTTCTTCCACTTTAGAATTGGAAACAAACACTATATTTTCCTATATATTCTGATTTTGCCAAGATTCCTTCCTCTTTTTTTTTTTTTTTTTCAATTTCTTTCTTTTTTCTCTTTTTTTTATTAGTTATAGCAACGAATTAAAATGAAAAATTTAACAAACAAAATAAAGATCAATAGAAGAATATAGATCGAATTGAAGTCGACAATTTAGGAGCTGATTCCTTCCTTCTTAACTTTTTGAATTTGAATGATAGCAATATATATGACTTTAGGAACAAAAGGAATAGAAATATGAATGGATAAAAGATATAGAACCAAAGAGAATGGATAGACGAATTTGGATTCTTTTTTTGTTTTTGAATTTCAGACCTGAAAACACAAGAAAATAGAATTAACAAGGTGAAAACAAATGGATTTAATGAACACTAAAATAAACGAAAACAAGAAAACAAATGAAAATGGAAAACATAAATGAAATAGAATGATATAACTTGATTTAGAGCCTAAGCTCTGATACCAAACTGATACGAACCCCAAATGACCTACTTTGAGACCCAGTACCTTTACACTTGGAAGCAACTCTATCAGAAAGCCAACTCAAGTTTGTAAGGTAAAACCTCAACTCAATGACGAACCTATGTCAAGGAACCTTGGTATGTTGTGAACAAAACAAAGTGATTAACTTTGAAGTTTGGATTGTTAGTTCAAGCAAGAACCAAAATTGAGAATTTTCTCACAAAGCACAAGGCTGTATTTTCCAATTATCAAAAGTCTGCTAAGTATTTATATCATCTTAGCTAAGTTACAAACCTTAAAATTCTTACTAACTACTCAATTAGCTAAGTATTTATATCATCTTAGCTAAGTTACAAACCCTAAAATTCTTACTAACTAAAATTTGGACTTGGGCTTAAATTAAACAAAAACCCAAATAACTAATTAAAATACTTAAAGCAAAAAAAGGATATGTATGGGCTTAATTAACAAAATTAGCCCAATGATAATATAAGAATAAAGTGAAATAATTAAATTTGAAAATAGAAAGCATAGGCAGCCCAGCCTATTGTGTGCAGCTCGCTTGATGCCTCAGCCCAGCTCATTGTGTGTAGCTCACCCGATGCCTCAGCCCAATTTGAATGAAGAATGGTAGCCTTGTAAACACTTGAATAGATGAGGCCCAAGCCAATAGGAATGTAATTTGGCCTCTTCATCTTGACTTTGGGCTTGACTAGATTGATTAAGGCCTTTAAGCTTCCTTGAATACAATTGGATCTGTATGCAAAGCTCATGATCCAAATATCCTTGACCGGTTCATAGGAAAATTTATACAACCTTATTTTCTTCTTGAATAATCCATCAATCATGCAAAATGGTTGTATTATATGCCTTTGTAAGCTATCTTCATAGAAATGACAATCTTGAAAAATCTTCTTAAAGTCTTTATCATGTATGTATTTATAAGCTTCTTGCAAGGCATATGGATTCTCATCATTTCTTCCCTCCTCAAAAGGATTCATCCTTGAATTTAACTTGAACAATTGGAACTAGGGAATGTGTCGCTCCTACCATCTTCTTCTACATCTAACTCAACCACATCTTGTGCTTCCTTCAAGATTTCTAGATGAGTATTGATCATTGAAACCTCTTTATGAACAACAACAAAATGTTCTTCTTCATCGCCAATTAAAGAATCATGCTTCCTAAGCAGCAAGTCACTAACATAAATCCAAGCAGCTTCATATGTAGCTTGAACCGGCCTAGCTATGATAACTTCTCCACTATTTTCTTGATCACTCACATCTTCTAAAGAGGGCATGCTTTCATTGTCATCATCCTTGTCACTTTTAGAAAAGAGCTCTCTATTGAATGTAATCATCACCCTTTTGTTAGGGCATTGGGAAGCTATATGACCTGAGCCCAAACACTTAAAGCATTTAATATCACGAGAATGGTTTGGAGCTTCAAATTTACCTTTATCCTTCTCCTTTGACCTTGGTACAGGTTGTCCCTATTTTGAGTCAAATTTGGACTTGGAATCAATCCCCTCATCTTCCTTCCAACTTGATTTCCATGCCTTGAATGAAGATGAACTTGAATTGTTGCCCTTATATGTAGGTTACTTTTCAACCTTAATTGCCATATCCCTAAGTTAACATCTTCTTTGAAATTCATTCCACCTTTTATCCATCTTTTAGTTAAGTTGTTCAAGGAACTCTAAGAAATTTGGCTCATCATCTTTATCTTTGCTACTCATGGTGAAAACCTGAAAAAAATGTTAGTAAAGTAAAAATCTTACGTCACTTCCTCACGTGTTTTCACTCAAAATAGATGACACTTATGTTCATTCATGTTTATTATCACACAAATCAATAGGCTTTTCTCTAGATAAATTCACACTTTTGCCTTTTACCTCTTAATTATCTCTTATAGTTCTTACAAGAGCCAATTTTCAAACTACACAAAATTATTATTTTTTTTTTGCTCAACAATTAACCAAGATTTAAAAGTGAAATCTAACACAAATTTAAGGCAAAATAGGAACGAGAATACCTAAAACAATAACCCTAGATGTTTTCAACCATGACGAAACTAAGACACCAAACACGAATTTTGCCAATAAATTGGAAAATTATAAAATTAAAGGAAAATAAAATAGATAACAAGATGAGAAGAATGTAACTGATAGCACTCAAAATGGAGTTTTCCACAAAAAAAATTATAATGAAATGAAATTTATCGAGAAACTGAAAAACACGAATTTCGAGGCCTAAACGATGGATTTGGCTGAAAAACAACAAACATCACAAGCAAAGCTATGAGTTTTGATTGTTAGCTCATTTCTCTTGGAACTGTGTACTTAGAAGAATCAAAAATGCAATTTTTTCAATCCCAACAAATTTTTTTTTCCAAATTTCTGAGTTGCAAATACAAAGGAACATATTAGGGTTAATAAACAAAAAATGAAAAAACAAGATAACAATGCAAACCAAAAGGAAACAATAAAATAAAAATCAAAAATAAATCAAGAGGAAAAAAGAAGCTCAAACCAAAATTGGAAGCAAATCGTAGCTTGTTTTGGAAGGTAGGCTTGATTTAGTGAACTCCTTGTTTACAGGTTGAAATCTTGGATTCTCCTTGATTTGATTGGATTCCAATAATCTTTTTTTTTTCCAACAATCTTCTTTTTTTCTTCCACTCTAGAATTGGAAATAAACACTATATTTTCCTATATATTCTGATTTTGCCAAGATTCTTTCCTTTTTCTTTTCTTTTCCTTTCCTTAGCCGATTTCAAGATTCTTTCCTCTTTTTTTTTTTGGTCTTTATCTTTCTTTTTTTTTTTCTATTAGTTATAGCAACAAATTGAAATGAAAAATTTAATAAACAAAATGAAGATCAATACAAGAATCCAAACTGAATTGAAGTTGACAATTTAGGAGCTAATTCCTTCCTTCTTAACTTCTTGAATTTGAATGATTGCAATAGGTATGACCTTCCAATGAAAAAACACAAGGAATGAAAGGAACAAAAATATGAATGGATAAAAGACAGAGAACCAAATATAATGGATAGATGAATTTGGATTCTTTTTTCATTTTTGAATTTCAGACCTAAAAACACAAGAAAACAAAATTAACAAGATGAAAACAAAGGGATTTAATGAAAAATAAAATAAATGAAAACAAGAAAACAAAAGAAAATAGAAAACACAAATGAAATTGAACAATATAACTTGATTTAGAGCCTAAGCTCTGATACCAAACTGATACGAACTTCAAATGACCTACTTTGAAACCCAATACCTCTACGCTTGGAAGCTGCTCCCTCAAAAAGCCAAATCAAGTTTGCAAGGTAAAACCTCAACTTAATGACGAACCTATGTCAAGGAACCTTGGTATGTTGTGAACAAAACAAAGTGATTAACTTTGAAAGTTTGGATTGTTAACTTAAGCAAGAACCAAAATTGAGAATTTTCTCACAAAGCACAAGACTGTATTTTCGAATAATAAAAAATATGCCTTATTTCCTAGATTAGCTAAGTATTTATATCATCTTAGTTACAAACCTTAAAATTCTCACTAACTACTAGATTAGCTAAATATTTATATCATCTTAGCTAAGTTACAAACCCTAAAATTCTTACTAACTAAAATTCAGACTTGGGCTTAAATTAAACAAACTAAAAACCCAAATAACTAATTAAAATACTTAAAGCAGAAAAAGGATAAATATGGGCTTAATTAACAAAATTAGCCCAATGACAATATGAGAATAAAGTAAAATATTTAAATTTGAAAATAAAAAGCATAGGTAGCCCAGCCCATTATGTGTAGCTCGCCTGACGCCTCAGCCCAGCTCGCCTAATGCCTCACCTAGCTCATTATGTGCTGCTTGCCTGATGCCTCAGCCCAATTTGAATGAAGAATGGCAACCTTGTAAACACTTGAATAGATTAGGCCCAAGCCAATAGGAATGTAATTTGGCCTCTTCATTTTGACATTGGGCTTGACTGATACGAACCCCAAGTATATTAAACTTTAGACCCAATTATCTTTACGCTTAGAAGCAACTCCTTGGAAAGCTAAATTAGGTTTTTCCCAAGTTCGCGACCTAAATCCAACATGTGATAGAGCACCTTGGAATATGATCACCTTTGGATGATGATCTCTGCGACACAATACCAAACTCGTGGAAAAGAACCTTAGAATAAATATGCACAAAGTAATTAACTTTGATTGTATGAACTTGATTCAAGCAAGAATCAAAACCAGGAGATCACACTCTTAAAAAAACTGAATTTTATTGATCATAACTAACTTCTTTTTACATGAATGGTTGAGTTTATATAGAGGATCAATCCTAAACTAGAATCAACTATGGAATAGAAAATCTTCCTAAACAATGATTGAAGATTCTTAATTAGAAACTAATTCCTAAATAATAACTAAGCTAGAACAGAATCCTAAAACAAGTTAGGAATCCTTCCTACACAAGAAAAGCTATTTCCTAACTAGAAACTGAAATCTAATAAATTAAACTATAAAATTCGGATGGGCCTTTGACCTAACATAAAATAGGCCCAAAACTAATTAAAACATGAAAAATAAAGTAGTTTAAACAACTCTTCGACTGTATACATAACATAGGTAGCCTAAACACTAAATAAAACATGATAAATTAAATTGAAAAGCCCAAATGTGAAGGGTCCAATTTGAATGAAGAATGGCAACCTTGTAAACACTTGAATAGATTAGGCCCAAGAAAATTAGAATGTAATTTGGCCTCTTCATCTTGACATTGGGCTTAAATAGATTGATTAAGCCCTTGAAGCTTCCTTGAATACAATTGGATCCATATGTAAAGTTCATGATCCAAATATCCCTGATTGATTTATAGGGAACTTCATACAATCTCATATTTGTCTTAGATGATTCACCAAACATGTACAATGGTTAGATTGCATGTCTTTGTAGGCTATCTTGGTAGAAATGACAACCTTGAAGAACCTTCTTGAAATCTTTATCTTGCAAGGAATCTTAATTCTCATCATTGACTAGATTGATTAAGCCCTTAAAGCTTCCTTAAATACAATTAGATCCGTATGCAAAGCTCATGATCCAAATTTCCTTAATTGGTTCATAGGAAACTTTATACAACCTTATTTTATTCTTCAATGATCCATCAATCATGCACAGTGGTTGTATTGCATGCCTTTGTAAGCTATCTTGATAGAAATGACAATCTTGAAGAATCTTCTTGAAGTCTTTACCATGTATGTATTTGTAAGCTTCTTGCAAGGCATAGTGATTCTTATTAGTGCTTTGGGCCTCTTTTGAAGATGGTTGAGTTTAACTCAAATATGGTGCTAAAGGTTTTAGTTATGAGGAAATCATAAGCTCATGGATAAGGGTTTGCCTTTTGACATGGTTGCATCAATTTAAGATGATTAAGCTGAGAATAGTATTGGTGAATTTTAATCAAGGCTATCTATACAACCTTAATGCTAGAGGTAAAAATGGTTTTGGTGAATTTCAATCAAGGCTGTCTGTTCAGCCTTAAGCGACCTTGATCTTAAGGATCATGTGTTTTGCTTAGGAGGCTTAATCCTTTCAAGGATATTCGGTTTGCCAATGAGGCATGGGAAAGGCTTTGACTGGTTTGAGCCTTTTTTAATTAACTTGAGGATGATAGGCTTTGGGGGATATGCCTTGACTATTGGTTTTGTTAAGGAATTTAACTTTGATGATGATGAGTCTTGAGAGACCTAAGGATCCGTACTTCTGCCCTTGTTCAGATTTTTCCAAGGAAAGGATGATATGAGGCTTATGCTTGAAATGATGGTACGATTAGCTAATGAGTCTTGGGATGAAGTTTAAGGTAGGTTGGAACTTCTGAAAAGGGTCAAAGAGGTTGTATGGTATTGCTATTTATAGCCATTTGAGATTGAAAAGACTCTTGGAATGACCCATTATTGGTTTGACTCAATGTAGGCGAGACACTAGCTGAAGAGAAGGTGCTTTAAGGAGTGGCTAAAGGACAAGTGAGAAGAGACAACTTGAGGTATGAATGTGACGGATTAGAGATTATGCATTAGCTTTTTAAGCTAAGTGACAAGACAAATTAACGAGAGATGATGACGTTCTAGGAAGACTTAACCCCATTGTAGGATAAGGACATAGAAGATAGCATAAATTCAAAGAACAAGCCTCTAGTGAGGAACGATGACTTTGAAGATGTGAGACAAGAAGATTGACTAAAGATGATTTGATAACTTTGGACATGAGGAAAAATGACTAGGATGAGCTCTCTCTCTCTCTCTTAGCTCTAACGTCTACTGAAGCTACCCTTTTGGGGTTTCAACTTAGCGAGCTTGAAGTAATGAAAGTTGAAAGAAAATATTCCATCATGATTTAGGCTGCTGCTTTGAGGGCTTTGATTGTTGAGTTTTGGGTTTGACAAAGGTCTTCTCTGAATTTATTACCTTTTGTTGAGATGCATCATTTGATTGTTGAGATGCATCATTTGATTACCCAAAGTGTAATGGATAATTCCATTTGATTTGCTCTTTATGCTTCAACTATTTGATCATTTGACCTTCTTTAATTGGGTGCGATTGTTGATGGCACCTCAAATTGTAACAAGTGCTAATTGTGGTGGTGGATTTGATTATTTGTTCATTTCTCTCTCTCTCTTTATCTCTCTCTCTCTCTCTCTCTCTCTTTTCTTTTTCTTGCTTTTTTTTTATTAAAGCCCATCCATTTTGAACTAAAAAGGAAGATAAGAAAATTTAGACTCAGTGATGCAATCCAAGTAGCTAATAGCAAGGATCCAATGACAAATGGACCAATTACAAGAGTAACGGCAAAGAAGTTCAAAGATGTAATTCAAGGTTTGATACAAGGCTTATGGAACAATCTATCCACAATTGAAGATTGCAAAGAGGAGTCAAACATCAAATTGGGGATTTAAGATTCAAATTCAGATTTGATTAATTTGATTCAAGTGCTAGAAGAAAAAACATGAAGATTAAAGCTTCAAGGATGGATTTGAATGGGTCAATCAATTTAAACTCAAGTTCAAAATTCATATTATCATTGGGCTGATTTTGTTAATTAAGTGCATATCTATCCTTTCTCTGTTTTAAGTATTTTATTAGTTATTTGGGCTTTTAGTTTGTTTAAATTAAGCCCAAAATCAAATTTTGTTAGTAAGTTGTTTTGGAAACTAATTTTCCTTAAACAACTATTAATTTTAGTGGATGCATTACTCTCACATACATTTTCAAATGGATCTTAGGGTAAGTGGTACCATCAAATTTGTCCAAATTCGACATCTTGAACTTTTGTGGCAACCGAGCATTGGGAAAGAGGCTTAATGAACTTGTATCAATCATGCCTTCCTTCTTCTTTAGACTTTTTATTATTTTCTCCATGGCTTTCAATTTGGGTAGGAAGATCTCAAGCTTAGGATTAAGTATAATTTCATTACCTCAGAAAGGATCCATAGGGGATGAGGTGATTTGTGGTGGTTTAGTAGGTGTTGGATAGGAGAGTGTGTTGGTTTTCAAGATAGGGGATGAGGTTATTTATGGTGGTTTAAAGGTGTTGGATGGGAGAGTGTGCCAGTTTTCAGGATATGTGATGAGGGAAGTGATGGTTGAGGTACAGTTTTAGAGGTTGACTTGGAGGAATAAGAAGCATGTGCCTAAACCAATGTCAAATTTTGGTCCAAGTTGAGTGGATTTGGAGATTGAGATTTGGGGTTTGGTTTATACCAGCCCAGCTTAGCATGACATTATTTAGTATGACCTCTTTTTAGGCTTGCAGTTAGGCCTAAATTTGGGCCACTTTGTCTCTTGAACATCTCTTCCTGTTGCTCTGATAGCTTGGAAAGCTTATCCATGACATCTTTGAAAAATCTAGTAAACATCTTGGCAATCTTTGAATGGAAAAAGGAGTTAGGCTAGTATCAAATGGTTATAGCGGGGTGTGACAAATCAAGGACCTTAGTTTTAATGGTAATGGATGATGATGTTGATAGGTATGTGTAAAGATGAGAGTGGAGGTGTATGATATTAGCTAGGTTGATAGTTACCTAAGGGAGCTAAATCAAATTTTAGCTTGAATAAGGATTTTGCTTTAAGTGGCTAGGGCAGATTTTAGCTTTGAGTGGCTAGGTTGAGTTTTAGGTTTGAGGAACCAAAGTTTAGTTAGGAAGGTTAGGTTAGAGTTTAGTGATACGAACCCTAAATGACCTGCTTTAAGACCCAATACCTTTATGCTTGGAAGTGACTCCCTTAGAAAGCCAAATCAAGTTTGCAAGGAAAAACCTCAACTTAATGATGAACTTGTATTAAGGAACCTTGGTATATTGTGAACAAGCAAAGTAATTAGCTTTGAAAGTTTGTGTTTTTTATTCTAATCCTAGAACTAAATTTGAGAAAACTCTCACAAGCTTAACAGCTTAAATTTAGGGAAATCAACATCTGAACCTCTTTTTTAATAGAATAGCTAAGTATTTATTGATAGTAGTATACGCCCTAGGAGCCATATAATAGTTATGTAATAATAGATTTTAATTCCCAATGGCACGATAATATATTCATAATGTTAAAGGAGTTTCATATTATTGAATATAGTCCTTAAATATTTATAAGAGGATCTATTCTCAAGTGTTGAGAATATGAGAGACAGATCACTCTTGTACAAATATTTTAAATATGTTCATGATCATAGGATTAATGACTGGGCATCATTAATCCCGAAAGACTATCACCTCTATTTGTTTTCTATAATTAGTATTTGATACAGATGATTACAGAGGCAGTAAGTCTCATGCTACTTGACATGTGATGTCGATACAAACATATGGATATTCATAAGATGAATAGTCGAATTGTGACATTGATGATAATAATATAGGGTTTTACTACTTATCAATTATTTATCATCTAGGTCATAATAGTGCATATAATCCTTTGACTTGAGGTATACTATATCTCATACATAGGTAGTTAGGATTTATTACTGCTTACATAGATGTACTATTCATGTACGGATATATGGCATGTGATAGTTCTAATTTGTTATGTATGGAGGTAAGTGATCACTAAGATAGAATTCATTACCTTGAGTAAACAAGTTAAGATCCTATGCTATCTAATTATTCTTGATACTAAAGTTTCTGGCTAGAACAGAAAGATTCACAAGAAAGAGTTTTTAGTAGGAATCTAATCTCATCAAGAATTAGAATCGAGATAAGGACATAGAATTAAGGCACATTAGGGTTTGACATAAACCATTACCCTAGCCAAGATTGGGATCTTTAATGAAGGAATTCTAGTGCATGATGATTTATGATTGATGGTCCATGTGATGTTTAAAGTTATGAACTATAAACATTCATTTCTAATTAGGTAGTCGTGATATGGAAGTGCTAGCTGTCCTTCATGACTTATGGGACTAAGTGTGAAGTGGGGATTTCATGTTAGTAGAGAAAAGTTTTTTCTCATTCCAATTACTAATTATACATGAACCTAGAAAGTCATACACCCAATAATGATCACCTTCCAAGTGTAAAAGGTTTACCATAATAATTAATTAAAGTGTTTAATTAATTGATTAGCAGTAAAATGATTAAATATGTAATTAAATTTACAAGGACCCTAGCATATCCTGATGTTTAATCTATGAAGGTTTCTATTCAATTAAATCTTAATTTGTATATGATGCAAATGAGAAAGATTAAATTGAAAATTGGTTTGGACTAAATTAAAGATATAATTTTAAGCTTAGTGAAAATCCTTAACACATGAGATGTGGCCTAAGCCCATATGTGATATGGAAAAGAGGCAATTTAGGAGTTAGAGAAAATTCACTATTCATGAGCCTATGTGATGGGTTTAGGGGTTAGAGAATTTTCTACTAAGGTTAAAATTGTAATTACATCTTTTGGCTAAGGGAGATGTCCATTTTACCCCTAAAGGATAAAATGGTCATTTCACCATTTGAAGAAGCAAAGTCCAACTTTGCCTCTTCACCAAATGGTGAGCTAAAAGAATATGCAAGGGCATTTAAGTCTTTGAGAAGACTTAAGAGTTAAGTCTTGAAGGAAATGAGTATAAAAGGGTTTATGTTCATTTTTCTTCATAAGTGCTTGAACATCATTTTTAAGTTTGAGGCTTAGAGAGAAAGAAAAAGAAGAAAATGTTTCTTCAAATTTTCTTTTAATCTTCAATTCTCATTTTTGTTCTTTATGAAAGAACAAATGCTTGCAAATTAAAAAATGTGTTTAGTCCAAAACAAACCAAAGAGAAACCTTAAATTCCTAAATGATTTTTGAGGGAAAACTTGAATCAAATTGGGTGACCAAGAGTGGATTCAAGAACACCAAAGAAATCAAGAGGAGACTTAGAGGTGAGCTAGGCGTGGATGATCTAGAGGCTTCACACTTGGGAAGCTCTTTGACAAAGAATAAAGGAACCTACAAGAGCTAATATGATTACTCTTCCTTCTTCTTTCTATGCATATGTGTTTTACATAGAAATTAATTGATTGCTTAAATGAATTTTGGACTAAAATTAGGTAAAGTGAAATTTTAAAATGTTTGAAATTTCACCTCACCACCCTCCTTCCATTGCGTTTGGCTCCACCATTCCTTTAATTGGTATCAGAGCCACTTAATTTCTATGTAAAACCTTTGAATATGTTGTTTTGGAGGTTTCTGATTTGGTTGAAAATGAGTTGGTGCACAAATGGTGTGCTATTGGACATAAAATTCGCATCGTGAATTAGAAATCGTGACCGCTATTTGAAAATCATGACCGCAAATTTGATGTCATGCCTGCGAATGAATGGATCAGAACAAATGTTGTTTAGGTTGGTTTATAGAATCGTGACCACAACTAGTATTTCGTGCCCATGAAACCTAAGTCATGACGGCGATGGTCGCGATTTGCTCTGTGTCTCTACCCAACTTTAATTTTTTCCAAAATTGTTTTGGACTAATTTTTCAATCAAATACATTTCTATGACTTAAAATATGATTTTGAGCTATAAAAACATTGAATATATGATATTCAAAATGGATATTTTGGAAATGTTCCAAAATTTGGAAATGTTTTGATGAGAATCCATATGCCTTGAAAGAATCCCACAAATACATAAAAGTTAAAGATTTCAAGAAGGTTCTCCAAGGTTGTCATTTCTATCAAGTTAGCTTACAAAGGCATATAATACAACCATTGTGCATGATTAATGGATCATTCAAGAAGAAAATAAGGTTGTATGAAGTTTCTTATAAACCAATCAAGGATATTTGAATCATGAGCTTTGCATATGGATCCAATTGTATTCAAGGAAGCTTCAAGGGCTTAATCAACCTATTCAAGCCCAATGTCAAGATGAAGAGGCCAAATTATATTCCATTTTGCTTGGACCTAACTATTCAAGTGTTTACAAGGCTACCATTCTTCATTCAAATTGGACCCTCCATATTTGGGCTTTTCAAATTCAATTTGTCATGTTTTATTTAGTGTTTGGGCTACCTAGGTTATGTATATAGCCCAAGAGTTATTTAAACTACTTTATTTTCATGTTTTAATTAATTTTAGGCCTATCTTATGTTAGGTCAAAGGCCCATCCGAATTTTATAGTTTAATTAATTAGATTTCAGTTTCTAGTTAGGAAATAGATTCTCTTGTATAAGAAGGATTCCTAACTTGTTTTAGAATTCAGTTCTAGCTTAGTTATTATTTAGGAATTATTTTTTAATTAAGAATCTTCAATCCTTATTTAGGAAGATTTCCTATTCCATAGTTGATTCTAATTTAGGGTTGAACCTCTATATAAACTCAACCATTCATGTAAGAAGTTAAGTTATGATCAATAAAATTCAGTTTTCTTAAGAGTGCGATCTCTTGGTTTTGATTCTTGCTTGAATCAAGTTCCTACAATCAAAGCTAATTACTTTATGCGTATTTATTCCAAAGTTCTCTTTCACGAGTTGGTATTGTGTTGCGGAGATCATCATCCAAAGGTGATCATATTCCAAGGTGTTTATCATAAGTTGGATTTGGGTCACGGACTTGGGAAAAACCTGATTTAGCTTTCCAAGGAGTTGTTTTCAAGCGTAAAGATAATTAGGTCTCAAGTTTAATATACTTGGGGTTCATATCATGTTCCAATGACAAACAACATATCTATAAATGCAATTGTTGTATATATATGTTTTGTTGTTGTTTGAGAGGCATGAATGGTTGATCATAGATTTGGAGATCATAATGTATGATTTCTAATGTGGACATGTAATAATTAATTTTATTATTTGATGGGATGTAATTAAATGTTAAATACTCATTTAGGTTAAATTAATTTCATTGAGCCTATAAGCTCTTTTATTTTTGTAATCTCACCTTGGAATGCCAAGGTTACTAATGTACATATGGAGATATGGAGGTGTAAGAATAAGAAGAGGTTCAACCCACGAAAATGCCTATTGGGAGCATGAAAATGCAAAAGTTGAAATTTCATATTTGTAATTTGTTTAACCTAAATCTCGTATCCATTTGTTGTGGCTAGGAAGTGGATCCATAGAATCCATGATCATACCTATGTGTATATTGTCCATTTTATGATATATATATATATATATATATATATATATATATATATATATATATATATATATATATATATATATGAATGCATGTGATGTATGTTTAAAATGGATAATGTGCAAAGTGAGACTGATCATTAAAGCCCGAAAATCTTCCAAAGAAAATATCGAGTCATGGTTCTCCATTAGAACAATAGTTTAAGAGAAATTCAAGAACTTATGTCATCATTTATGGTTATATAAGGATGACATATTTGGTTTGAATATTTTTTTGAAGTTATTATAAAGCATATGATGTTACGAGTATATGATACATTGTATATCAATAAGGACAATGAGTATCTGAGACATATAATGTTCAAAGCATTATACTTGTTGGTCCAATGGGTTTGACTTAACTAGTGTGAAAAGCCAATAATGACAATGTGTATCTAAGGTTGGAAACACTGGGAATTGGATTGACTGAACCTCATAAAGAGTTGTGATGAACAAGCATTGTTCACTTGTTAGATATCAAAATTCCAATAACAACAATGTGTATTTGAGGAATTTTTGATAATCTAATAAGAATTCAATCACCTACTAGAAATTCACCCCAACAGGATTTCCATTTCCTATTTGGAAGTATAGAATTCACCAAATTAGTAGGATTACCATTTTGATTAAAAACCAAATCATTATGGTAGCTCCTCAATTACATAAGTTATTAATCTTGTTGTCTTCTGCATTTTGATAATATGAAATTGACAATCCCACCTACGAATATATTTGATTCTTTTAGGCTCACAAGGCCTAAATCTATGGTCCTTGCATTTGAGTACATAGTGTATGTATTCAACTTGATTTGTTCTTGGTCTTTTAGAGAAAAGACTACTCCAAAGGAACATATCACTCTAAGTGCAATGGAAACAAAATATTGCATGAGGTTGATGCTATATGATTGTTTTATAAGTCAAAAGTTGCAAAAACAATATATGAGCATAACAAGACTCCAAGTAATTATGCATCGTTTACAAGAGTTATATGATGAGCATAAATACACTAATCAATATGAGATATTAAGGCAGTTATTTTGTTTAAACATGAAGAAAATTATAAAGAAAGAAAAGGAAAGGAGAAGAAATTATAAAGGAAGAAAAGAAGAAAGTATTTCTTCTTAATCTTCATAACTTTATTTTTCTTTGTCTTCTCCATATTTTTCATTCTTGTTCTTATTCTTACTATTCAACTAGAGTAAGAAATTAGAGAAAAGAAATCAAAGAAGAAAATGTTTCATCTTTAATTTCTTGTTCTTCTATTTTTCTATCTAGTATTCTTTATGAAAGAATTTGAATTGTGAGAAACCTCTATTATTTCTTATTAATTTTAATTAAACTAAATTTGGAATTATTTTCATATGATGATTAAATTCATCAAACAACTAGAGAGTCCAAATGTTTTGATGAATAATAATTTTCAAATAGTTTAATTCTTCAAATTCATTCCAAATTTCCATTAGATGGAAAATGTACTTTAAGGTAATGGAAAAAGTTTCTATTATAAATCCTAAAAGGGAAATTGCAAGGGACAAGTCCATAGATAATGCTATAGTTGACAAAAAAATGTTTCTACTGTCAATGTTATGAATATTGGAAAAGTAATTGTTCCAAGTATTATGAATACTAAAGGACAAAGAGAAGGATAAATCTTGTGAGGGAAAATTGTCACATCCCAACTTCAGAGATATGACAGGCATAGAACATTAAGAGACATAAGGTCACCCACGCCCATAGAACCCACTTATATTTATACAAATACTGCCTAGGATCATACCAAAAACTCTTACATTAACTTAAATAAACCCTCTTTTTTTTTTTAGAAAAACTTAAGTTGCGGAAGCATAGTTAAAATATACTTTAAACATAATCCATAAGGAAATAATATTTAGAATCCAATTGAAACCTCAAAAGATAACATTTCAAAATAAAGATAACATTTCAAAATAAACATCCAAAAATAAATATTCCCAGAGCGTCTAAGGATAACTCTTCATAATATATTAAAATAATTATCTTGGACAAGGTATTCTCCCAAGCGAAGTAGAATGCTTGACCCATCACCTTGCCTCCTCATACTACTCACCTAGAACCACACAAAGAAAAAGGGGTGAGATAAATGATCTCAATGAGAAACAATATGGCACATACGATAACACATATCCCTTTTTTTTAAAAAGGAAACCCATAGCTTATAACACATAGTTCATGTTTTACAATCCATGAATCAAGTTTTACAATTTAACAAGGTTTGCAGAAATCACACTTATAACACATAACATATAGAGTGAGGGCTACTGCCGCAATCACTCGAACACATAAAGTGAAGGCTATTGCCATAATCACTCAAACATATAGAGTGCTATTGCCATAATCACTCAAACACATAGCCGATGATTACTCGCATCTGTACGAGGATCACATAGCCAATGATTACTCACATTGGTATGAGGATCACATAGCCGATGATTACATGCATCAGTATAAGGATCACATAGCTGATGATTACTCACATTGGTATGAGGATTTCTGTATAAAGGGTTAAAAGCACCTAGCTAGAGCTAATGGTAATCACTTATAAAAATAGCATTGAAGAAATGCAATCACATATGGCATAATAATAATAGATTTTTAGCTTATCAAACAAAAGATAAATATAGTGTAGTTCTAGAAAGAATATAAGTTAGGACAATAATCACAAAGATTCTTTATTATAATTGATTAATCAAGAATGGTTTTGGACCAAATGTCCTTTGGCAACCCAAGCTTACAAAGAAATCATTAGTCATAATTAAAAGTAGAAAAGAACTTGGGTTTCAAGATATCAAAGGTTCACACAACATGATAACTTGTACTTGTAACTTGAACATAATGTTTACTCACATTTGTAACATGAACATAGTGTTTACTCACCTTGTGGTTCCTTTGCTCTTAGTACACGTAGCCCTTTTGAACCTCTAAAACTCCTCAAGCTCTAACATAATATTTAATTCAATACTTAGTATTTATTTAATCATGGTGCTATCTTATCCCATAACTACCCCATACACATATAACATTCACATACACTTAGAGTTGCACATATAAATGAACTTCATCACTTGCACATACATGTTGACTTTAAAAGTCTTGTACACTTAGCCTTCATAGGCCCATATGAAAACACATTATAATTCATGTCAATACCTTTCTAAGGTTAACACAATATCATTGTCTTAATATCAATTCCCTTTACCAATTATCTTAGTACACTTAACACTCTTAGTACACTTAACACTTCCATGTATGTCAACTTAACAAATAACCTTTCAAATGTCAAGCTTATCTCTTATGACTAATTCATTCAATCAATCTCTTCATCAATTCAAGATTATTAATTCATTATCAAGTCATCGTACAACCTACTTCCATATTATCCAATCACATTCACATATTAATCATAACCTAAGGTTAAGATACCTTAAGTATACCAAATTGCCTCTAGCCTTGTCTAGAGTCATTCCTTCAACCAACATGCAATTTAACTATTTATCATTCATGCATACATGTCAATAATCAACAAAATACATCCCATAAAAATTATAGACATTGGGATAAGAATCCCAATGTAGGCTGAATGCTCTATTAAAGGGAAAAACTGAATTTTCTTACTTTCCGTACTTTTCGTCTACTACAGTAATATGTAGAAATATGGTTCAGTCAAGATTTTTTATGTAATCAAAATAAAAATTATTTTAGAATATTAATCCATAGGCACATATATAAATCCATATGCATGAAAATTTTCCAACTTTAGATGTTAGGGTGAAAACCATAAACCTTTCTTGTTTTCGGTACTTTTCGGTCATTGAAGTAATATGTAAACATGTGGTTTAAACCATTATTTTTTATTCAATCACAAAAATATTAGTTTAGAACATAATGTACACAAATGGTCAGCCATGGATGCTTCTTATGCATGAAAATTCTAAGTTTAGGGTTTAGAGTAAAAATCATGAGTTTTCTAGCTTTCCACGCTTTTCGTTCATTACAGTAATATGTAAACACATGATTTGAATCATTATTTTCATCCAAATAAAACAAACATCAGTTTAAAACTCCATCATACACAAATTGGCAAGCACATGTATCTATAACCATAGAATTTTCCAACTTTCAAGTTCTAGAATGAAAACCTTGAATTTCTTTGTTTTCTGAAACTTTTCGGTTATTACAATAATATGCACAAGTATGATTTAATCCAATATTTTTTATCTAAACATATCAAAAATTAGTTTAGAATAGAAGCATGTAAAAATACCCCCCTGGTGATGTTTATGCAAGAAAATTTCAATTTTGATTTGTTGGATTCACCTTTAGAAAAATCACGTAGAGAGGTTGGTATTTTCGGTAGAAAAATTGATTTTTCTTTCAAGAAATCACCTAGGCCAAATTTTATCAATAAAAATCAGTAAACATTCAGTTCAAAATAATTTTCTCATAATTTATTTCATAAAAATCAGATAAGAAATTGAAAGGAAAGAAAAACTTATGAATACGGTCAAGAAATCACAAAGTTGAAGGTGTTTTGTGAATTTCGGTAGAGAAAATGATTTTGGGAGAATTTTTCTGCCAAAATAATGAAATAATAGAGTGATGGCTGCTAGAATGAAGGGTTGGCTGAATTTTAGGTATTTATATATAGGGTTTTGGACAATTTCCAAGATTACCCTTAATAAGCTAGGTTATGAGTGTTTTAGTGTAGTGGGCTTTTGAGTATTTAGGCCTTTTAATTAATTTTGAGGCTAATTATAGGTAATTAAAAATAAAATATTTTTCTTATTATTTTTATTAAAATTTCCCTCAAAATGTTTTTTTAAAAATTATTTTAAAAATACGCATAAAATTATTTTATGCTTAAAAATTGTCTTTTTACATGAAAATTCATTTTATGAAAAATAAATTATTTTATGCTAATGCACTTCATTTAAATAATTTATTTCACAATAATAATTCATATTAGGCATTATAAAATTAATTTAACATGCTACATACCCATAAATCATGTCACACATGAATTTTCATAAAGTCACACATTTTGTCACAATAACCCTAAATTCAAATAATTTGTCATGAATACTCCTAGGATAGATGTGGGTTGCTACATAAATCTATCTCTTGTTATTATATTCCAATGATTCATATAGTTCATCTGTTGCTATTATTCATGATATAGGTGCTTCTGTGCCATATTCATGATTAGAGTAAGCAATGGAAGCATGAAGTTAAATGAAGTGATTTTGAAAATCTAAGGGGCAAAGTGTTTATTTCCAAAGAGCTTTTAGAATACTTCATGATGATTTTAGAAATCATATTTTGTATGTTTAGTATGTACTTAATGATGATTTTAAAATCATGTTTTGTAAATCATGTATGTATTTCATACTTAAGCTACATTATTCTATAATTTCATGGAATTGTGAATTTCCTCACTAGAAAAATGTTTGCGTGGTTTATTATGGTAATGAACTTAAGAGTATGAATTATATAGTTGATGTATTATTATTAAGTTAATAATAAAAAAACAACTCCAAGTACTTTTTTGATAATTCCATAAAGAACTCCAATCTAAAACCAGTATGATTTCTTAGATTAGTTTGTTTAGCTGAAGATATGACAACTTAGCTAGACAATATGTGTTACTACCCATTAAGGTGTGAACTTGTTTCTACTTAAAAGTCTAGTATCTAAAAAATAGATCACCTTTTGTTGGACAAAAGGATAGAAATCAAAGAAGTTTTAAAATTTATGCATACTGCATCAATACCATTTGTGAAATGGTTAGTGGGAGTTTTTCCTAATTCATTCTATTTACCTAAATACATTATATTGACCTATTCGAAAAAGGTAAATAAAATGAATTATGCATTTGAATTATTGAAATGTTTAAGAAATTCAAGATGAAAAGAAAAATAAATATTAAGGATATTTCATACAAAATGGGAAAGAGTATCATAACCCTCTGATTTGATCGAAGTGGGAAGAACTCAATTGCCAATTTTTGAGGAATTTCTTAAATATAAAATTGGCATATAATCATAATTCATTTTGGGAAAATCATACATGATGGTATAATCAAGAATAAATTACAACATGTATTGTATGATGTAATAGATGATGAACTATAAAAGTTTTTGTTTATTTCCTTATGGAAATTTACAATTAATAGCTATATATTCTTAAATAGAATTTTCTCCAAAGTCTATCTAATCCTAACTCATATATGATATGATATGGATAGATATCAAAATTCTTACTCATAATTTGAATTAAGATATCTAGCTTACTTGAAAAGTTGAAGTTAGACAATTGGAAGATAATTCTAATTAAGATAAGGTTTGTTGGATATCCTAAAGATAGTTTAGGATAGTATTTCTATCTTTTGCATAACAAAGAGTTGTTAGCAAAGATGTTGTTTATTGATAAAGTGTTTATTTAAGAAAGTGACATATTAAGAAAGATAGAATAATTGGGTAAATGTCATCCAATAATGTCCAACAAAATGATCAAAGTAAATTTGATCAATCCTGTGAAAAGTCTAAAACTAACTAAATGTTTTATCCTTATAAGCTGCTAAAGGTTTAGTAGAATATCTAATTTTTCTATAAGATATGATTTTCTTTATATGAATACACAATAGTTGTATATTCATGATGAAGTGAATCATGAGATAGTAAAATATCTAATCTTAAGAAAAATATAATTTACTTTAAATGAATGCACAAAAGTTGTAAATCCATGATGAAGCAAATTATGAGATGATTCTATTATAGCTTTATATGATATAGCAGTGCATAATGATTATGAGTTTGACATAAAGATGTCAATACTAGTTTTCTTTCTCTAGAAAAGAAAATATAATCATGGAAAAATCTAAAGGCTTAGAGTCTTAAGAAAATTCCAAAGTATGCAAAACCTTAATGAGTTATATCATCGCGAGATGAGTCCTTAATGTGAAAAAGGATAGTGGGAGTATCCTCACTTTCAAGTTTTGTATGTGGATAACACATTAGTTTGTAAAAGTATTAATATATTTGCATTTGTAGAATGGTTTTACCATTACTTTCTTCATTTAGACTTGAGATAAATGTTTTTCATTCTTGTTAATTCATATCTATAGAGATAGATTAAAGAGAATGTTAAATATGTCTAAATCAATATTTGGAAAAGATGTTGAAAAGTTCAACATGCTAATTCCAAAAATTTTATTTCCTACAATTTCGATATCCACTTTTTGAGGATTGATTCCCTAGATACCCAAAGAAAGTATGGCAAGGATTCCTTGTAGTATGACTATAAGAAATCTAAATTATATAAGAGTTGTGTAATGAGCCGGATATCAAGATTTTTGTTAGTATGACTAACATATTCTAATCCCATTTAGGATTAAATTATTGGAAATATAATTAAAATTATTCTAAAGTACTTAAGAAGTATTTCAAATGTAATTTTGACAAATAAAGAATAACACATAAATGACAGAAAGTTTATCATTGGGATTGTTGCTATCTGTGATGAAGAAATAATTTGCTAGAAAAGTTCTAAGCAAATTGTTATTACAAACTTCATTATGGAAGCCAATTTTGCTACATAAGATGTTGCAAATAAGAAATTATTTTGGATTTAGTAGTTATGAACTGTTTTATGAGTTTTTCCAGTATATCACAAGTATCTCTCTACTGTGATAATAATAGAGCCTTAGCTTATGGTAAGGGAACTCGAGTCTCACATTAAAATCCATAATATTTCGAAAGGCATTAAGTTATTATCAAATCAATTGTTGGAATAGCACATTTTAGCCTTGCAAAAAATAGCGATAACCATTAACTTGGTTAATCTGTTGACTAAAGTCAAAAGTTAGTGATAGTTAAACTTCATCTTGAGAAGATGAGTTTCTGATACTAAGCAGAATGGCTCTAGTGCAAGCAGGAGATTGATAGCAGCATGTGCCCTAGAAGCCATATAATAGTTATGTAATAGTAGATTTTAATTCCCAATGCCATGATAATATAATCATAATGTGAAAAGAGTTTCATATTATTAAATATAGTCCTTAAGTATTTGTAAGAGAATCTATTCTCAAGTGTTGAGAATATGAGAGACAGATCGCTCTTGTACAAATATTTTAAATATGTTCATAGTCATAGGACTAATGACTGGGCATCATTAATTCCAGAAGACCATTTTCTCTGTTTGTTTTCTATAATCAGTATGTGATACAGATGATTATAGAGGCAGTGAGTCTTATGCTGCTTAACATGTGATGTCGATACAAACATGTAGATATTCATAGGATGAATAGTCGAACTGTGACGTTAGATGATAATAATATGGGGTTTTACTACTTGTCATTTTTTTATCATCTAGGTCATAATAGTGCATATAATCCTTTGACTTGAGGGATACTATATTTCATACATAGGTAGTTAGGATTTATTACTGCTTTCATAGATGTACTATTCATGTACGAATATATGCAATGTGATAGTTCTAATTTATTATGTATGGAGGTAAGTGATCACCAAGATAGAATTTATTATCTTGAGTAAATGAGGTTAAGATCCTATGCTATCTGGTTATTCTTGACACTAAAGTTTCTGGCCAAAATAGTAAGATTCACTAGAAAGAGTTTCTAGTAGGAATCTAATCTCATAAAGAATTAGAACCGAGATAAGGACATAAAATCGAGGCACATTAGGGTTTGACATAAACCATTACACCAACCAAGATTGGGATCTTTAATGAAGGAATTCTAGTGCATGATGATTTATGATCGATGGTCCATGTGATGTTTAAAGTTATCAACTATAAACATTCATTTCTAATTAGGTAGTCGTGATATGGAATGCTAGTTGTCCCTCATGACTTATAGGACTAAGTGTGAAGTGGGGATTTCATATTAGTAGATAAAAGTGTTTTCTCATTCCCATTGCCAATTAGACATGAATCTAGAAAGTCACACACCCAATAGGGATCACGTTCCAAGTATAAAAGGTTTACCATAATAATTAATTAAAGTATTTCATTAATTGATTAGTCGTAAAATGATTAAACATGTAATTAAATTTATAAGAACCCTAGCATGTCTTGATATTTAATCTATGAAGGTTTTTATTCAATTAAATCTTAATTTGTATATGATGCAAATGAGAAAGATTAAATTGAAAATTGATTTGGACTAAATCAAAGACATAATTTTAAACTTATTGAAAACCCTTAACACATGAGATGTGGTCTAAGCCTATATGTGATATGGAAAAGAGGCAATTTAGAAGTTAGAGAAAATTAACTATTCATGAGCCCATGTGATGGGTTTAGGGGGTTAGAGAATTTTCTACTACGGTTAAACTTATAATTACATCTTTTGGCTAATGAAAATATCCATTTTACCCCTAAAGGATAAAATGGTCATTTCACCATTTGAAGAAGCAAAGTCCAACTTTGCCCCTTCACTAAATGGTGAGCTAAAAGAATATGTAAGGGCATTTAAGTCTTTGAGAAGACTTAAGAGTTAAGTCTTAAAGGAAATGAGTATAAAAGGGTTTATATTCATTTTTCTTCATAAGTGCTTGAACATCATTTTTAAGTTTGAAGCTTAGAGAGAGAAGTTGATATAGAAAGAGAAAAAGAAGAAAATGTTTTTTTAAATTTTCTTTTGATCTTCAATTCTCTTCTTTGTTCTTTATGAAAGGCAAATTCTTGCAAATTGAAAAATGTGTTTAGTCCAAAACAAGCCAAAGAGAAACCTTAAATTCCATAATAATTTTTGTGGGAAAACTTGAATCAAATTGGGCAACCAAGAGAGGATTCAAGAACACTAAAGAAATCAAGAGGAGACTTGGAGGTGAGTTAGGTGTGGATGATCTAGAGGCTTCACACTTGGGAAGCTCTTTGATAAAGAATGAAGGAACCTATAAGAGGTATTATGATTACTCTTCCTTCTTCTTCCTATGCATATGTGTTTTACACATAAATTAATTGATTATTTGAATGAATTTTGGACCAAAATTAGGTGAAGTGAAATTTTAAAATGTTTGAAATTTTACCTCACCACCTTCCTTTCGCTGCGTTTTGCTCTACCATTCCCTCATTTATAGTGTTACATAAACCCTAATTTAGACTTGGCTAACTGACTTCTAAACAAGAAATAATTTTAAAATCATTTTGGGCTTTAAACCTAACATAAAATTGCCCAAAAACTTACTAATTATATAAACAAACTGAATTTAATTGACCTTGGGCTTATATTATATTGATGGGGTCCAAAACAATAGAAACTTAAATTAGAATAACAAAATTTAGACATGTAACTTATTCTTCAATCTGCCTCTCTTCCTTCACACAGCTATGATTGATTTTGAGTCTTGATTCCATTCAAATACCTCTCCAAAAATTATATATTATCTTGAAACTTCCTTGAATACAATGTTTTCCAAAAGTGATGCTCATTATGCAAATCTTCTTAATAATATTGTAGAAAGCTTTGTATTTCTTTGCATTTCTCTTGAAAGAGCAATTAAACATGAATTAAAGCTCCATTGATTCTCTTTCCATACAAGCTTGATGAAAAGGATAACATTGAAGAACATTTTTGAAATCTTTATCATGTATATGTTGGAGATCTTCCTGCAGGGTATTTTGACTCTCATTATTTACCCTTAAGTAATCAAGATTACAATCTATGGATAGTGATATGGAACCTCCATGAATAAGCTTGAGAACTCTTTTGTACATTCAAACCCCCAACACATTAACATGAAAACCCCGACGACCAATTTAGATTCAGCCCCTAAGGAAGGTTAGAAATTAGATTGCTTAGATAAAATGATCAAGAATTAGAATAAAGAAAACTTAATTTCTAAACTAGAATTAGAATAAAGAAAAATTAGTTTCTAAACTCCAATTTCAAAATACTCCACAAGCAGATGATCAATCTACTTGAATGTTCCTTTAATCAAACATAAGAGTAAACACTCTTAATTTATCAATCCATTATAAAAGTTTTCATAATATCCAATCTCCTCTTTTGATTACATCATGGTAGCCTTTATACAGGCTTCTTGGAACATCCCTTTAAGAATAGGAAAAGCCAAAAGCCAAATAAGATAATTAAAGACCATCAATACCTGACAATTAATCTTGGAACATCCCTCCAAGGATAGAAAAAGTTATTTTAAACAAAAGTGGCCAGATTCAATGTCTTAAAATTAACACATTCTAAATAAGTCCATTAAGGTCCAGTACTAGCCCACCATGTGCAAATTTGACCCTAGCCTAATCATAACTCAAAAGTAAAAAACAAAACCCATTAATAACAAAAATTAAACCCAAATTTTATTCAGAAATCTAAATTCTAGTAGCAGCATATTTGCATCCCAAATTCGGCCTTGATAATGATAGAATCAACTCAAGCTTAAAGAATTGTAGCTATGAATGTAACTTTCCAATGCATCTTGAATCACCTCAATTTGAGTTTTGTAGCAAGAGTTATGACCCAAATAGTACAGACTACTCTATTAGTACAAACTCAAATATTTGTGCTCCTTTGATTTTTCCATCATTCCCCCTTTCCTCAAAAAGATTTGTCCTCAAATCTTTGCAATTGTGTTTGGATCAAATATCACAGATATTGTATGAGGACGAAAAAAAAAATATATGGGATAGATTTTCCAAAGGAAGATCAAAATAACAATTTTGGACACATTAGAAAATAGAAAGATTTTTTTTTTAACACGCTTAAACAAAAATAGATTTTTAGGATAATGAAAGCAATTGAAGTGAACCCCAATAATATACTAAAGGGACACAACAACAATATGATGAAATCTAACCTTAAAAAACTTAACACAAATTTGATAGCAACTAATGAGAACTCCACTAATATACTAATGGAATGCAACATTAATATGAAGCAAACAAATTCGCTGAACTGAAATACAATAAGATAAAAAGGTATAATTGATGTTGTTTTTTTTTTTTTAATCAAGAAGGAATTTAGAATTTAGTGAAGGAAGTAAGAACAAGACTCAAGAACTAGAATAACAAATGCAAGAATAATAAGAAATTAAGAAATTTAGAATAAAATAACATGAATTTAATTAACATAAAATCTAATATAGAGACAATACTCTAATACCAAATGATATGGAACCTCCATGAATAAGCTTGAGAACTCCTTTGTATATTGGAACCCCCAACATATTAATATGAAGACCCCAAGACCAATTCGGATTCAGTCCCTAAGAAAGGTTAGAAATCACATTGCTTAGATAAAATGATCAAGAATTAGAATAAAGAAAACTTAGTTTCTAAACTCCAATTTCGAAACACTCCATAAGCAGATGATCAATCTACTTGAATGTTCCTTTAATCAAATATAAGAGTAAACACTCTTAATTTATCAATCCAAGATAAAAGTTTTCATAATATCTAATCTCCTCTTTTGGTTACATCATGATAGCTTTTATATAGGCTTTTTGGAACATCCCTCCAATAGTAGGAAAAGCCAAAAGCCAAGTAAGATAATTAAACATCAATACCTGACAATTAATCTTGGAACATCCTTCCAAGAATAGAAAAGTTATTTTAAACAAAAGTGACCAGATTCAATGTCTTAAGAGTAACACATTCTAAATAAGTCCATTAAGGTCCAAAACTATCCCATTCATGTGAAAATTAAATACAAAGCCCATTACATAATAAAAATTAAAACCTAAATTTTATTCAGAAATCTGAATTCTAGCAGCAGCATATTTGCATCTCAAATTTAGCCTTGATAATGATAGAATCAACTCAAGCTTAAAATAGAAGTTGTAGTAAGAATGTTAGCTTTCCAACACATCTTGAATCACCTTAATCTGAGTTTTATAGTGAGAGTTATGGCCCAAATAGTACAGATTGCTCTATCAATATGAACTCAATTATTTGTGCTCCTTTGATTTCCCATTAGATGGTTTAGTATGGGCTTAAGGATGGAGGACCATGGATTTTACAATTGGGTTATCTATGTACCATGGATTTGGTTGTTGCGTGAACTATAGGTTTGGTGATAGTTGGATAATGGATTTGATTAGACTAGACCATGGGCTTAGATAGGCCATGGGTTTAGATAGTACTATAAAAGATGAAGCTAAGTCAGCTTTTAGCTTAGGTAAGGCATATAGATAAGAATGTGAAGCTAGGTTAGTGTTTAGCTTAGGTAAGAATTATGAAAGATGAAAGCTAAGACAGTGTTTAGCTTGGGTAAGAATTGTGAAGGATGAAAGCTAGGTCAGTGTTTAGCTTGGGTAAGATTTGTGAAGGATGAAAGCTAGGTCAGTATTTAGCTTGGGTAAGAATTATGAAAGATGAAAGCTAGGTCAGTATTTAGCTTGGGAAAGGATTATAAGTGAAACTGAAGCTAGATCATTGTTTTGCTTGGGGAAGAATTGAGGATCAGGATGAAGCTAAGTCAGTGGTTAGCTTGGATAAGGATTATAGGGACGAAAGCTAGGTCAAATTTTGCATGCAAATAAAGGTACCATGGTTGGGTTTATTTTTACCATGTGTTTGACATGGGTTTGAGTTTTTGATCATATGTTTAGGTGAACCATGGGTTTGGGAGTAAATGTGTTTGGATGGAGGTGAGAGGGTTTAGAGTGAAGGTGAGGGTGTTTGGGATAGAGGTGAGAGGTTAGGGTGAGGTGTGTTCATGTTAAAGACTAGGGTTAATCGCATGTAAAGTTAAAGGTTAAGGTGAGGTGCTTTTAGGTTAAAGGCTAGGGTTAATGGCATGAAAGGTTAAAGGTTAAGGTGAGGTGCTGTAAAAGTTGAGATTCATGTATTGGTATTTGGATGAGGGTTGTAAGTGATGGCCTTTTAGGATTGATGGGGCCAAAGTGATTGGGATAGTGATGTGAGAGTGTTTATGGTTTAGAAGTAAAGGTGTTTAGATAGAAGTGAATATGTGACCCTTCTTCAGTTCAAGGTTCGACCTAGACTTGAGATGAAAGCATGTTTTCTTGTACACAATGGATGCATGATATGTATGGAGAAACATTTTTTAAGAATGCAAAGATACGAGGTTTTGATTATGGTACATATAACAAAAGGTCAAGATCTAGGTTCAGTACATGAAAAGGGAAAGGGTGGCTTGGATAGGGTACCCATCACACTAGAGCAGCGATATACGTAACCTTATGTGAGTCAAGAAGCCTTGCATGGATCCAACAATATGTGCATGCTCATTAATCCTTTGAAAGGATCAAAGGATTCATCATGAGGTGGATGATTTTGCTATTAACGAATAAACCCAATAAGGGTTACCCACTCAATGTTAATTTTTATCCATTATTTTCCTAATAAATCTATGTTGAAAAGCAAGGAGCCTATGCAAATGATGCATGAAAGTCATTTCTACATTAAAAGTGCCAAACTTTGATTCCAAACCAATTGTTAGTCCTCTTACTTCTTTTACAAAAAAGAAAGTGGTCCCTAGTAGAGTTGCCAGTTGTGAGTCCTTGCCCGAGCATCGGTTTGATTCACTAAAAAGGATCGAAATGCTCATTTAGGTTTGAACTCACTATGGAACCCTTGGGTTCCGATTGATTGATTTTGGAGAGTCACCAGCTTAATTTTATTTTTTATTTGGGAAAAAGATTAAGGAAAAAATCTAAATTGACTCCGATTAATATCCCAAAAGAAAATATCACTAGCCTCAAAACCAAAGAGGATTCGAGGACTAGGTTTTCAGTTTATTTTAATAAAAATAATTTGGCAATTTTTTAATACAAAATAACTTAAAATAAATTTCATGAACAGAAATAAAGATGATGCTTGAGCAATAATGTCCATGCAATGAATAACAATTATAAAATGATAAATAAGATAAAATAAACTTAAGAATTATTACAAAGATGGAATAAAAAAAATAAAAGAGAGGATCTTGTCTCCAACCCTTATACGTACTAGGTGATAAGAGTTAAGATGCCTTGCAAAAAGATCTCCAATGTATGCATGATAAAGATTTCAAAAAGGATCTTCAAGGCTGTCCATTTCATCAAGCTAGGATAGAAAGAGAATCAATGGAGCTTGAATTCATGTTCAATGGCTCTTTCAAGAGAAATCCAAAAAAATACAAAGCTTTGATGAGAATTAAGATGCCTTGTAAGAATCCTACAAATATTTGGAAGTTAAAAATTTCAAGAAGGTTCTTCAAGGTTATCATTTCTATCAAGATAGCCTATAAAGACATGCAATCCAACCATTCTACATGATTGGTGAATCATCCAAGAAGAATATGAGATTTCATGAAGTTTCCTACAATCCAATCAAGGAAATTTGAATCATAAGCTTTAC
Organism: Reutealis trisperma; assembly: GCA_947687605.1. Classification (NCBI taxonomy): domain Eukaryota; kingdom Viridiplantae; phylum Streptophyta; class Magnoliopsida; order Malpighiales; family Euphorbiaceae; genus Reutealis; species Reutealis trisperma. The sequence goes on from CANTUT010000489.1 coordinate 206,524, forward strand.
ATATGGATCCAATCATATTCAAGGAAGCTTCAAGTATTTTATCAACATGTTCAAACCCAATGCCAAAATAAGAAGTTAAAACACATTCCAAGTAATTGAGGTTAAAAACATGTAGATTCAAGCTTCAAACATAGCCATGAGATGAAATAGTACTAAGGATGAAAAGCTAAAAACTGTCTGTCAACAGCGGGTGTCACACCTGCGACAACTATAGATTGAAAGCTCTCTATTGTGAGCATGACGATGTTGCGAGTGCAATGAAAGCTGGAGCTGTGTGATTCATTTTATTTTTTGATTTTTATTATTTTACTTCAATCTTTGATGTTTTTCGGTCTTAAACTTATTATATTTAGTAGCCTAACTTAGTTATAACTTATTAATTGTTTAGGAAACAATTTCTAACTAGGAAACTTCATTCCTTATCTAGGAAGATTTCCTAGTCCTTAGCTAATTCCAATTTAGGGTTAAGCCTCTATATAAACTCAACCATTCATGTAAAAATCAGTTAAGTTTTGGTTAATAAAATTTAGTTTTCTTAAGAATGTTATCTCTTAGTTTTGATTCTTGCTTGAATCAAGTTCATACAATCAAACCTAATTACTTTGTACATATTTATTTCAAGGTTTTCTTTCACGAGTTGGTATTGTGTCAAAGAAATCATCATCTAAAGGTGATCATATTCCAAGGTAGATTTGGGTCATAGACTTAGGGAAAACTTAGTTTAGCTTTCCAAGGAGTTGCTTCCAAGCGTAAAGATAATCGAGTCTCAAGTTTAATATACTTGGGGTTCGTGTTAGTTTGGTATCAGAGCTTAGGCTCTAAATTAATTATATCTTTCCGTTTCATTTGTGTTTTCTATTTTTGTTTGTTTTCATTTTGGTTAAATTCTTTCATTTTCATCTCGTTAATTCTATTTGTTGTTGTTTCAAATCCAAAAATTCAAAAAAAAAAATTCCTAGATCATCTACCCAATTCTGTTTGTGTCTTTTTCTTTCTTTGTTTTCTATCCTATTCATATTTTTATTCCTTGTTTTGTTGGAAGGTCAAATTCATCCATACTCACTTGGAAACCAATTCGAATTGAAGAAGAATGAAGTGGAGGATTCATCCATCACAAGCTTGAAGACTTCAAATTCAGTTTGGCTTTTTGTATTTGATCTTTAGTTTATTTGTTAATTTCCTTTCGAATTGTTGTTGTAATGATTAAAAAAGATCAAAAAAAAAGAAGAAAAAAAAAGGAAAATTCATCCAAAAAGAAAAGAAGAAGCAAAAAGAGTTAAAATTTGACTTTTTGGTGTATCTATAGAAGTTAATTAGTTCATAGAGTGAAGAGGACAAGGAAAGAAGCTATTTTCAAGATTATACAAGGAGAATCAAAGATTTTAGCAAGAAGTTTGACCAAGTCTAAGCATCCTTCCAAAACAAGCTAGGATTGGTTTCCTACTCCTTTCCAAAGGAAGAACTTCAAAGACAAAATGGTGATGTTGAGCTTGTAGTGACAGAATTGAGTGTGTCAAAAAGGGAGAATGAAGGTGATCAGAGCTTTAAAAAGGAGTAAAGTAATGTGCAAAATGGAATTGAAGAAGTTATTCATGAAGAGATTCCAATCTATGATCCTCCTCAAGAAGTTGTTGTCAACAATTCTGACTTAGTTGAAATAAGAGAAAAAGAAAAAGAAAAAGAGCGCATAAAGAAAGAGAGTGAAAGGGAAAAAGGGTGAGTGTGAAAAGAAAGAATTCATGAGTGAAGAAGAAAATGAAGAACTTTCAAATGAGAGAAAAGAAATATTAGAAAGTTCAAATAAAAAGATTGAGAGTGAAGAGAGAAAACAAGTGAGCATAGTTGAAAAAGAAAGTGTCAAGGATATTTTGTTTTCTAACACTAACAAGCTTGAATTTTCTATGTTTAGTTTTGTTTCTTTTTTTTAGGATTTTAAAGAAGGATTTTCATGGAAGAAAAGAGGTGATAAAAGCAATGCATTTCCTACTTCTAAGTGTATAAGCCAAGATTGGAGGACAAATCATTTTGAGGAGGGGGGGAATGTTGAGAATCAAGATGCCTTAGAAGAATCCTACAAATATTTGCAAGTTAAAGATTTCAAGAAGGTTCTTCAAGGATGTCATTTCTGCCAAGATAACCTACAAAGACATGCAATCCAACCATTCTACATGATTGGTGAATCATCTAAGAAGAATATGAGATTTCATGAAGTTTCCTACAATCCAATCAAGGAAATTTGGATCATAAGCTTTGCATATGGATCCAATCATATTCAAGGAAGATTCAAGGATTTTATCAACATGTTCAAACCCAATATCAAAATGAAGAAGCTAAAACACATTCCAAGTAATTGGGATCAAAAACATATAAAGTCAAGCTTCAAACACAGCCATGAGACGAAATTGCACTAAGGCTAAAAAGCTGAAAAACATTACGCCTGTGACGATTGCATATTGAAAGCTCTTTGTTAGGAGCATGACGGCGTTGTGAGCGCAACAAAAGCTAGAGCTGTGTAATTCATTTTATTTTCCAATTTTTATTATTTTACTTCAATTTTGATGTTTTGGAGCCTTAAAAAATTATCATATTTAGTAGCCCAACTCAGTTATAACTTATTAATTATTTAGGAATCAATTTCTAACTAGGAAACTTCATTCCTTGTCTAGGAAGATTTCTTAGTCTTTAGCTAATTCCAATTTAAGGTTGAGCGACGGGAAATGAAAAGGAGCACAAATATTTGAGTTTGTACTAATAGAGCAGTCTGTACTATTTGGGCCATAAATCTTGCTATAGAACTCAAATTGAGGCAATTCAAGATGCGTTGCAAAGCTAACATTCATAACTACAACTTCTATTTGGTAAGCTTGAGTTGATTCTATCATTATCAAGGCCGAATTTGGGATGCAAATATGCTGCTGTTGGAATTCAGATTTCTAAATAAAATTTGGGTTTCAGTTTATTATGTATTTAGGTTGTCCATGTTAGTTATTAAGCCCACAATTTAGTTTATTAAGTTTTTAAGATAAACTAAGTTAATTGTCTTTAATATACATCATTAAAGTTATTAATTACCTTTAATTATTAGGTATTGATAGTCTTTAATTATCCTATTTGGCTTTTGGCTTTTCCTATTCTTGGAGGGATGTTTTTACACCATTAAAGGTATTGATTACCTTTAATTGTTAGGTATTGATAGTATTTAATTATCTTATTTGGCTTTTGCCTTTTCCTATTCTTGAAGGGATGTTCCAAGATTAATTGTCAAGTGTTGATGATCTTTAATTATCTTATTTGGCTTTTGGTTGTTCCTATTCTTGGAGGGATGTTCCAAGAAGCCTATATAAAGGCTACCATAATGTAACCAAAAGGGGAGATTGGATATTATGAAAACTTTTATCATTAGTTGATAAATTAAGAGTGTTTACTCTTATGTTTAATTAGAGAAACATTCAAGTAGATTGATCACCTGCTTGTGGAGTGTTTCGAAATTGGAGTTTAGAAACTAAGTTTTCTTTACTCTAATTCTTGATCATTTTATCTAAGCAATCTGATTTCTAACCTTCCGTAGTGGTTGAATCCAAATTGGTCTTGGGGTTTTCATGTTCATGTGTTGGGGGTTCGAATATACAAAGGAGTTCTCAAGCTTATTCATGGATGTTCCATATCATTTGGTATCAGAGCCTTGGCTCTAGATCATATTTTATCTTAATTAAATTCATGTTCTTTTATTCTAAATTTCTTACTTTCTTGTTATTCTTGTGTTTAGTATTCTAGTTCTTAAGTCTTGTTCTTACTTCTTTGACTAAATTCTAAATTCCTTGTTGATCAAAAAAAAAAATTCAACATTAGTTATACCTTTTTATCTTATTGTATTTTAATTCAGCAAATTGTTTCCTTTGTATTGATGTTGAGTTTCATGAGTATATTAGTGGAGTTCTCATTAGTTGGTATCAAATTTGTGTTAAGTTTTTAGGGTTAGATTTCAACATATTATTGCCGGGTTTAGTATATTATTGGGGTTCACTTCAATTGTTTTTATTATCCTAAAAATCTATTTTTGTTTAAGAGTGTTAAAAAAAAAAAAGAAAAAAAAATCTTCTTGTGTTCTTATGTGTCCAAAATTGTTATTTTGATCCTCCTTTTGTTATAAATCTACCCCATATTTTTTTTTCATCCTCATATAATTTCTGAGATATTTGATCCAAACACAATTGCAAAGATTTGAGGACAAGTCTTTTTTGAGGAAAGGGGGAATGATGGGAAATCAAAGGAGCATAAATATTTGAGTTCGCGCTAATAGAGCAGTCTATACTATTTGAGCCATAACTCTCGCTATAGAACTCAGATTGAGGTGATTCAAGATGTGTTGGAAAGCTAACATTCATAGCTATAACTTCTATTTTAAGCTTGAGTTGATTCTATCATTATCAAGGCCAAATTTGGGATGCAAATATATTGCTGCTGGAATTCAAATTTTTTATAAAATTTGGGTTTTAGTTTATTATGTATTTGGGTTGTCCATGTTAGTTATTAAGCCCACAATTTAGTTTGTTAAGTTTTTAAGATAAACTAAGCTAATTGTCTTTAATATACACCATTAAAGTTATTGATTACCTTTAATTGTTAGGTATTGATGGTCTTTAATTATCTTATTTGGCTTTTGGCTTTTCCTATTCTTAGAGGGATGTTCGAAGATTAATTATCAGGTATTGATGGTCTTTAATTATCTTATTTGGCTTTTGGCTTTTCCTTATTCTTGGAGGGATGTTCAAAGAAGCCTATATAAAGGCTTCCATGATGTAACCAAAGGGGGAGATTGGATATTATGAAAACTTTTATCATGGATTAATAAATTAAGAGTGTTCACTCTTATGTTTGATTAAAGAAATATTCAAGTAGATTGATCACCTACTAGTGGAGTGTTTCAAAATTGGAGTTTAGAAACTAGGTTTTTTTTACTCTAATTCTTGATCATTTTATCTAAGCAATCTTATTTCTAACCTTCCTTAGGGATTGAATTTGAATTGGTCTTAGGGTTTTCATGTTAATGTGTTAGGGGTTCGAATATACAAAGGAGTTCTCAAGCTTATTCATGGAGGTTTTATATCATTGAGCCTCTATATAAACTCAACCATTCATATAAAAATCAATTAAGTTTTGATCAATAATATTCAGTTTTCTTAAGAGTGTTATCTCTTAGTTTTAATTCTTGCTTGAATCAAGTTCAGACAATCAAAGCTAATTCCTTTGTGCGTATTTAGTCCAAGGTTCTCTTTCATGAGTTGGTATTATGTCGCAGAGATCATTATCCAAAGGTGATCATATTTCAAGGTGCTCTATCACGAGTTGGATTTGGGTCGCAAACTTGGGGAAAACTTGGTTTAGCTTTCCAAGGAGTTGCTTCCAAGTGTAAAGATAATTGGGTCTCAAGTTTAATATACTTAGGGTTCATATCAAGCTTTCTACAATGTTATCAAGAAGACTTGCATAATGAGCATCACTTTCAGAAAGCATTGTATTCAAGGAAGTTTCAAGATAAGATTTAAATTGATGCAATCCTTTAGAAAGAGGTTTGGCCCTATGTTTGAAGAAATTCCATAAGTGAAGAAATTTCACAAAAAAGCTGAAAACAGAGCTTATTGCGAGTGCAACAAATGGTGGACATTTCTTTCGTCACAGTCGCGATAGGCATCACAACATGACAAAGTTGCAACATGCTTACAAAATGGGCTAGATTGATTATGCTTTCTAATTTTTAAATTTAATTATTTTAGTTTTTGATGTTTTTGGGTCCCTATCAATATAATATAAGCTCATGTTTAATTAAATTAAGTTTGCTTATGTAATTAGTGAGTTTTAGGCTTGTTTATATTAGGTTTAAGCCCAAAAACGGGATTAGCTTGTTTTCTTATTTAGGAATCAGTTTTCTTGTATAACAAGTAGTTTAGGAGTTATTTCTAACTAGGAAACTTCAATCCTTGTATAGAAAGATTTCCTAGTCCTTAGTTAATTCTAATTTAAGATTATTGTAACACTATAAATACTTAGCTATTCATTCAATAAAGAAAGTGAAGTTGATTTTCCCCAAATTTAAGTTTTAAGCGTGTGAAGTTTTCTTAAATCTAGTTCTAGGATTTAGAATGAACCCGAACTTTCAAAGCTAATTACTTTGCTTGTGCATAATATACCAAGGTTCCTTGATATAGGTTTGTCATTGAGTTGATGTTTTTCTTTGTAAACTTGATTTGGCTTTCCAAGGGAGTCTCTTCCAAGTATAGAGGTATTGAGTATCAAAGCATATCATTTGGTGTTCGTATCACTAAGAAAAGCACACATTCCTCAACTAATTGCAAGAATTAAAAAATCAAAAAGAAACAACATAATCATGCGCAAAAGAAAACAAAATAGAAATATTCTCATAAAAAAATGAAAGAAAAGGAAAAAATTATTTTATAAAATATTTTGGAGTTGATGCCTAAACGACTAGCATGACTGCATATCCCTTTGAATGGGAATCAAACCCTACGCAATTGTTCCTTCTTACGAAAGAGGGGTTTTGGAAAAAGTTAATTTAATTCGTTAATTTAATTCAAATTTGAAATTAACAAGATTAGATCTTTTCAATTTTAGACCTAAGGGAAGATATAAAAGAGAGAATTATATATCTGATTTAAGAAATCTCAAAAAAAAGGAATTATACCTTGGTTTTGCATTTTCTTTGTATGAATCTAGCAAGCCTTACACTATATCTGAGCTCTACCTTGGATCGGGATCTTACGAGATGAATCTTGCACAGAAATTAGAGATTTTTGCATCTAAAACTGTCTATCCACCCCTTCCAAATGACTAAGAGTGAACTCCTATTTATAGAAAAAAATTGAGGGCAAAACAGGAAAAACAGATGGTGCAGCTCAGTTTGATGGCATCGCATGAATTTCATTCTTTTTTGGCCCATTTTGGCTCCCATTTTTTATCCGATTTGTGCAATTTCAGTTGCATTGTGATCATGATTCAATCCCAAATGACCTAAGGTTGGTTTAGAGGTCAAAGGGATAGGTTTTGGTTCCTAGGGCTTTATTTCCTAATTTGCCAATTTTAGCAATTTTGGCTTTCGGATGTCTATTTACTGAGCCTAGGTGCTTCAAAGGTTCAAAAGCAAACTGGAGGGTGTAAAACTATGGAAATCCTTTTTTCAAGGGGGCACTACCCCACAACCGGCAAGGGGCACTGCCCTGCACCCGACAAGGGGTGCTACCCCCTTGACCCTTACCCACTAACCAGCTAGCGGGATTGTCATACCAGCTCTGCGTGGCACACTAATTGTAGCTGATGTTAAGCTACAGCTAAATCATAAAGGTGCAAAATTAAGGGTTCACATGAAGTATGTAAAAAGAGGTATTTATAAGCTTATAATTGCCAAAAAATGGCTAATTTTCAAAATTGGGGCATTTTACAATGGTTAGTTTTTTCTATCAAAGCCAAAAATTGCATGCATCCTTGATTTATGAATTTTTCACAATAGCAATTTACAAAACTGACAAATGGTAAAAAAAATTCATATATCGCCACTGTGAAACACAAATTGCAATAGTGATTTAGAGGTTCTTCAGAAATTTTGGAAAGAAAACAAGAAAAAATTTTGTACAATGAAATTGGCACTTAATTTACAAGATCAAAACACATTTAAGTGATTAACTTGATCACATAAATATTAAAGATTAATGTGAATTGAGTCAATTAAATATCAAACACAATCAATAACATCAATTAGTAATCAAGCATTCAACAATTGTATACAAGAACCAAGCAAATTTACCAATGAAAGAGTCACCTTAATTCAAGATAAAATATTTGTTAGAAAATTTTTTATGCAAGCAAATTTTATGACAAATAGCTTCCATCAAGCATGCCAAGCTCCCTTTTAATGAAGTTCAATATCTCTTCATTAAGAGGTTTTATGAAAATATCAGTTAATTGGTTTGTTGTATTAATGAATTCTAATACAACATCATCATTTTTTACATGATCTCTTAAAAAAAATGATGTCTTATATCTATATGCTTGCTCCTGGAATGTTGGATGAGATTGTTTGAAAGATTTATGGCACTTGTGTTGTCACGTTTGATGGGAATGTGATCAACTACTTAACCATAGTCCTTGAGTTATTATTTCATCAAAAGAACTTAAGTGCAATAACAGCCCACTGAAATATATTCTACTTCAATGGTGGACAAGTCAACCAAAACTTATTTTTTTCTAAACCAAGAAACTAAACATTCACCAAGAAAATGACAAGTTCCAGAAGCACTCTTCCTATTAAGTAAACTACCAGCATAATCCACATAAGAAAAAACAACAATACTAAATGATGTGTTTCTAGGATACCACAACCTAAATGCAAAGTGCCATGCAAATACTTCAAATTATTTTGACCACATGCAAATGAGACTCTTTAGGACAAGATTGAAATCTAGCTCATAAACAAACACTATACATAATATCAAGCCTAGATGCTGTAAGATAGAGAAGCGAGCCAATCATACCTCTATACTTCTTCTCATCTATAGGCTTACCCATATCATCCTTGTTAAGTTTTGTTAATGTGCTCATTAGAGTTTTGTTACTCTTGCAACCATCCGTCTCAAATTTCTTCATTAATTCTTTAGTACACTTGGATTGGTTTACGAAAATCCCATCTTTGCTTTGTTTGATTTATAATCCAAGGAAGAACTTAAGAACTTAAGCTCATCTCAAATTCCTAGTCATACACTTAGCAAACTCTTCACTAAAAGGTTGCTCAACATAAACTTCCTCCTTAGTAATTACATTTAAGAATGAAACTCTACTAGGTCTAAACAAGTCCATATGCATAATTTGGAGAGGTCTAGAAATACTTACTACATGTTTAGCTTTGTGTTGGTTCCCATTTGGCATGGTTCACATGTCTTGTCCTTTGAGAATTTGATCTTGGTAATCCATCAACAAGCTCATTCTTGCAAAGGCTATGAAGAAGTTCCATGCTATCATGTTTAAGCCTTCTATGCCAAAGCCAATAATCATTGCTAATATACATAATATACTTGAATTGTGGTTAACTAAATTGTATAAGTTAATTATATAGGTATTGCCATCTCTTTCCCCTTTAAACATCACTTTGTCATCCACCGAGGTAGTGACAAGATATTCTTCAGAATCAAAGATGACTTTATTACATTTGTCATAAAATTGACTTACACTTAATAAGTTATGTTTTAGACTATCAACCAAATAGACATCCTCAATGAGGGAGCAACCTTTCTTATCAATTGAGCCAATGTTAATTACCTTACCCTTGTCATTATTTCCAAAGGTGACATTTCCTCCAAGCTTTTTCTTCAATTTGATGAAAAGGCTTGCATTACCGATCATATGCCTTGAACATCCACTATCTAAATGCCACTCATTTTCTTTAGTGGTGGATTTAAGGTAAACCTACAAGAAATAACAATTTATCTTTCTTAGGTACTCAAACATATTTAGGTCCATGGGGGTTAGCTTTCAAAGGATCTTCAAACTTTAATCAAGCCTTCCTTATGTAGCAAAACACATTTATATGACCATCCTTCATACAATAATGACATTTAAGTTTTGGCTTAAAAGTCTTCCTAGGCTTAGCCATTTTGTAATGAGATTGTGGCCTTTTTATAATATTTGCATGATTCATACAATAGCAAGAATTATGTTGTGGTTTTGTATGATGTTATGCATGCCTTTTATACATAAAGGCATGATTAGCTCTTTGAGGCTTAGTTCTTGAGCTTTGTGTACCCTTTTTAAATCCTTTAAGGATTGGAGGATTTGGTGTGTGCTTTTACTCCTTTATCAATTACCCCAATACTAGAGGTTTGAGGAGTTATTACTTTTATGAACAAAGTAGGAGGAGATGTGGATGATGACTCACAAATGTAGCCTAAGCCAGATTTTACAAGAGGTGGCCTTTGAGACACAATGAGTGTGTCCAAGGCTTCCTTCCTTTATGAAATTCTAAAATGGAAGACCTCAATTCCTCAACTTCTAATTTTAAAGCATTGTTTTCTTTGTATAAAGAGTCAAATGAGGAGTTTTTAGAAGAAATCTCTTCCAATGAGTCTTCGAGACTAACATTGGATGTTTTTAAACTTAAAACTAGTTCTTCCAATTGTTTAAAATTCTCCTTAAATTTTGAATGTTTTTCCTTATAGAATTTCATTTTTGAATGATTTTTTTTACATTTTAAAGCCATGACTTCCATTAGCTCATTCTTATCCACATCATTATCACAAAATTCATCATCATAAGGATGAGAAGTAGAGCATACCTCAATCCTTCAAGGCCATAAAGCATAGCTTGGAAACTTCCTCATCTTTTACATCACTTGAGGAGCTATCATCCCATGTAGTCTTGAAACACTCTTTTTTTTTTTTTTTCTCCTTGTCCCACTTCTTCTTCTTCTTAATTTTAGAACAATCTAATTTGATATGGCCTTGCTTTCCATATCATATCATGTTACATCACTCTTCTTCTCATTGCTATAATTTGAAGTTGGAAGAAGATTTTCTAAAGGGCCACTTGTCTCTTTTCTTGTTTTTGATGATCTCTTTGAGCCTTCTTGAGAGCATTACTAGCTCTTCATCTTCATCTTCACTTCCTTTCACATCACTTGAGCTCTCACTATCATGTTGATCCTTTGATGAGCATTTGAGAGCAAATGTTTTCTTCTTCTCCTTCTCCACTTGTGGCTCTTCTTTTTCCATTGTCATCTTATGGGTAAGAAGTTTGCCAATGAGAACATCAGTAGTAAGCTTCCCAAGGTCTTCATTTGTTTCTTCAATACTGGCCACTCTAGCTTCATAGTGCTACTCTGGAAGGGATCTTAGAATCTTATGATTAACATCTTCCAAGGCATATATTTTGCCATACTTCCTCAAACTAGTGATGATGGCTAGAAGCCTATTTGTCATATTGGTGACTCTTTCAATAAGCTTTACAGCAAAGAGTTCATACTTATGAGTGAGCATTTGAATTTTCTTGGATTTGACTTGTTTGGTTCCTTCATGGTTCTCCAAGGTCTTCAAAATGCTATGTGCACTTATACAATGTTGAACTCTTCCACATTCTTTTCTAGATAAAGAGCTAATAGAATTGCCATAGCTCTTTTGTTTTTTCCATTTGCTCTTCTTTGTGCTTAAACCCATTCTTTTCTAGGAAAATGCCATCAACCACCTTTGATGGAGGCTTCAATTCTTCAAAAACACTATCCCATTAGTCTATGAGATCACTATCAAGATATACCTCCATTCTATACTTCCAATAAGCACAGTTGGTACCAACAAAGTGAGACTTGAGATGATGGATTCCTTCATTGGTCATTTAAATCTTTCCTCACATGCTGAAGCTTGTGAATGTGAGATCAATGCTCTGATAACACTTGTTGTTACACCAAGAAGGGATGTTAAATTAGTGGGAAATTAAAAATTTAAGGGAAGATATTACAATAGAGAGATAAGAAGCATAAGATTTATAATGATTCAGGTCTTAACTAACCCTACATCCACTCCCTAACCTCAATTGGGTATTTCACTATTGCTATACAATTACAATGGATTTTTGAAGCTTACTCCCAACTTACAAAGTGTTTTGAGGCTCACACTAAATCCTTACAAGTGTTTTTCCTAAAAGGCTTACACTCAAACTTATACAAGAGTTTTACTAAGGCTAACTCATAACCTAACAAGAGTTATATGGCTCACTCACAACCCTTTTGTGCAATAAAAGCTCTTACAACAAACATAAAGAATATAATTTAAGAATACGGCTTTGAGAAATAAATTTGCAAGATTTTGGCTATATGGAAGGTTGTTAGAAATTAATGAAGGCCTTTGGATGAGGTATTTATAAGTTTTGCCCACCAAAGACCTGTTACAATTGATGTCATACCCAAATCTTCCATAAGTGCCATAAAATATGTATTAAATGCGCTATCAGAGCTATTTTGTAGTCGAGATGCCTTGGTTGCAGTCGTGAACTCCATTTTACAGTCACTACTTTCACTTTGGCATCGTGATCTTCAAATATGTCAAACAGCTAGTTGACATATGGCACAATTATGTTGGCTGATCAATTGTTCATTACAGCTGCTCTCTAACTTATGAATGTTGCAATCGCAAATCCTTTCACACCTAATATCATAGTCACAATTAGTGGTCGCAAAACAATCTGTGTCTCACGTTCAATTTGCTCCTTTTGCCTTTAATTAATTCTTAGTCATGAGTTCTATATCGCAGTCGCTATTCCATATTGCATCCTAGAATTAGAAGTCCGCCTCAGGACTTGATTAATTTTTAAGTTCTTTTGATTACACCCTTCCACAATGTTTTTTCTACAAAAAACAACACTTGAAGCAAACATTATGATACGGAACCTCCAAGAATAAGCCTGAGAACCCCTTTGATCATTATGGACTCCCACAACATTAACTTGAAAACCCCAATAGCCAATTTAGTCTCAACCCCTAAGGAAGGCTAGAAATCAGATTATTTAGAAAGATGATCAAAGATCTACAATAAAGAAAACTCGTTTCTGAATTCTAAATTCGAAACACTCTACAAGAAGATGATCAATCTACTTGAATGTTCCTTAAGCATGTATTCTACACAAGAACACAAAGACAAAAGCAAAACAGCTTTTAGGTTTGTTTTTATCATTCATCCAAAAGTTTTTTTTTTTTCTAAAACATGTTTTTTGGGCCATATATAGCCTTTTCAAGACCTAAAAAACATAAACTAAAATAAACAAACTCAAACTAATGGACTTTTAAATTAACAAATTTGGACAGCCCATTATGAAAAATATTAACACATATAATTACCCCCAATTAACAAGGCTTAAAACTAAACACAAACTTAAGTAAGCCCATTATGAATTTGGACTTGAGCTAAGTTGTAGTGAACTTGAGCTGTAATTGTTTCAAAGCCTTGGTGTCCTTGCAACCCATTATAAGCCGAATTCACCAAATCTTGTAGATGACAAATTAAAGCTTGTTGAATCTTCTTAGCCCGTGATCTGGTTATAGGTCCTTGAGGCATGCCAATTGGATTAGAAACCTCTTGAATTTGATCCTTGCCTGCCTGGTCATGCTCATCCTCTTGATGTTGAATCCTTGGACCTTGGCATGTAGGCTGCTCTATAACATTTCCCCACTCCTCAAAAGGATTCGTCCTCGAATCTAAAGCATCACCTACATCAAAAAAGACTCAAATCAGCCACATTGAATGAAGCACTTACATTGTACTCACCTGGCAGGTCCACTTTGTATGCGTTGTCATTAGTACTTTCAAGTATTTGAAAAGGACCATCTCCCCTTGGGTTCAACTTGGACTTCCTTTGAAGTGGAAACCTTTCTTTGCGAAAATGCACCCAAACCCAATCTCCAGGCTAAAAAATCATTGGCTTCCTTCCTTTATTCACTTGTGAAGCTACTTTAACATTTTGCTTTTCAATCCTCTCCTTAACATGCTTATGTAACTTCTTCACCAAATATGTCTTGGAATTAGCATCAACACTTACAAATTTGTTAGGTGGTAAAGGCAATAGATTAATAGGAGTAAGAGGATTAAAACCATAAACAATCTCAAATGGAGAGCATTAAGTAGTGCTATGAACACCCTATTATAAGCAAACTCCACAAATGGTAGATAATCCTCCTAAGTCCTAATGTTCTTTTCTATGATTGACTGAAGCAAGGTAATCAATGTCCTGTTAACTACTTTAGTTTGCCCATCAGTTTGAGGATGAAAAGTAGTAGAAAACACAACTTAGTACCTAACTTTCCCTACAACACATGCCAAAAATGGCTCAAAAACTTAACATCCCTATCACTAACAATGCTTTTAGGTATGCCATGTAAACACACAACTTCTTTGAAAAACAAATCAACTATCAACTTAGCATCATTAGTTTTATGACATGGTATAAAATGAGTCATTTTACTAAATCTATCAACCACAACAAAAATACTATCATGGCCTTTCCTAGTTTTAGGCAATCCAAGCACAAAATCCATAGACAAATCAGTCCAAAGTTCACTAGAAATAGGTAATGGTGTATATAACCCATGCGGTTTCAACCTAGACTTAGCCTCTCTACATGTTATGCAATGCTCACAAACCTTGTGCACATCATGCTTCATACCAGGCCAAAAGAAATGTTCTAACAGCATATCATAAGTCTTATTTACCCTAAAATGCCCCATTGAGCCTCCTCCATGTGCTTCCTTAATCAACAATTCTCTCATAGAACACCTAGGAATGCACAATCTATTTTTCTTAAACAAGAAACCATCAAACAAGTAAAAGTCACCAAAATAGTCCTATTATCACAAGATGCATATATATCACCAAAATCATCATCATTAAGATACAACTCCTTAATATGCTCGAAACCCAACAATTTAGCACTAAGAGAATTAAGCAAAGTGTACCTTCTTGACAATGCACCAGCAACCACATTCTCTTTACCTTGCTTGTATTTCATCACATAGGGGAATGTTTCTATGAATTCCACCCATTTGGCAAGCCTACGGTTTAGTGTGTCTTGATCTTTCAAATGCTTTAAATTTTCATGGTCAATGTGTATCACAAACTCCTTAGGCCACAAGTAATGTTGCCATGTTTGTAAAGTTTGAACCAAAGCATATAATTCCTTGTCATATGTTGGATACTTCAAGGCTGCCCCACTTAACTTCTCACTAAAGTACATTAGTGGCTTTTGATCTTACATTAGAATAGCTCCAATCCCTATGCCACTTGCGTCACATTTAATCTCAAAAGTCTTATCAAAGTTAGGTAAAGCAAGCAAAGGTGCATTACACAATTTATCCTTAAGTTCATTAAATGAATGTTCTTATGCATCACCCCAAACAAATCCAACATTTTTCTTAACTAACTCATTCTAAGGTGCAACTATAGTACTAAAATCTCTAATGAATCTCCTATAGAAACTAGCAAGCCCATGAAAGCTCCTCACCTCACTAGCATTTTTAGGTCTCGGCCACTCCTTAATAGCCTTAACATTTTCCTCATCAACCTCAAGACCTTGACTGGACTCTACAAAACTAAGAAAGTTTAACCCTTTCCACGTAAAAACTACACTTCTTAAGGTTAGCATACAACTTTTTATGCCTTAGTATGTCTAATACAAGACATACATGTATAACATGATCATCCAAGCATTTAGAGTAAATCAAAATATCATCAAAATAAACAACAACAAATTTACCCAAGTACTCACGCAACATATGGTTCATCAATCGCATGAATGTGCTAGGTGCATTAGTAAGACCAAATGGCATAACAAGCCACTCATACAACCCATATTTAGTCTTAATGTTGTTTTCCATTCATCTCCAACATTCATTTGAATTTGATAATAACTAGATTTCAAATTAATTTTAGTGAACAAACAAGAACCATATAACTCATCAAGCATGTCGTCTAATCTAAGAATAGGATGACGATACTTTACAGTGATTTTATTAATGGCTCTGCAGTCCACACACATCTTCCATGTTTCATCCTTCTTTGGCACAAGAATAATAGGAACCGAGCAAGTACTAAGACTTTCCCTCACATACCCCTTAACTAGCAACTCCTCGACTTGTTTTTGTATCTCCTTTATCTCAATTGGATTAGTTCTATATGCAGGTCTATTGGGTATGGAAGCTCTAGGAATGAAGTCAATTTGGTGTTCTATGCGTCTAATTGTTGGTAAACCATTGGGCATCTCGTCTGGAAACACATCTTCAAATTCCTGCAAAAGATCAACAAACACACTAGGCAAAAATGGGTTAAGATCATTAGTTGCCAAATAAGCCCCTTTGTACAAGAGTACGAATAGAGGCCGATTACAATACAAAGCATGTCTAACCTCACTTGCCCTAGTTATCAAACTCACATTCTTTTCTTTTTTTTTCTCTAGGTCGAATCTGCTCTTTTTTTTCTCTTCCCTCTTTCTTTTCACTCTTTTTATTTTCACTCTCTAAAGCACTTTGTTTACTCTCTTTTTCTTTCTTTTTGACCTTAACTCTCATCGTTTCCATTTTACATTGGTCTTCATACACTTCTTTTGAGGAAAGTGGTGTTAAGATTTTCTTTATACCATCCTTGGTAAATGAATACCTATTGAGGCACCCATCATGTATAGCCCTTCTGTCAAATTTCCATGGTCGCCCAAGCAATATTTCTCCAGCATGCATAGGCACTACATCACATAACACCTCATCATGATATTTTCCAATGGAAAATGAAATCATGTCTTGTCTATTCACCTTTACCTCACCACAATCATTAAGCCATTGGAGCTTGTATGGATGTGAGTGTGGTATAGTAGGCAGCCCCAACCTGTTAATCAAAAGTGTACTCACTACATTGGTGCAACTCCCACTATCAATTATCACACTACAAGCCTTGCCTTGAACATGACACCTTGTATGAAATAAGTTATCCCTTTGCTCCTCATGACACTCCTCCTTCAATTGAGTACTAATAGCATGCCTTGTGACCAGCAAATCACCTTTTATTGGCTCCTCTATGCTCCCCTCGCTACAATCCTCTAATTCGAGCATCTCTTCCTGATCACTATCATTGCTGCCCCTTTTATCATCTATCACTATTTCTCCATTCCTAATGACCATAGTTCATCTATTAGGACTCTTCCTACTTACATGACCTACTCCTTGGCACTTCCAACACTTAATATTTTTATTTCTCCCCTTAGGCTCTTCGGGTTTGGATTTTTCTTTGGAATTCAAATCTGCCCTTCCTTTTGCAACATCATAGGCAGCCTTGTTTCCACCTTTAAATTCACCCTTTCCATCCTTTTTCCATGTAGAATTAGAGTTGGAAAAAGGCTTAGAAACATACCTTACTGGTCCTCTTCTTTGGAGTTATTTTTCCACCTTGACCGTAATATGCACCATCTCCTTTAACTCCACATATGGTTGTAAATCAGCTCGGTCAGCTATGTCTTTGTTCAAACCAACCAAGAAACGTGCCATGATAGTCTCCTTATCCTCCTTTATATCAGCCCTAGTCATAAGCATTTCCATCTCCTTATAGTAATCATCCACACTTTTACTACCTTGTCCAAGAACTTGAAGTTTTTGCACAAGTTCCCTATGAAAATGTCTAGGCACAAACCTCTTTCTCATTATAGACTTAAGGTCATACCAAGTCTCAATTAGGTACTCCAAGTTTCTCCTTTGACTAGTCACTAATTGTTCCCACCAAGCTATGGCATAATCCACAAATTGTGAAACAGCAAGCTTGACCTTCTTTTCCTCACTAAAATTGTGACAATAAAATATAAGTTTCACCTTCTTTTCCCATTGTAAATAGCCTCTGGATCTATTATGCCTTGAAAGGTAGGTATCTTAAGTTTAATACTCCCTAAATTCTTATCTACAAAATCTTCATTGCCTTGGTTTCTACCATAGTATGGATTTGCCTTGGTTTCTACCATAGTATGGATTCTCTTGCCTTCTCCCTCTACCTCTACCTAAACCTCGGCCTCCTTTACCTCTATTTCTGCCCATCCCAACAATAGGAACATCTTTGTCATCATGGTAGCTAAGGTCTTCATCTTCTTAGTCATCTTGAGATATTTGGTTTCTACCTCCCCTTTTGCACCTCATTGCGGTTTGGAGTTGCTCTTTCAACTGCTTGCAACCTTATGTCCATGCGTTCTAAGGTGTCCCTCATAGCCTCCATGGTCCTATTGAAACATGCAAACTCTCCTTGTTGAGCCTCACGTAGCCTAGCTTCATCAACATGACCACTAGATTCTCCAAATGATATGAAACCTCCAAGAATAAGCCTGATAACCCCTTTGATTATTACGAACCCCCACAGCATTAACTTGAAAACCCTAATAGCCAATTTAGTCTCAACCCCTAAGAAAGGCTAGAAACCATATTGCTTAGAAAGATGATCAAAGATCTAGAATAAAGAAAATTCATTTCTAAATTCCATATTCGAAACACTCCACAACAAGATGATCAGTCTACTTGAATGTTCCTTGAGCATGTATTCTACACAAGAACACAAAGACAAAAGCAAAACAGCTTTTAGGTTTGTCATTCATCCAAAAGTTTTTTTTTTTTCTAAAACACGTTTTTTTGGCCATATCTAGCCTTTTCAAGACATAAAAAACCTAAACTAAAATAAACAAACTCAAACTAATGGGCTTTTAAATTAACAAGTTTGGACAGCCCATTATGAAACATATTAACACATATAATTGCCCCCAGTTAACAAGACTTATAACTAAACACAAACTTAAGTAAGCCCATTATGAATTTGGACTTAAGTTAAGTTGTAGTGAACTTGAGCTACAATTGTTTCAAAGCCTTGGTGTCCTTGCAATCCATTACAAGCCAAATTTACCAAATCTTATAGATGACAAATTAAAGCTTGTTGTATCTTCTTGACCCGTGATATGGTTATAGGTCCTTAAGGCATGCCAATTGGATTAGAAACCTCCTGAATTTGATCCTTGCCTCCTTGGTCATGCTTATCCTCATGTTGAATCTTGGGACCTTGGTGTGTAGGCTGCTCCATAACACATTAGATCACTTTAATTTGATTGTTAAGATCAAAATAAAGATTGACTAATTTGTGAATCAACTGAGGTCAACAATATTCAATGTCATACACTAATAATAATCATCAATAATTTCCACAATATTACTTCTACAAGATGAACATATGAAATTGATTTGAATCAAATAAGGAATGATAGAGAACTTATCTCAATCCATCCCATAACTTTTCAATAGCTTAGAAATGATTTATATAAATCAAAACAAATAACATGATCAAAAGGAGAAAACTACATAAATCAAAATATAAATCAAGAACATATGAAATAGGCATATAAACTCAATTAATTCATAAAATTGAATGAGAAATAGAAGAGGATTGATTGAAAACTTGTTTCAATCCTTCCTTCTTCATCTCCAACAATAAATCTAAACATAATAACCATCAGATGTAGCATAAATGCATAATCAAATCATAAAATAATACAAAAGATGAACGATGAACATAAGATATTAAATTAGAAAACAAATCCAAAGAAAATTTGTTTCAATTGATTTCTTTTCATTTTAACAACCATAATACGATCAAAACATCAAATATAAATGATAAGTAATAGATAAACACAAGAACAAATGATTAAAATATATGAATATTGATAATATATGAAAATAACTTACATAAAAAAAAATAAAGAATCCTTCACTACAAGCTTATCCTTTGGCTAAAATCAAATCCATTTAAGGATTTGAACAATGGGAATTAGAGGCTTTTGGGTGGATTAAACCCTTAGGTTTCACATTT
Source organism: Reutealis trisperma (assembly GCA_947687605.1). Lineage (NCBI taxonomy): Eukaryota > Viridiplantae > Streptophyta > Magnoliopsida > Malpighiales > Euphorbiaceae > Reutealis > Reutealis trisperma. Next base: position 225,939 of record CANTUT010000489.1, read on the forward strand.
TTTCCGTACCTTTTCCCTTGAGGATGATTGTTCATAGGCGCTTCCTTCAATTTTTTGGCATTTTTGGGCACTTGGTGAAGGAAGATGGAAGCCCCTCTTGCTATGGATGAATTAGGTTCTTAGAGAGAGTTTCTAGAGGCTAAAAATCCAAGAGAGAGTCCCCTCTACTTTAGAATAAAATGAACCTATAGCACTCTTGGTTGGAAAGTTTCCATTCTTGAAAAATGCTTTTTCATTGGTGGGAAGACAAAATCCTCCAAAAATGATTAGTTTCCAAACTAATTTTCTGTTTTAAGAAAGTGTTTTGAGTGGGCAAAAGAAGGAGTGAACCAAGCTAGGCTAAAGAAAAACGGATTAAAGGCCCAAATGTAGCAGTGTGATGAACTATGCACGCACAAAGCCACACACTCCTGTAGCAAGCCTGAGCTACGCATGAATGGCTTGGCTTGCACCAGTGCTATGTGTGTGCACAGGTAGGTTACATGCCCACACCTGCGGCTACGCATGTAGCCTGGCGCCGGGCTCTCGACAATCTTTAAAGGTCCATGAAACAATATATTTTGATTAAAAGACCAAGGAAACACTTTGAAAATTATTTTAACTCTCCCCAAAATAGAATTTAAGCGCAAAATCTTAAAGGAAACCCATTTTCTCAAATGTCTTACTAATAAAACCCCAAAAAATAAGTTAAAAACTTCAAAAGTCAAGCTTTTGTACCATTATTTCCAAAAGAATACAATCATTTGTCATTATCATGTTTGAGGGATGAAAATTAAGAGTTCACAACAATAAGTGATTTACAAACCCCAAATTTATGCCTAATATATATATATATATATATATTAATTATGTGGCGAAAATATATATCCATTACAAATTGTGCAAAGCCGAAGTAGGTTTAAATAACTTAATGGATTTAACCCTGCAATAAAGAGTTATTTGGCAAATTCTTGGAAAATAGAGCATGTTTGAAGCTCAAATTAATCAATTTATTCAAGTAAATCAGTCATAACGATCAGCAAAAATAATTGTTGAATACTTGATGGACTCTTATAAGGCACAAAGTCCCATGCAAGCGAGCTCCTAAGCCTTTGTCAAGTCAAGGAAAAAGCCCTCACCTAGGTTGAAGCACTGAGCCCTGCACAAACAAACACTAAAGCCCTTGCCAAGGCAAGGCAAAAGCCCTAGTCAAGGCGAGGCCAAAGAGGCACAAAAGACCCACATTAATAGGCACAAAGGATCTTTATTATAATACAATATGAAACAACTTTGTTAAGACAAAATAAAAAGCTCTAAAGGGAAGAGTTCCCTCTTCGAAGGGGGAAAGAAGCCACTATAAAGATAAGGAAGTCTATAAAAATGCTGATGCAAGTTATTGAAGACCCCTGTTATAAAAGAAATTTTCAGGCCTTCCACAGAAGCCACTCAACTACAAAAGGTATGCAAGGCACACAAACAAAAGAAGATGTCCAAAGACACAAGCCATTTTAATTTAGCAAATATTTTTGTAGATATATGAAAGTGTACACTTCAGGTAACTTTACTTGTAAAAGAAATTCTTTTATTTTAAAAGAAAAAAATATGAAAAATGAGTAAAAAAAAGGAAAGAACAAAAGAAAAGAAAAATTAAAAATTAACCTCCAAACGAGGCACCTTATTATCCTAAGTCCTCATCTAGCGAGGCAAATACGTGAAGGCCTCTAAGTGAGGTAGTTTATTATTTAAAGACCTCCATTTAGGTGAGGCACATCTTTATTTAGGCACACAGCTACCTTCAAACTGAGTTCATCACCTCGCATCAGTATTCAAGCACTCAGATATTTCTCCTTAACTCGAGTTATTATTTAAGCCCTACATCAATGAGGTAGACTTTCTTGAAGACCTCTAAAAGAGGTAGATATCTTAAGTCCTCTATTTGTGAGGCAACTAGTTATGTAAAGTTCTCAATCAACAAGACACATTTTCATTATTTAATACATAATTTCTCCATTGATAAGGCATATCATGCGAAGACCTCCTAGTGAGATAGATAGCCTGCTAAAACTAGCTTAATAGACAAACTAGGCAACTCCTTACATGCAAGAGAAAAAAGCCAAATGAGTCTAAGTGAAAGTCTAGAAGGTATCTAAGAACTGGTGAGTCCAAGTGAAAGTACAAAACATATTAAAAACCTCAAGATGAGGCATATTATGACTTATTATCTAAAGTCCTCGATGATGAGGTAGGTTTTCTTGAAGACTTCCAAGTGAGGTGAGTTTCTAAGCCCTCTAAGTGAGGTAAATATTTAAAATCCTTTATGTGAGGTAAAATTATTATTATCGAAGTCCTCTGTCAATGAGGCACATTATTTTCGAAGTCCACCATGAGTGAGACATGGCTTTTGCGAGCCCTTTACAGATGAGGCAAATTTCTAAGTGCTTGATCAACGAGGGCATATATTGTTACTAATATCTTTGGCTGACAATGCAATTTATCCAAAGACCTTCTTTGACAAGGCAATGCTCTAAAGTTTTCAGCTAGCAAAGTAGTTCATCTGAAGAACTCCTTTCGTGAAAGGAATCTTTAAAATCCTCAATTGATGAAACAGGATTTCCAAAAGCCCTCATATGACAAGGAAAATTATTGTTAGAAGTCTTCAATTGATGAGGCAAGATATTCAAAGATCTTATACAAAGCAAGATTTCTAAGCCTTCAATCAACAAAGCAATCTTCTAAAGTTATCACTCAGATAAGGTTAAAATTTAGTGGCTAGTGCTATGGCCCTAAGGGACTATTAAAATACAAATCTATAAAAGAATCTAATGAGCTTCACTAAAGGCCCAAGAAGAACAAGTTGAAGAAATCCAAGAAAAGCTTAAAGGACCTAAAGTTCTTTGAAGTGAAGCACACGAATAAATTTCTGATACCTCTTAATGACGCATACTATTGATGATGACTTCCCTCACAGAGGTATATTATTTGAAGACATCTAAAAGAAGAAAATAAAAGGTTTGAAGACTTAAAGTGATGGGAATCCAATAGCCTTGCAAGAAGTATACAAAGATATGCCCAAAAAGGAATTCAAGAAGTCTCTTCAAGATGATGAGGCATTAGGCGAGCTGGGCTGAGGCGTCAGGTGAGTTGCACGTAATGGGCTGGGCTGCCTATGCTTTTTTATTTTCAAATTTAATTATTTTACTTTATTCTCATATTGTCATTGGACTGATTTTGTTAATTAAGCCCATATCTATCTATTCTTTTCTTGATTTAAGTATTTTAATTAGTTATTTAGGCCTTTAGTTGTTTAAATTTAGCCCAATTCGAATTTTTGTAGTAAGAATGTTAGGTTTTGTAACTTAGCTAAGATGAAATAAATACTTAGCTAATCTAGGAATAGAACAGACTTGAATAATTCGAAATTAAGTTTTGTGAGAAATTTCTCAGCTTTTGGTTCTTGCTTGAATCAATATTCCGAACTTCGAAAATTAATTACTTTGTTTTGTTCACAATATACGAAGATTCTTTGACACAGGTTCGTCATTGGGTTGAGGTTTTTCTTGTAAACTTGATTTGGCTTTTCGAGGGAGTCGCTTCCAAGCATAAAGATATTGGGTCTTAAAGCAGGTCGTTTGGGGTTCGTATTAGTTTGGTATCAGAGCTTAGGCTTTAAATCAGGTTATATCTTTTTGTTTCATTTATGTTTCCTGTTTTTGTTTGTTTTCTTGTTTCCATTCGTTTTCGTTTTTGTTAAAATTCCTTTGTTTTCGTTTTTGTTAATTCTGTTTCCTTGTGTTTCAAGTCTAAATTTGAAAAAAAAAATCCAAAATCGTTTGTTTGCTCTTATCCTTGTCCTCCATCCTTTCATGTTTCTGTTCTTTTTGTTCTTGTGTTTTTCATTGGAAACCAATTCAATTCAAGAAGAAGGAAGAGAGGAATTTGTCCAAGCTTGACTTCAATTTCAGTTTTGCCTTCTTGTTTTTGATCTTTAATTTGTTTACTTTTATTTTTATTTTCCTTTCGATTTGTTGCTGTAACTAAATTAAAAAAAAAAAAAAAAGGAAAGAAATCAACCAAAAAAAAAGGGAAAAGATTCTTGAAAATCGGCCAAGAAAAGGAAAAGAAAAGAAAAAGGAAAGAATATTGGAAAAATCATAATTATATAGGAATATATAAAGTGTTTGTTTCTAATTCTAGAGTAGAAAGGAAAAGGAAGATTGCTAGAATTCCAACCAAATCAAGAAGTTGACCAAATCAAACCTACTTTCTTAAACAAGTTAGGATTTGCTTCCAATTCGGTTTGATCTTCCTTTTTCCATCCTAATTTGTTCTAAATTCTCCTTTATTGTTTCCTATTTCATCTACAATATTGTCTTTGTTTTCCTTTTCGTTTGTTAACCTTAATTTGTGCCTTCGTAGTTGCAATTTGGAAATTCAAAAAATAAAAAATTTCAGTGTTGAGAAAATCGCGTTCTTTGATCCTTTTGAGTATACAGTTCCAAGGGAAACGGGCGAATGATCAAAAGTCACAAGCTTTGCTTGTGATATGCATCATTTTTCGGCCAAACTCTAACGTTTAGGCCTCGAATTCGCATTTTTTTCAGTTTCTCAATAAATTTCGTCTTGCTATAACTTTCTATAAGAAACTCCGTTTTGAGTATTGTCAGTTGCATTTTTCTCGTCTTGTCATCTATTTTATTTCTACTTAATTTCATAATTTTCCCAATTTATTAGCAAAATTTGTGTTTTGTGTCTTCGTTCTGTTCTTGTCGAAATCGTCTAGGGCTTCTATTTTGTTTTAAATTTGTGTCAAATTTCACTTTTAAATCTTGGTTAAATTGTTGAGCAAAAAAAAATTTAATTTTGTATCATTTTGGAAATTGGCTCTTATAAGAACTAAAAGAGAGAATTGAGAGGTAAAAGGTAAGAGCGTGAGATTATCTAGAAAAAAGCTTGCTGACTTGAGTGAAAACAAAAACGAGAGAACTTGAGTGATTTATTACTTGAGTGAAAACACGTGAGGGAGTGAAGTGAGATTATTTTGCTTTACTTACCTATTTTTGTAGGTTCAAAAAAAATTGTCCAATAGCCAAAATAAAGATCAAGCCTTCAACATGCAAGCTATTCAACAAAGCTTTCAACGGCTGAATGTTCGGTTGGATGGCATGATGGACGCTATGGATAGATACAATTCCAATCTTGATGAGTTGAAAAGAGCAAGCTCACAACAACAAACTCCACCTAGGAGGAGAGTCCAAAGAAGGCAAGATGATGAAGATTCTGGATCCAATAATGACCTTGAAGATGATACCACAGGAAGAAAAGGATACAGAAGGGAAAGAAGGCAAGAAGGTAATGAGGGTATCAAGTTAACAATTCCTCCATTCATAGGCAAAAATGATCCAGAAGTATACCTTGATTGGGAAAAGAAGATGGAGTTAGTATTTGATTGTCATGACTACTCTGGAAAAAAACAATTGAGGCTTGTCATGGCTGCATTTAAAGATTATGCCATACTTGGTGGGATGATACCAAGCAAAGAAGAAGAAGGAATCGAGAAAGACCCATTGAGGATTGGGAAGATCTTAAAACTTTAATGAGAAGCCGATTTGTCCCTACCCATTATTTATAGGGAATTGCACAACAAACTACAAAGCCTTACTCAAGGGTCCAAAAGTGTGAAAGATTATTACAAAGAGATGGAAGTTGCTATGATTTGAGCCAACATTGATGAAGATAGAGAGGCCACCATGGCTAGGTTTCTACATGGATTGAATCAAGACATTGCCAATGTTGTTGAATTACAACATTATGTGGAGCTTGAAGAGATGTTTCATATGGCCATCAAGATTTAAGTATAAGGGTAGCAACAGTCGGAGCTCATCCTCTTCACATACATCCAAGCTGTGGAAATCTAATTGGAAGAAGGATGACCAAGCTTATTTCAAGCCATAATTCGATTCAAGCAAAGGAGAGGCTAAACCAGTTTCAAAAGAGAAAGAAAAAGGTAAAACTGAATTCCCAAATTGCTCTCGAGATATTAAATATTTTAAATATTTGGGTTCAGGTCATATAGATTCTCAATGCCCTAACAAGAGAGTGATGATCACATTCCATGGAGAAATCTTTTCTGAAAGTGAAAAAGAAGATGACAGTGATAGCATGCCCTCCTTGGAAGATGCAAGTGATCGTGAACCAAAAAAAAAAAGGGAAAGATGCGGTTCGTGGAGACATGCTTGTCACCATGCATGCTTTGAGTGCACAAGTGAAGGAAGATAATGAGGTCAATCAGCAAAGGGAAAACTTGTTCCATACTAGGTGTTTTGTGCAAAATAAGGTTTGTCATATAATCATTGATGGGGGGAAGTTGTACTAATGCAGTCAGCTACTATTTAGTTAAAAAGCTTAACTTACCCACAATCCAACACCCAAAACCCTATAAGCTAAAGTGGTTAAATGAATGTTGTGAAATTAGGGTTCACAAGCAAGTTTTAGTTTCCTTTACTATTGGTAGGTACAAAGATGAAGTTCTGTGTGATGTAGTACCTATGCAAGCTGGTCATTTACTCTTGGGAAGGCCTTGGCAATTTGATAGAAGGGCCAAACATGATGGATTTACCAACTAGTTCATGATTGAGAAAGATGGCAAGCGCACTACCCTTAATCAATTGTCTCCAAGAGAAGTGTATGAAGATGACCTCAAAAGAATAAGACAATTTGAAGAGTGGGAAAGACAAAGAGTGCCCGAATCTAAGAGAGAAAATTTGAGTGAATCAAGAGATAGAATGGCAAGAGATGAGAAAGTGAGTGAAGACTTAAGTCAAGAAAAAGAAAAAGGAGTGCGTGTGATTGAAAAAGAAAAGAGGGTGTTAGTCACTAACAAGTTTCTTTTACTTTCCTCTAGTTTTCTTGTTTTTCTTTTTCAGGGTTTCAAAGAAGGATTGTCATAGAGAAAACATGATGGTGATTCTACATTCAATGCAATCCAAGTAACCAAGAAGGATGGAGAGAATATCAAAATTATGAATGGAAGAATTGCAGCCATGTGCTACAAATTCCTATCTATAGACAAAGAGCTTTTCGTTTTGGAGGAATAATCTGCAAGCTGCAATTCCAAGATAGATGTTATGTTATTTCTTCAATTTTTGTGTCAAATCCTTGTCTCCTCAATGGAAGTACATATTCGAGGTCAAATCCTTTTGAGGAGGGAGGGAATGATGGGAATCCAATAGCCTTGCAAGAAGTATACAAAGATATGCCCAAAAAGGAATTCAAGAAGTCTCTTCAAGATGATGAGGCGTTAGGCAAGCTGGGCTAAGGCGTCAGGCAAGTTGCACATAATAGGCTGGGCTGCCAATGCTTTCTATTTTCAAATTTAGTTATTTTACTTTATTCTCATATTGTCATTGGGTTGATTTTGTTAATTAAGCCCATATATATTCTTTTCTTGATTTAAGTATTTTAATTAGTTATTTGGGCTTTTATTTGTTTAAATTAAGCCCAATTCGAATTTTTGTAGTAAGAATGTTAGGGTTTGTAACCTAGTTAAGATGATATAAATACTTATCTAAACTAGGAATAGAACAGACTTTAATAATTTGAAATTAAGTTTTGTGAGAAATTTATCAGCTTTCAGTTCTTGCTTGAATCAATATTCCGAACTTCTAAAGTTAATTACTTTGTTTTGTTCACAATATACCAAGGTTCTTTGACATAGGTTCGTCATTGGGTTGAGGTTTTCCTTGTAAACTTGATTTGGCTTTCCGAGGGAGTCGCTTCTAAGTGTAAAAGTATTAGGTCTCAAAGCAGGTCGTTTGGGATTTGTATTATAAAGATTGGACATCTTGAAGATTTGAACATATTAGAAATCTATAAGTTCGCATATAGTAGCATTGAAGAAGTCATGATTTGATGACTTGAAGCTTAATATAAAAGTCCACACTATAATGTGGCATGGAAGACCATATTATAATGTGGTAATCATACAGCCTACCTCTCTGTTTAGGCATCGACCTATCTTTATATTGAACTCTTTTGCTCACTTCATCATTCGGGTATCTAGTTGCCTCCATATCGAGCTTCTTTGCTCATCTCCACATTCAAGCATTTAATAGCCTTTACGTTGAGCTCATCAAATGCTATCAGATTAGCAATTATACCTACAGTACAGATGAATAACGAGCAATGAAAAAATATATCTATTATCTTAGTCCGCTCTTCGATAAACTCTATTAGACTAAGGAGTGGGGGCCTCTGATATGAACAAAAAATGACCTGCTTAGACTCTAGGACACATGCCTATAGGGGTCCCCATTCTCCCCTATATGAAGATAACTTTTATTATAAACCTCATTTCCAAACTCGCTCAAGTCTCTAATTTTAGATGTTGGAAGCTTCTCGCCGGTTCTCCCTCAGAGAGCTCCAAACCTCTATCTCTTTCCTGTTTACATAAGCAGTAGGACCTCTCATCTAAGTTACCAAGTATTTTGATCCTTATCAAGTTACAATATTGGGAGCATTTAGAAAATAAAAAATGTGACTTTGCAACAGTTTACATTTAATTTTGAAATCATAATACCTTTTTTTTATAGAGTTTTTAGTTTCATAATAGAATATATTTAAAAATATGATTAAGTCCCCATTTTTTTTTATTTTATTTCTCACTCATTTTTTTAGTTATTTAATAGTTTAAAAATTATGGTTAAAATTAAATATTAATATTTTAAATCACAAATTCATCTTTTAAAGTTCTATAAAAGTTCTCAAAATTTTTCATGAGTTTTCAATATTAAAAAAAAAAAAACTTTTTTAATATACATTTATTATAGACCTCCAAAATAAATTCATTATAAAAACTTAAACATAAATTAAAAACAATGATTTTAATATTTTCTATTTTAAATTAATTTTAAAAATATAAATAAATTCAAAAAAATTCCATTAATTCAAAATAATTTCAAGTACCTTAAAAACATAAAATTAACTACATATATAATAATTTTCTTATGAATTAAATGAATCCAATATATTTAAATCAATGTGCAGAATTTGAATTTATATATATGTGATAAAAGTTGAACTTAGGCATGGTCGCTTTTGGGAAAAAATAAAATAAAATAAAATAAGCATAGTTTACAAAACATTTTCATTTTATGTCAGGTAATTATTCTCTGAACGTTACTTAAAAATTAATATGTTTGATAAATTGTAATAAAATATAATATAATATAATCAAATAAATTTTTATAAAAAATTACATTGAAATTATATTTAATTACATTACATTACATCCTATTACAACCTATCCAATGCACTCTAAGTTTATAATTTATATAAAATCTACTTTTTTTTTTTTACATATTTTAATTTTCTATAAATTTCAATTTAAATTTATACAAATCAATACATATAATATAAATATATTTTTTTTACTAACTCGTGTAATAATCTTGGCCATACATTTTCTTTATATTAACTTTCAAAATAATCAAAAAAATATACTTAAATTTAATAAAAAACAATAATAGTTCTGCAAAGCCAATTGGCTTGAAATACTCAAGGAAAAACACCAAATAAAAATAAAATATCAAACTTTTGCATAAATAATTTTCGTTTCAGTTAATATTCTGACACTGCAACTCAGACATCTATTTCCTGTATAAGCTCCTTTTGCCTCTATTTTTATCTCGACTAGACAATGGTTACTAATAACAAGAAATGGTTTACTTATCCGTAGGGTACAATTGGCCAAGATAATACGAAGACCATTCAGAACAATCCTACCAATGCACTGACCTATTCCGCTAACACACACAAGTAGAAAACACACGAGTAGTCAGTTCAAGCAAATAAATCTATATCCAATTGATCAAAGTTTCAAAGTTATATAACTAAGTCTACAATCATCATATCAAGCACAAAATAAAAATCAAAGCATCTAAGACTCCATTGTCACCATTGATACAGAGTCAGGTTCATAACCATGCACCCTCAAGCGATAAATGCACGTGTGTGAAGAGCTTCCATGGTTGGATTTGAAGTCCAGCCTGACAGTGTCAACAATGCCAGTGGTTGCAGAATCCAACACAGTGAAGGTCTGAGCATTGCTCTTCTCAAGATCATAAGTAAACTCAGTTAAAAGAAACATTTTCTCTGTATCAATTGCTAAATCGGTATCATGCCCTTGCAGCCACCCAGACACCCGGCACTCTTTCGGGGCACTTGTCCTGTCATAAGCAACACTCTGTCCAATCGGCAAAAATAAATATAATATTTTAGAAGCACAGTATAATATTCCTGAAAGAAACACAAAATAAATAGTAATAAAAAGAAAAAAAGATATAAATGCAAACTAAAAGACACTAAAAGGAGTAGCATAAAAAATGTTTGGATTCCAGAAATAAAATGCACACTTATTGATCTCAAGCTGTCCCCTTCAACCATAAAATTCTTTCAAAGAAGTAGGACCTATCAGCAAGGAACCTGGCCTTAAATTAAACATCAAAATATTTTCATTATAGTTAATGCCTGTGTCATCATCCATATATCATGCCTACATCACCCTTCTGTCACCACCAATTAGATGCAGAACTGCCAGCATAGGTCTTCACCTCTATTCCATCCTTCTTTATTCTTTTTAATTTCTAGATACACCAAAAAATTGCTAATTACACAACCATGAACACTTGAAAAACATTCTTCTAAGAACAAAATCCTTCATTTGCTACTTTTAGATACACAGACGAATATTTCAACAAGATAATTGCGTGAATTCAGAGTTCTTTGGTCAGAGGGAATGTTTTTTAATTGTGAAATTCCTGAAGAAATGCCACACGTTGATAATGAATTTGAATGCTAAAATTCAATTAACAGAACCTGTTCAACTTCTCCAGCCACCGCTTTCACCAGTATCAAAAAAGGTACAAAGCAATATTCTTGTAATTCAGCCAAAACCAGCCTACCAAATATTTCCTGAGGGAAAAAAAAAAAAAAAAAAAAAAAAAAAAAAAAAAACTCTTAAACACCTCCTACTTAGGATATTGAATATCCCGTTGGTGCCTACCATGAACTAATGCCCCCTTTTGGCATCTCATCCTTCTATTAGTTCAATCACCCTCAATCTCCAAAAATCAATGAAGCTACATCTTTAATCAGCATTATCTATCCCATGTAAAATTTCAGAATCCTATTTTAAGCCAGAGAACTCTAGATTTTTACAAATGTGAAATTTCATATATTTCACCAAACTGCTTGCCTCCCTTTTAGCATCCTCTCCTCTTCCTCTCTTTCTGGGCAAGATTCCCTCGACTTTCCTTCTCACTAATGTGACCTTCCCTGAACAAAATTGCAGCTTGACATGAATATTCTCCAGACCGACTTGTTCGATTTTAATCAATTCCTTCTTGAATGATATAATTTGCTCCCCCTTTTTACAATGAGTTGATTCCATTTGGGAGGGTGTTTGGTTTGTATCTGCACGCCAAGTTTTTATAAAATGGCAACATATTATGGAAGTGATAGAGGAGGAAACTTATCAGTAATAGCTGTTTCAGCAGTTTCCTTTACTTAAACCAAAGTAGCAAAACCTCCCTTAATAAATTTTTTCATTCCCCTCTAGCAACCCCACCCTAGTTGAGACCTCATTAAGTTCTAAAATCCACTTTATTTCAATTGTATATCGAAAAGGAAGGAAGAGACAAGGATAGGACTACAATTAGCTTGGGTTAAAATCCCAACCCATGAAAGTCAAAATTAAACCAATTCCTCCTCCAAAAGAGTGGGATAATCTATAAGACCAGCCCAAATAATATCCCTACTAGCTAAAAGTAAAATAAATCAAGCCAAATCATAACAAAATCAGCATACGCATGGATAAGTGCTGAGGAGAAGGGGGGAGAGAGAGGAGGGCGGGGGCCGAGGTGGATGACCCAGGAAAATAAAATTTCTTAATTGTTTTGTAAAAGAAAACATACAAATGTATAAATTAAAATTCGTCAGCTCAAAATACTAAACAAGGTCTTCTACGCTATATTTCTATTATGTAATGCAAAATACAACAGACTTAAATAAAAACATAGGAATTTTTTTGTATTCACCAGGATGTCCTGTTCTTTCAATTGTACCATGTTAAATTAATCTAAGTAAATAAGAAATATCATTGTAGATGAATTTTATTAAAAGAAAAAAAAAATGGTAGGTAAAGCTAAACAATTGAAACAGAAGTAATTTGTGCTTCAAATAATTTTTGTTTTGGTATCTTTATTTTGGTTTTGTAACACTTTTTATATTAATGGATTAAATGAAAAGTTCTCATGTTATCTCAATTTTAAGGTGATAATAAGGATTATAACGAACTACTATATTTTTAATTTGAAGTAAATGTTTTGAATAACGCTCAATAAAATGATTCTAAATTCGTCCTTGATCAAAAAACTCATCTCCAACAACCATACTAACTTCCCTATTACTGCTCTTAAAAGGATACAACACTATAACTCCCTTTGAACATTATGTTTCTCCTCTCACCTCCGCCTATTAATGCCTCAATCCTGCCATATAATTACTCAGTGCCCTAGTTCCACTTAGAGCCCATTCAATGTTTCCATGCACCATTCTGAATCGGCAAGAACAAGTGAGATACTATTTCATTGATTGAGTCACAATCCACCATGCACAGGTTCAATTCCCGTCATTCACCCATAGGCATTGAGCGTCACCATTATATCCCTAAGCCCCATTAACAAATACCTCCATGAAGCTCCCCTAGTATTCAAATTCATCCTCTTGAAACAGAAAAACTAATCTTAATGTTATGCACTAAATTGCATTCAATATTGTCTTTTTTGAACAAACCAAACTACATTACAATCACTAATACATTGAACGCTTTCGTCCATTCATGCCACTTACAATTTACATTCTAGAAGAATATATGGATCTTCATAATAGACAAAACTAAGAACATCATAACCCAATTCCTTCCCTTGTCTAACACACTCAGAATTCACTTTCAAATCTATCTCCTGATTAATAGAACATTGTAACATGCAAACTCTCTTGCTCCCATCCTTAAAGTTATCCTCAACTCTTCTCAATAACTTATTGAGTATTTGTATGATTCGTCTAATATTCATTTTGTTTTAAATAGTTTTCACTATATGTTCATGCATATTTTCCTATTGAGTTGGGAGGAAGTCTTAGGATGAAACTATTTTCATGAACATAACTTGTGTGATGTTTGCATGAGTTGGAAGTTCAATTGCATAATGTTTTTGAAGGCAAAACTTGCATTCAAATAGACTTTTATTGTAAGGGAATGTCTGGTTGCATTATTTTTTTTGGAGGATAAACCTGTATTCAAATTAGTTTGTATGGGTTTAGATATGATAAAAAAGGTAAGCATGGTTTAAAGGCATGCTTGGGTTAATGAAGCAGGAGAAAGGTTTAGGACAATTAGATCTCAACAATTAGGGTTAGATTAGATAGTGATTGTGGTTAGAACAAGATATTTAGGGTTTTAAGAAAACCTCTATTAAAATTCTGAATTGAAATAATAATAAGAATGATACAATATTGCATGATAGCAGCCCTACTACTAATTAGGATAAAATCCTAATCCTAGACTGAAAGAAGAAATCCTAACCAAAATGAAAGACTTATTAAGAATCCTAAATAAAGATGGAAAAGAAAACTAAAACAAACTGAAATACTAAAATAATAAAACTAAACGAACAAGGAAAACTTAATTCAAAACCAAATTGAACTAGGGAAAAAAATTTAACTCCGTTTTCTGTTTTCTGGATTCTCCTGCATCATTCTTCCGGGGTCAGAAAAAAAAACTCGGCTCCGACGAGTAGACCTTGACATATTCCTCATAGATGGTAGGATCTACTCGTTTTAATTCTTCTTCACAATCCAAGTGCTTTCACTTGCAGCTTTGCCAAGCAACTTTACCAAGATTCCTCTATACGGGTTGCCTCGCCTAGACTTGACTTCTTTAATGTCTAACACATCTTCAATAACATCAGCATTTGCGACCAGCAGCTGCTGAATTTGAGGTTGGATGGTAGATGGAGCACCATCAAAGCCATCAAAAGGATACAGGTCAGAAACATTAAATGCTGGACTAATTTGTAACTCAGGTGGTAGACCAACCAAGTAAGCATTTGAACAAACTTTTTTCAACACCTTACAAGGTCCAAATTTCTTAGATTTGAGCTTAAGATAAGTACCCTTTGGAAATCGGTCACATCTTAAATGCACAAGCACTTGATCACACTCCTCAAATTCCTGCCTACAACAGTGTTGATTAGCAACAAAAGGATATGCTGAATTGCTCACTTTTAGAGCAGCCTTTACCTCTTCATGAATCTTACTTATGTGATCAGCTAATGCTTCCCCTTCATCACTCACTCTAGCTTCTTGTGGTAAAGGTACCAAGTCAAGCACATGTTGACGTTTCAACCCATAAGCAGCCTCAAAAGTTGTCTTCTTTGTACTTCGATTGACAGAATTATTATAAGCAAATTCAGCTTGGGCTATGACTAAATCCCAAGTCTTTGTGTTGTTTCCAACAAGACACCTTAATAAGTTACCCAAACAGCGGTTCACAACTTATGTCTAACCATCCGTTTGTGGATGGCAGGTACTTGAAAATTTTAATTCTGTCCCAAATTTTCTCCATAAAGTTCTCCAAAAATGCCCCATAAATATCACATCTCTATCAGAAACTACTGAAGTAGAAACTCCATGCAATCTCACAATCTCACGAAAGAATAAGTCAGCAATATGAGTTGCATTGGAAGTTCTAAAACATGGAATGAAATGTGCCATTTTTGAAAAACGATCTACCACAACAAAGAATCAAATCCTTTTGTTGTTTTGGGAAGTCCTAACACAAAATCCATGCTCAAGTGAATCCACAGGGCATCTGGTTCTGTCAAAGAAGCATGCAGACCTGTATTTTGAATACTTCCTTTGCCAAATAAAGAAGCTGGACACCTTTTCACCAACTTATCCACATCTCAGTGCATTTTTGGCCAATAGTAACGATCATCCACCATTGCTAAAGTCTTGTCCTTGCCAAAATGTCCTCCCAAACCGTTCCCATGAAGTTCTCTAATAATTTGCTCCCTTAAAGACCCTTCAGGAATGCATAACTGATTACCTTTAAACAAATAATCAGCTATTATCTTGCTGAAATAGTTATCATACCCCATACTGATTCTTTAATTCTTCAAAACCGGTGACCTGAGTGCTCATAACTCACAAAAGTAAAGATCGCCTACTTAAAGCATCAGCCATTGTATTGGACTGTCCAAATTCATATTTCCGCAAGAAATTAAATTCTTCAAGGCAAGAACTCCATTTTGCATGTTGATCATTAAGCTTCTTTTCAGTGTGCAGACACCTTAAAGCTTGATGGTCAGAATAAACCACAAATTCCCTGTAAGCCAAATAGTGTTCCCAACGACGGATAGCTCTTACCAAGGTGCAGAACTCTAGATCATAAGTTGAATAGCATTGCTTAGAAGCAGATAATTTCTCACTTAAAAACTCTACACGCCTTCCATCTTGGCTAAGAACTGCTCCAATTCCCATGTGGGAAGCATCACACTCAACAACAAACAACTTCTCAAAATCTAGTAGTACAAGAGCTGGGGCTTCAGTCATCAAAGTTTTCACTCGTTCAAAGGCTGTTTGTGCTGATTGTGTCCATTCAAATTCACCCCTTTTTAAAGATTCAGTTATGAGAGTCATGATAGAACTGAAATTTCGAATGAATCTTCTATAAAAAGATGTCAAACCATGAAAACTTCGAACTTCTTTGATGGATTCAGGTGCTGGCCATTCGGTAATGGCATGAACTTTTTCCAGATCTGGTTTCAAACCTTCTGCTGACACAATGAATCCAAGAAACACCACTGCTGATTGCAAAAAACTGCATTTTTTAAGATTTATATAGAGCTGCTCCATTTGGAGTATCTCTAAAACTTGTCACAAATGTCTTAAGTGCTCTTCTTTAGTGCAGCTATAGATTAAAATGTCCTCAAAATAAACCACAACAGATGAATTTAAGAAAGGCTTAAGTACTATCTGTTATTACTCTCATGAATGTGCTTGGCGCATTAGAAAGACCGAATGGCATTACCAACAATTCAAATAGCCCGTCTGGTGTTTTGAAAGCTGTTTTCCATTCATCTCCGCTCCTCATTCTGATTTGGGATAGCCACTCTTCAAATCAATCTTGGAGGATACCTTGGAACCAGATAATTGATCAAGCATATCTACTAATCGAGGGATAGGAAAACAATACTTGACTGTAATCTTGTTTATGGCACGGCTGTCCACACACATTCTCCACGAGCCATCTTTCTTTGGAGTTAATAAAGCTGGACAAGCACAAGGACTTTTACTTTCGCACACCAAACCTTTCTCTAACAATTCCTTTACTTGTCTTTGTATCTCAGTTCGCTGTACAGGGGGAATTCTATATGCAGGCAGATTTGGTAAAGATGCTCCAGGCACCAAATCGATAGCATGTTGAATGCTCCTTAAAGGTGGTAAACCTTTTGGAACATCCTCATTAACTAACTCTTTGAATTCCTCCAATAATTGCTCAATTTCAGTTGAATATTGAGTAAATTGCACAATTTGACCACTCTCTACTGGTTTGTTTATATACGACCCCCATTTCACTACTCTCAACTTCAAACATTTCAGCAGATAAAAAACCATTAATTTTGCTGGTTTTGTTGCTTGTAGAATCCCTACTTGTCAATTGTTTTGTCTCTTCCTTAAGAGGATACAAAGTGTACTTCTTGTTGTCCTTATAAAAAGAATAAGTATTGGGTTTAGCCTTATGATCCATATCATGGTCATACAGCCAAAGTCTTCCAACAAGAAAATGTCCTACATCCATTGGCACAATATCACATAAGCTTCATCTTCCAAGTTACCTCCCCTAGTGAATTCTACCAAACATTGAGAAGTTACTAGTATTTCATGCCTCTTCTTTAACCACCCACTTTGTAGGGATGAGGATGTTCTGTTGTAGGAAGCTTCAATTTATCCACAGCATCCTGTGCTATGATATTCTCCATGCTTCCCCAATCTTACTCTTCCTCATTAATTGTTGTTGTCATAACTCTTCAAAACACCAAGGAATCACCGTATACTAGATGAACTTCAACTTCCTCTATTTCATTATAGTCATCAAAAACTGGTTTCAATTCTTCCTCAAACTCTGCTAAGTTCACTCTTTGTTGTGGACAAGCAAATGAAATATGTCCCTTCTCTCCACAAGTAAAACATCGGCCCCGTGAGCTGCTGCCTCCTTTATTTGCGTTTGAACTATAATGGTTTTGTCCACCATAAGACACTACATTCTTCTCTTTTTCACTCATTTCAACATTTGATGCACAACGGTTTGTTAGTTGCAGCAGCCCTTGGATAATTTCGTTGGGTGGTTTGATAACCACGCCCAGTACCAGAATTGCTTTGTGAATTGAGGCCAAATAAGGGTTTTCTAGCACCATAGCGTGAAACTCATTTTTCTGCTGCTATAGCATATTGACGAGCATCCTCAATGCTGTATAGACGAACTACTCCCATCTCGTCTCTAATAGAATGATTCAAACCAGCAAGGTAGCGAGAAGCAATTTGTTCATTAGTCTCAGATAAACCAACCCAAATTGATAGATTATTGAATTCTGCAGTATACTCCTCAACAGATTGGTTGTTTTGCTTTAAACAATGCAATTTCTCATACAATTCCATTGTATAATCAGCAGGTAGAAATTCCTTCGCAGCCTGGCTTTCATATGTGCCCAAGCGTTGATCTTAGGCCTGCCTTGTCGCGCACATTGCTCTTCAACTCTCTTCCACCATTGAAGCACAGTACCCTTCAATTTAAGTTTTACAAATAACACTTTTCTATTTTCTACGATGGGTTTCCATTTGAAGCAATTCTTCAAACTGATTTCCTAATCTAAATAATCATCCGCATGTAATTTTCCATGAAAATGAGCTACTTCAATTTTGATTCCTCCACTATTCAAAACAAGAGCGTGTAGTAACCGGTCTTCCAATCCACCTCATGCCGCTCGGTTTGCAGGTCCAGCTTCATGGAAAGGGTTCACATCCTCAACTTCTTCATCATCCTCAGGTCTTCTGGAATCTCAAGTTCTTCGTGGTCACCTTCCGGAATCTCCATTTGGGCTTCCACAGGTTCCTCAAGTTGAATGGCTTGTACAACCAGGGTCAAATCCTTAATCATTCTTCACATCTCTGCCAATTCTGTTTGTTGGGGCTGATTGCCTCTTACCTCGTCCTCTACCTTGGCCACCCATTGAAAAATCTTCAGGTTTGAAAAAAAAAATTCCAAGTTTCAAGCTCTAATACCACTGGACGCAGGAGAAAGGTTTAAGGCAATTAGATCTTAACAATTAAGGCTAGATTTGATAGTGATTGTGGTTGTAACAAGATATTTAGGGTTTAAAGAAAACCTCTATTAAAATTCTGAATGGAAATAATAATAAGAATGATACAATATTGTATGATAGCAGCCCTACTTATACTAATTAGGATAAAATCCTAATCCTATACTGAAAAGAAGTAATCCTAACCAAAAAAAAAGACTTATTAAGAATCCTAAATAAAGATGGAAAAGAAAACTAAGAACAAACTGAAATACTAAAACAAAACTGAAATAATAAAACTAAACAAATAAGGAAAACTTCATTCAAAACCAAATTGAACTAGGAAGAAAACTTAATTCCGTTTTCTTTTTTCTGGATGCTCCTGCATCAGTTAATTTTGTATTCAGATCTCTTGCAACTAAAAGATATATAAGCCTTAATCTATCAATGAAAATACAGCATCTTGAAGGTTCATTTTACAGAACTTGTATCATATGTGTGAGCTGTGTGAGTTCTCTGCCTACCATTTTTCAACACATGATGACTAAAGAATTCAAAATGTAAAGATTAGAATAAGCTTTTCTTTAATTACACAAGCAACATAAACTTTGGATCTCTTTAAATGCTTACTAGCTACCTCCTTTTAGTTCAGGAATAGAGACTGCAGGAAAATGAAAAAAGCATAAAAGCACTTCAGCAAATAATATTCCTAGATTGCTTTCAATCACAGTAACTTTCTAAATGGAAAATTGGAAATTCCTAATTTTCAAGTTTACCCTTGCAAAACAGGTATAAGTTGCTTCCATTGTTCCAATCAATACAACATTTATATTTTACAAATAGAAAACACCTGGGTTATCTTGTGTTTCCAACATTATCACCTCATGCCAAAAGGTTCAAACTACAGTAGCCGCACTTTTTTTTTTTTTTTTTTTTAATAATGTTGTCCTGTTTCTTCCTCTTCTTTTTTGCTTATTAAAAGCTTTTTCCTTTATTTTCCACCATTTTTTTCCTATTTTCCCCCAATCTTTTCTTTTGTTTCCTCACTAATGTTTTCTATTGTTCTTTCTTTATATGTTACCATAAAACTTGTTCTCTTCACCCCCTCCCCTTCCCTCCTCTCTCTTTTTTTTTTTTTAACAACTCTCCTGTTTGTAGTTTTCAACTTAGTTCAGGAAATAAAACTTCCAATGGATAAGAAAACTAAAAAGGGAAACACAGCACCATCAACTATGATTAACACTAACCTATAGTTCAAGCTGAACAGCAAAAACCAACAAGAACTGCCTTATGTAGAAACTAGAAAAACAAGGACAAGAAACAAAAGAACGAAAACAGTACTTGGAGAGAGCAAATCTGTATCAAGAAACTTTAACCAGCCCCACATTTAAATCAATAAATTCCTAATGAGAAGAAAGGTATCCAAGTGCATGGTGAAAGGATAAAGGCCTGTCTACTTGTGGAAATAGTTTTCTATTCTCCATTTTCAGTTTTCATTTTACACGGTAAATTGTTTTCCAGTTGTAAAACATGTTCATTTGTCGAAGATAAAATTCTCTCTATATCATTTCTTCACAATTAGCAAACTTTCATTAAATAATCAGTTGCAGATTTAAGTAGAGTCGGAACATATTAATATGCATCTAGTATATCTATTTAAAAGCAGGGCATCAAATGGCGGCCATTTAACCAAATGATGCCATGTTGGCAAATTCTAATAATAGAAAAGACCACATTTAATTTGAAAGATTCATTTTAAAACTCATTTCAGTCCCCTCATGTGCACCACATTGTTAAAGGATTGGAAATTACAAACACCAAAACCTAGCCTTAAATAATCAGTTGCGATTTAAGTAGAGTCAGAACATATTACCACGAGATCTAGTATATCTATTTAAAAGTAGGGCATCAAATAGCGGCCCTTTAACCGAATGATGCCATGTTGGCAAATTCTAATAATAGAATTGGCCACATTTAATTTGAAAGATTCATTTTAAAGCTCCTTTAGCCCCCTCATGTGCACCACACTGTTAAAGAATTGGAAATTGGAAATTCCAATACCTAGCCTTAACTCCCTGTCTTTCTTTCTTCTCACACTCCCTCTTTCAATCCAGCCTTCCCCATTTAAAAATTCCCAAAACATGAACCTAGAGATCTATAGCTACCTATTTTATGACTGGATAATTTTAGAGGCACAATCCAATTCTTCAGATTCCCGTATTTTCCAGAGGTCTGCAACAACTAACAAAATTATATAATCGAGGATGGAGGTATTTGATAACTATAAGAAATCAAAGTTCTTAAGATGTCACACGTGATTTTGTTTTTTTTTTTTTTTTTTTGATGCAACATGACTTTGGGGATTTTGACACCCTACAAACTCATTTTCATAAATGTATCTCAATGCAATTTAGTCATAGACATACTCCAGTTTCCCTTTATCCTTTAAAAAAGGAGGGAGGTAGGGAGGAAAAAGAAGAGGAAGGAAAAGGGGGGGGGGGGGGGGGGGGGGGGGGGGGGGGGGGCCGGCGCTGGGGAGGGGGAGAGTGGGGGGAGGCAGAGGAGGAGGACAGAGGAGGAGGATAGAGAGAGAAAGCCTTACTCATAACCAACAATGACGAACATGCAGAGAAACAAACTTTCATGACAAACTTTATACTAGAAAATTATTGCAATTCACAATAACTAATTCTGGTTTAAACAAACAAAAGCAGTCATTGAGTATTTTGCTTTTATTAAAATTTCAAATTATTATGGTTTGTACAACTAGAAAGAGCTAATAATACTTTTTCTTTTCACAGGCTAAAAATGGCTTATGATTTAATTGATGCTCTAAACCCATCAATGGACAATAGGACTATTCAAGTTTGAGTACGCAGAATTTGAAACTCAATTAATCTGAAAAATAAAAATGTATTTATCAGATTGGATATGATATTTGTTGATAAAGTGCTATAGTACCACAATTTTTCCAAACACCACTTATATGTCTCTTTTTCATTAAATCAATTTTTTTATAGTTAAACATGATCAATTTCACATTAAAAAAAAAATAATAAATTATTATCTCTACACAAGGCTTCATTTAAAATTATCCTATTAACTATCTAGGATTTATTCTTTTTGTTTCGAAATTTCATCTAACTCTATAGTAATTGTATCTTAGTTATCTTCCCTCAATAAAAATCCTTCAAAATACAACTGCTATTAACTTGCAGACGTTTTAAAGGGAGTGAAATCTTCTACCATGCTTTGAGAAGGGAATTCCTTGGTTGACACACTCATTAAACGGCCACTTGCAACAATTATACCTTCTGAAGTTTCCTTCTAAGACTTATTCTTTTTTTTTTTCCAATGGAAAATACATTTATTGGATTTAATATAGCTACTACACTCAGATATCTTGCTTGCTTCTACTCCTTCCTCTCACTTATTTTCTTTTTCTTTTTTTCTTTAGCCAAAATTTTCTTTTGGTATTAAATTACTTCTCTTCAGAAATGTTGATTATATATTTTCATCATGTTGTTGCTGCATATGCTACTGATATTGTTCTCTTTTTACTCAATCTCCCTAAACCATTACTTTCATAACCTCGAAGAATTTTTATCCCTCTAAGAATAGTTAGATTTTTATATATTTTTATATTTATAAATAACAATATACAAAATTGGTACAACGGATTTTCGACCCCCCCTCCCCCCCGGGGCCACTGAACACACCTACATTTTTACACACCACTAATCCAATAAAATCAAAGGCAAGTACATGAATTTTGAAAATGAGAAATTGTATAATTTATACTCTTGCATGAGATGAACCCCATTTGCGTGGTGAGGTCTACCCCAAGTGAGAATGGTCCATATAGACCGATTCTAGGCAGCCATTACTCATTACATGTAACAAAGGTCAAGTATTGTCTTCTTATCATGAAAAGTTTCATAAATTAATTTTATAATAAAAAATTTTTCTTAGTATAAAATAATGTTAGAAAAAAATTATATTTTATTTAATAGATGGTTATTTTTATTGCTGAAATAATTAATTTTCAATGTAAAGGAGAAGAGTTATTTTATTTAATAAAATCATTATATCTGATCCCGGAACGTAGGAAGGCACTCCACTGATACTGATGAACCCAAACAAAAAGAAAGAGTTTTTACATTTTGCTTTCAACTGGCCCTAGAGCTCGACTGAGATTGTAGGTAATGCATGTCAAAGAAAGGAAGAAAAGAAAAAAAAAAATAAAAGAAATTGAAAGAATATAGAAATAAAACAAACATAAAAAGTAGAGGATATCAAACTGAATGAAAAAGAAAAAAAATAGAGAAAAAGTAAAAGAGAAAGGAGAGGGGGAGGAGAGAGGGAAGAAAAGTTGGAGCCAATAATACACATATGAAAAAGATAAGAGAAAACCAAAAAGGAGAAGGATGGATTTCAAACTCAAGCTGTTCAAGTGATTAAAATAATAGAACCAAAACAAAAACCAATAAAAAAAACCTGGAAGTATGAGAACTTGCTGAGATTCAAACCCAAGACCACAGGCACAGGAAAGTGGTAAACACATGTTTGCATTCAGAAAATAAATGCTTATAAAGGACAATAATAGAAAACCATTTAAAGCTGTTTTCTATTGTTTAGGAGAGTGGAATCAAACTAGGTATATGTAATATATATAATGGAAAGGTTTATTTCTAATGCCAGAAATTGGAAAAGCTAGTTTCCAATTATCCATTTGGAAGGCTATGATATTTGAACATGAAAATCCTTTTTTTTTTTTTTTTGGGAAATTTTTTCTAAAAACAAGCCCAGTTTTCTACAAATAGAGACACCCTAAAGGTTCTTCAGTTTTTCCACAAATAAGAGACACAGAAAAAGTTCCAAATTGTTCGTTCAATACTCAGTCTACCATTCAACAAGTTTGCTTCGATCAAAGAAGAATAGTGCAGACAGAAAAAAAAAACTTAGAGAAATCATTTTCATGCTATTACAATTTGAAAATGTAAGATCTCATTTCCTTTTTTGTAATTTTTGCTCTATTAGGAATTCTTTGAAAACTTTCTATCAAGGAAGAAAAAAATTAGTATTCCTTATTATCAAAAACTTTATTAGTATCTTGAGTTTTTCTATTTAGAATCTATATTCCTGAAATAATTAGGAGTCAGAGTTCCTGTAAGTCTAGAGTTCCCCTCAGTCTATAAATATGTGACTCTTTTATTTATAATCAAAAGAAAATATTTTACTGGAATTGCTTTCTAGCTCTCTTAAGGATTTTAGCTACAACTCCAACCTTCATTATGAAGCTAACAGGATAGCGAATGCAATGCCTGTGCCCTGCGGAGAAGTCTAGGTGACAAACTTAGAATCATTTATTTTTCCTTTGATTTCACAAGCAAATTTTATAGAATACAGATATGAAAAAAAAAAATCTTTAAATACCTCCTAGTCCTAGCTACCCTAGGCTAACTTTTAAAGGTGGCGCTTCATACATTTATATGCATCCATAGAAACTACCATCAGAAGAACAAAGCTTTTTGCATCATAGGTTATGTTCCCATTGCCCACGCCTGCCTATTGACTTGATTTTTGCATTGCTTCATTGGTTCAAAGGAGCACTTTAATTACTCAAAAGGGCATTCCTCTATCTATCACTATTGCATGGCCTTTAAGTAAGAACCTTTGATATCATCTCCTGCAACTAACATTATTTAACATTTATGGGTATCTCTCTACATCTCCAAAGCAATGTAACAACTTTCTAAAATGAGATAGACGATTGAAGAATACAGCCAACTTTCACTCCATAAGAAGAATCAGCTATTATTTCAGACCAGATAGAATCAATACAGCCATTTATGCAGTACTTATAGTTTGGATATCAACTGACCACTTGATCAAAAGTTTGTCAACAGGCTCAAAAGCTACAAAATGATTCCTAAACTAAGTGATAATAGAAGGCAATCCGTGGTTTATGTTTCCACGTTTCCATGTTGGATGCACTTCATGAATAGGCCTTCGAACTACAGCATCCACTCATCTGGATGCAATTGCTCTATTTTATAATCAACCAGGAGAAACATATAAAAAGAACATTCCAAATTTCAGAAGCATTATCCCTAGAAATTTCAAGCCATTAAACCCCCTTTTTGAATCGAAAAATGGTCAGCATATACAAATTAAATCCTAATGCTACTTGTTATGCATTATCACACAACTCTACACTAGCTATACCACATTTCAGATGACAGTCAATGAGAAAAGCTTTTTAATCTGAGATAATCACTCAAAAATATTCCATTGAAGGGATCTTTATTGTTGTCCTGAAGAAGCCCATAGACAATGTGGAATATAAGCGCAGCATTGCCTAAACCTATGAACACTAATTTGCTACTAGAATTCAACATATCTCTTGATTTTTCATGCAACTCATTCCATTGTAACTAACACAACAACAAGCCCATAGACAAAGTGGAATATAAGTGCAGCATTGCCCAAACCTATGAACACTAATTTGCTACTTGAATTCAACATATCTCTTGATTTCTCATGCTACTCATTCCATTGTAACTAACACTTAGATATCAATTTAAAAGACATGCAAAATTGTGTACAAGTAAAGGATCTGCAGCTGAGTACCGTCACACTGAAGTTATAAGATCATGAGTTATAGCCAGAAAATAATGTCATGTAAAAAAACATATATACACATCAAGTAAAACATAATATATAATTTTGTGATCTGGACAACCACATATAATAACAGAGACATTACCTTAGCAACATGTTCTAAAGTAACAGCCTGAGGAATAATTGCTGTTCGAAGCCTAATTTGAACAAAACCACTACTTCCCTTCAGCGGAAAGCACTGCCCAGGCTCTCCCAAGCTTGGTTTCAACATCTTAACCGCATCAGGATGAACCCCACTTCGGGTACTCAACAAGAGCCAGTTGCTTCCCTTCCCAGCCATATATGGCTCTGAGTGTTTGACAACCATTGCCCCACCGTTTGCCAGGGCATAATCTACCCTTCCAAGCCCATCAGCTGCATGCTTCTCAATTTCCCTCACCACTATCTCCCTTGCATATGCCCTAATATCATCCAAATTTACCTTACTTTCACCAAGCTCGCTGCCCTGTCCCTTCTTCAACTCCTCATAAAAAAATTTGAAGTCCTCCTTGGACAACCAATCTACAGCCTTTAACTCACCTATTGACTCGTCCAGTTCATCGCTTCTAGCTACTAATTGGTTCAACTTACTGTCCAAAAATTCACCTTTGTCGTCAATCTTCTTGTCCATTTCCTTCCTCAACCCTTGGACCTCTTTCCCAATCTTAGCATCCACGAAATCCACTTGAATCTGCATCATTTTGATAGCAGTATTCAGAATTGACTTAACATCGGCAATTTCCGACTCAAATTCCGACACCCCGATTTGGGTACCAGACATAGAATAATCAGGTGACTTTAGAGCTAGCTTCCTAATCATCTGCACCAACCCTATCAACACAAGCAACAGCATAAAATTCTTAGTGAAAACACTAACCACCGTCTGCCACCGTGGCTTCTCAGGCTTAGCGACCATTTTACGAGTCCTGCGCGGCGAGACAGTGGAATGGGCCATGGCATTCTTCTTGACCTGGGCTAGATCTTTGGAAGATCTTTCTAGAACGGCTTCGCCCCGAATCGAGTGGTGACTCAGATCCTTGCTGTGGGAAGCCACGAGTTTATCGTTAGCTATAACATTGTTAATAGCAGGATCGCCGCCATTAAGTTGTGCTTCATTGGGTAACAATTCAATATTGTTGGACTTTTTCTCACCAACGACGACCGGTCTCCGCCGACCAGCAGGATTGGCCGTGATCGACACCGTCGAAGCGGACATAGGTGGATTTCAGAATAAAAAATTAATATAGAAACAATCAGAACCTAGAAAAGAAAAAAAAAAACCCTATCTTTACTTTATAAAGGGAGAGAGAATTGAAACCAGAAATGAGAAAAACGGACACGACCTTTCGAGCGCGTTCTTCTTTTGAATCATTTCTTTATAATCAACCCTTCAGATCGTAAAATAAATTGAGAGAGTACGAGACAAACACATTTCAATCACATCATTTCTTTTGAGATTTTTATTCTCGTTTCAAAAAATTCCCTTTATTATTCCTTAAAAAAAAATGCTCTTTATCATATGTAATAAATGTATAATTGGAAAAGATAAAACTAAAAAAATATTTATATTTCACATTTAGTTAATATTTAATTTATAAAATAATAAAATTAATTAAAAAAATCATTTTTTAAATTTTAATAACTGGTTATGATAATGAAAGGAATGCAAATAACAATGCCACCAATCACCCCAAATTATTATTTTTATATATTTTTCATGTTTAATATTAAAATTTTAAAAATATAAAATTATTATAAGTTTAGATTCATTTGAAATTTAGTTTGAAAAAATACTTTTCAGTAAAATTTTTTATATTTTTTAAAATTATTTTTAAGTAAAAATAGGTTAATTAATGTTTTTATCAGAAGCAAATCAATTTATTAAATCAAAAAATTCTGAAAATATTTTTTTAATATCTAAAAATAATCCCAAACGCATTTTATATATGCTTATAATTTTTCGAGATAGATGAAGTCTTATTATTATATTATCAATAATAGCTTTTTTCTTTTAGAAGATAATAGCTTTTATTGTTAATAAAACTATCCCAATCTTAATATCATGTGTTATTTTTTAAAATATTAGCTTTCATACATGTCCTAATACAATTAATTTATATTTTATACTAATTTTGTTTTTAATTTCAACTTATATAACACATAATTTTATAATTTAGATATATAATTAAAAGCTTTAAAAGAAAATTCGAAAATATGTAAATAATTAAATAAATATGGTTTAAAAGTATCATGTATTATTGACATTTTATCTCTAATAAATTTTATAGTTCTTAAAATTGATTATATCTCATAATAATACTACAATTAACTTTATATTAAAGTTTTTTTTACTTAGTATAACTATAATTTTATAAATATTGGTATTTTAGTATTTGTACAAACTTATAAAATCACAAAAAATGATTAAAGTAAAAAAGCATTGTGCTATAAAAAGAAAAAATAAATGGATAAAATATGATCAAATATTTTAAAAATCAAAAGAAGAAAAATTAATTCATTCTAAAAATATACATTCAAAAATTATTATATTATAAAAAAAAAAACTGACCTACAAAATGTTAAACTATTTTAAAGTATCATGTCTTATTGTTAATTTAGTGATAATAATTTTTATAATTCTTGAAATTATCAAATTTTATAATGATATTTTAATTAACTTTATATTAAGGTTTTTTTTAGTTAATACAAGTGTACTTTTATAAATATGGGTATTTATTTGTAAAAACTTATAAAATTATAAGTAATTATTAAAAAAATATAATATGCTACAAAAAGAAAAAATAAATGGATAATATATTTTAAAAATTAATAAAAAATAATCTATTATTAAAAATATATATTAAAATATTATATTATAAAAATAATAATTGAACGACAAAACTATAAGATAAAAGTGAAAAAAAGAATCACATATTTGAATTCATTTTCACTTTAGAATATGTGAAAATTATTTTGACAAAATGTGGTATGAGATTATTACTGTGTTTTGCACCATAAATATGCAACCTAGTGTAATTAAAGCTCGTAAATTTTTCTAGTTTAATTCCATTAACTAATTAATTTTCAGGTTAGTGATGATAACAGTTGAATAAAGAAAAAGTGGATAATAGCAATTAAGTGAAGTGGGAAGCAGTTAAAAATGGAGAACTAGGCAACTTGGTGGGTAATTAACCGTGGATAGATTTAAGAGACAACAAATGGGAAACTAACAACTTAAGGACAGTTACAAAAGAAAATTATAAAAGGAAAGCCATAGTATGGATAGAGGAGACACAAACAATTACTCTAAAAACTACAACACTTCTATCTTTCAAGCATTTATATTCTAGTTCACTTGAGCAATTTATTTTGTTTCAAACACTTTAATTTCCAGGTTCTCGTTATTAGTGCAATTCAACTAGTTTCTCAATCCATTGTCAATATTTCCATGCCCTGCTTTTGTTAATATTTCCCTTTAATACAATTTTAACTAATGCAATCAAAAGTTTAATTTCATTTCAATTCCATTGTTCATTATCTCATTTAATTTCCAACACTCTTAATTCTTAGATGTAATTTACTAGCATCGTTAATTCAAGGATGGTAAAGAACCTTGAAGATTCATAATTTGTTCTGATTTTAGAAGTCTAAAGGCACAAGAACTTGATGATTCTGTCACAACCCACTTATTAAGCCACAATGATCCCAGGGCATAGGAAGATATAAAGTCACATAAACCGTATAACTCTTTTTAACTCATTATTCTTAACCATTTACCATGTTGCACCTATCCCAAGATCGGAACCAAATTGAGCTTTCTTTATTTCTAACTACTATTCTATCATACCTATTAATACCATTTTAATATTCATCTCATTTTACATATGTTCAATATTTAATACACTAACATAATAGTAATTACAGTACAGTTTACAGTACATATAAATCCAATAACATATTAGTACTAAACCTTCGGTAACTATGGAGCTTTAGAACAATGTTCTTCACAATTATATTTCCCAAATTCATATACTTAAAATTAGCAGAGCAACTTCCAAGCAGAATAATAGGGTTTGGAATTTACTTTACTGACTCGTTAACCTGATTTAAAAAATTTAAACAATTAAGAAATGAGACAAAGCTCAGTGAATACATAATAATACAATATATAGTGAGTATATGGATCATTATCAAGATGGGCTTATTGTAACAATGGAGCGATATTAATGAAAATTGTCATTATGAATCAATTTCTCATTTAAGATAAAAATAATATCTTTAGCAGAAATAGTAATCTCTTGGAAATGGAAGGCTTCTCACACATATAAATTAAAAAGTGGTGGCCTAAGTCTTGCTCACTCACATGCATTATATTACGCAAGACTTATCAGTTCTTATGGTTAGGAGTTTCTTCCAACAGAGGTTAGGTACTCTCGCTCTATCTACAGGCTTATACCAAGTGCACAAGATCCAATGTATTACCCCACATCAGAAATGTATTTTTGCTTATCAATAGGTATTAGATAAAGAGATTCATATAAAATTCACAATAGGGAATTCAATGGAAGATATGTCAATACAAGAATAATTCTCATCAAAGGTCACATTATTAAATCAATGTGAAAGGGGTCATAATGACCAAATGCCATAAAAAAATATCATATCCAAACACCACATTTAATAGGTAATTCACGTTCAACAAGAAATTGGGATATTCATATAAGATGGTCCATTGTAATACTAACTTATTGATTTAAGGTCAAGACTCACTATACATGCACATATTACTAATTTTAACATTTTTCCCTTAGTTGCTTTCCATGGTCAAATATATCCACTTAGGGAAAGATAATTCATTTCCTCCCAATTTCACATTTCAATTTCATATCACTTAATTAGAATCAATTAAATAATTTCCAATATTTAATTGAATTAATCTCACTTTCACTTTCCAATTCCATAGATGAACCTAATTCATTCAATTTAGAAAAAATTTATTTTTATCAATTGAATTTTAAAATTAATATCATTCAAACCATGTTACACTATCTTTAAGCTTAATTACCCCTTTAATTTCATGAATTCAAGTTAAATTATCAAAAGTCTCAATTTGTCCATAAGCCATAGAATTTGGAAAAAAACCATCAATTTTCCCATCCAAACCACAAATTGTTCATAGATTCATCCAATTAACACTTAAACAATCAATTCCAATTAATTAATTGAAATTGAATCATTTTTTTTTCATCAAAGTGGCCGAAATTTATGTTTCTATCTATTTTTGGTGGAAGCTCTAAAACATAGACCTCAAAACCTTTGATAACCATTCCATTTCCTCTTTTTGATCTACAAACCTTTCTTCTCTTTGAGTCTCTGTATGCATAAATGATGATTTTATGGTAAATCTCTTGTCTTTAATTTTATTTATTTTTGTTTTTAAGTTTTTTGTTGAATTGTTTTTCAAGGTTACTAACGATCTATTATACTTTCTTTAGTGAATGCAAGGATTTGGCTCTTATACTTTGTTCTCTTATGATCTAGTAAAAAAAGCAAAAAAAAAAAGGGGGGGGGGGGGGGGGGGGGGGGGGGGGTGGGGGGGTGTTGGGGTTGGAGATGTTGGGATTTTAAAAATCCACTACTTGTTCAGTCTTTCTTACATTTTGAAAGATTATTTTGATAATTTCCTTTGATTTCACATTTTCACTAATGATCTACTACTGTTTATCCTTTGCGTGCAAAGATCTGAATATATCTAGTGGAAAGTTTGATCAACTCTTGTATTTAATAGAACACTGAAATCAAATCTAGAAAATCATGTGAGATTTTGAATCAAATTCTTCCAATTTTACGTTTATGGAATTAGGGTTTTGTTAATTTGAGGTTTTTCAGAGAAAAATTATTTTTTTATCAAACTTAAAAATTTTATTAATTGATAATTTTTGATACTCTAAATTTTAAAAATATTTTATTTAAAAATTATTTTAAAATAACACATTTATTTTCTGTAAATTACTCTAAAAGTAATTTATTTAATTAATGAGAATCCATTTGCCTTACAAGAAGCTATCAAATGCATGCATGATAAAGATTTCAAGAAGATTCTTCAACATTATCATTTCTATCAAGATAGCTTACAAAGGCATGCAATACAATTATTCTACATCATTGATGAATCATTCAAGAAGAAAATAAGATTGTATGAAGTTATCTATAAACAAAACAAAAATATTTGGATCATAAGCTTTGCATATAGATCCAATTATATTCAAGGAAACTTCAAGAACTTAATTAATCTATTCAAGCCCAATGTCAAGATGAAGAGGCCAAATTACATTCTTATTTGCTTGGGCCTAATCTATTCAGGTATTTACAATGTTGTCATTATTCATTCAAAATGGACCTTTCATATTTGGGCTTTTCAAATTCAATTTAGAGGAAATTACATGTAGTATGATTTTTTTAGAGAAATTTTCATTTGCACGGACACTTTTTTTTTTTATACAT